>VXBA01001027.1:2588510-2940588 GCA_013399895.1 Serilophus lunatus | reverse complement strand
GGAACATTAGCTGGATGTGTTGTCAAGGTCATGCTAGACCCGTTTTTTAGGAGAGCTCAAGGAAATCCATTTTCCTAAAGGGGAGGAGGTATATCCCGCCAGGTGTGGGTAGGAGCAGCATCTCTGTGTTACCAGCAGCTCCTGGTCTTGGGGGTGGGGTGGGGGTGGTCCTGGCAGATCCCAGAACCCTTTGTTCCCAGTCCCACTGTGGACCTGCACCCCTTTAGCCCAGCAGCAGAAGCAGCTGACCTGTGCTCATCACACTTCTCAGGCTTCTTTCCAGCCTGTGACACACTTGCATTTTTCAGTCTGCTCTGGGTCACCCACATTTACTTTTTCCCTGAAGAGGAGGAAAAATAAATTAATGAAACATCATAGCATGTAAGACACCCTCCCCCTCACTGCCTGGCTTCTCCTGTGAAGACTGCCAGTGGTTCACCTCCTGTTTGATGTATATTCAGCAGAAGACAGGGAGGCACAGTAGTTTCTGTGGGCAGGGGAAATGAAAGGGAACGACAGAGGCAGGAGAAAAAAAATAAGGAAAGATCTTACAGCTCTTTGATTGTGCTGGCTTTTTGTTTGAGGTATACAAAAAAAGCCCAACCTGCTGAAGGATTGGTCTCCTCGAGATAATAACCTGTTCAAGATACTTGTCTCACCTTTCAAATACGGAGTTCCTCAGAAAGGATCCCACTTCTCAGGTGGCACCTAAACATCAGGTTATTTTTGGTCAAGGCTGAGATTCTCTTCTGAGCCCCTTCCCCCTCAGTTTTGACCCAGGACCACTGCTCATCTGTGTGGAGGCAGCCCCCCTTGTTGAGCTCTGCATGGTGCAGGGCTGGAGTAGGGACTGTCTGCTCAAGTGTGGTAGGAGACACCAGAGGGGAGCACCCTTGGGAGGGCGGGAGGGGTTGTCTCCACTGCAGACTAGATATCAGCGTGCAGAAGAGACAATCAGCAAGCAGGCAAGCAGATGGACATATCGCAGGCCAGATATTCATGTGGTGTACATCAGAAAATTGTCCCCAGACTCATATCCTTCACAGTAATAGATGTGTGCTGCCTGCAGGCTGCCAAGAAAGAGTTAAATTCCATGATTCAGCAAGCATCTGCTCAGCTCCCAGGAAAGCTCTTTTTCTCAGAAGATTTATGTCAGTCTCGAAAGAAGGGGACCAGACCAAACTAAAGCAAATCGATGCTGTTTTAGGAAAATATCCTCATTTTCCTTATCTTCTGAGAATTTCCTCATTATATCTGCTATATTTTTTTTCCTTTTTGTGACACAGTCCTGCAAACTTCTAGTCCTGGGAATAGCTTCAAAACATTTAAATCATTCTCCATTCTCCAACATTTGGATGTTAAAATACTTTACAAGCATTCATGGGTGTCAGCCAGAATTTTCAAAAGCAACTATTTATTCTAGGTGGCTGCATTGCTGGATGCCTCCCTTCACAGCAAATTTCTATAACAGGGCTTCATTTTCAGAGGTGCTGGAGTAACCAACCTCCACATATGAAGTCAGAGAAACAAAGCCACTCATCACTTTTGAAAGCCTGACCTTTAATTTGACAATACCTTTGCAGAGCCTGATTATCAGACAGGAGAATCATCAGGAGTTGGGGGATACATCCAAGGTCACACAAGAAGGCTGGGACAAGCCAGGTGTGGAGCAAACTTTGCTCAAAATCACCTTAATTGCAAGACCATTCTTGTGTGAGCTTCAATAGAAAAGAAGCACCTTCTTTGCAGGAAAAAGTTGTTATTTTCATGACTGAAAGAGTTCTTGAGAAAAAAATGCACTCTTGGCAGCTAAAACCCAGTCTACTAACTTTTGATTGTTCTTTAGTTTTATTTTAGCTTTTTAGGGAAACAACAAAGTTACTGAGGCAAAAGCTGAAAACAGATTTGGGATCAAACTGCTTTTTGCAAGTAGGACAAGCCCTGAGTCCTGACAGAGTTTGCCAAATAAAGACAACTTGGCTGATAAGCATGGGAAGAAAAACTGTACTAATCAAAAGGGGCCTCTAGTCTCATTTATTCATGTCTCTTTTTTCTTTTTTTTTGTTGTTCATAAGACAATGACACAAAAATTGAAAGGAGATATGACATTTAGGCTTTAAAACCATCAATACAGACTTGGAAAGGGACTGACTGATGGGTTAATTAACTACCCATTACTGATATGTCCAGCACAGTGCATACCAGATCAGCTGATGGCTGATGCCACACGCGATGCTGGAAGGATTTCATACAAAGAGGTCTGGAGCAGGGAAAGCAGTTCCTGTTTAAATAACTCCTAATGGAGGACTGTGTTTGAACAGTGATGAGAGGCTTTTGTATCCCTTCAGTGCTGTGAAAGAGCTTAAAATGTGAACTCTCAGCTCTCTCCTGGCCAGAAGAGATGAATGAAGGTTGTCATTGTTCAAGGCGTCATCACCATCAGAAGAAATTTTAGACTCCGCTGGGAAGGGGAAGCAGTTTTTCATCTGAGAAGCCTTATCTATTGTGCAGAACTCTATTCACAATACAGATTTTCTTCTGGAAAGAGACAGTAAAGCTCATTCTTGCCCCACTCAGCTCTTTCTGGCTGTTCCAGTGGCATAGGTGGGCTCTGCAGGACACCTGAAGGATATGGTGGCAACATCCCTGCAGCAGGGGAGCAGAGCCAGCACTGGTGGTCTGAGCTGTCCCACTTAGCTGTGTGCTGCAGGGTGCTGCAAGGATAGAAGAAAGGCATAAACCCTGTGTGCAGGGCTGTGCAAGGCAACAGCAGCACTGGGAAGCCTACTGTGAGCTGTTAGAGCAGCTGTAAAAGCTGTGCTGACACATATCATGTGTTCCTTTGGCCTTTCCATAAACCAGAATCTAGAAGGAGCAAAGTTATTATAAAGTTATTACTGCTTTTCCTTTCCTTGGCTGTAATTTCTGTGCCATATCCCTTAGGGAGTACAGCATAAAGTGGGATACAAAGGCAGGATTTAGCTCATGGGAGTGCAGTGGTCAGAAAGAACAGATTTAGGGACTAGTAATGCTTCTTTGGTGTATTCACCTCTAAGGTGAATTGCTGATATGAAAAGAAACATGATTTTAACACAGTTCTTGGAGGACTTCTGCAATCCTGACTCCTCAGAAATCTCTTTTCTTGTCCATTTCTGACAACCATCTTTATCACTTAAAGTCCCACAGAGTGCGATGGCCTCACTTGGACCTCTGTACCTGTGTGTAGGCAAACACAGTTATCCATCATCCCTAATGAAACAGATTCTTTGGGCAAGGGATGCCAGTCATCACGAATTTTCCTTCTGAACAAATTGAATGTAGTGATACTTGAACACAGGTGCATTTTTAGCAGATTGAGGCCCATGCTTTCACATGCAGATACCTTTGCATGTATAGTCCAACTATAGGCTCACACAGAGATATTTTTGTAGCCATTTCTCAGACAGGGATTCCATATTGCTCTTTGAAAAACCCAAAAACAACAAACACCCTGATGAACACTGTGTATAAAAAAGTAGTGGAATGAATAAAGGGGATTGCTGGGCTCTGATTTTCCCATCTGCTGGCTGTTTGTGACAGGATGGTCTGAAAGTTGTTCCAAGGAAGGAGTGTGCAGCACAGAGCATTTCCAAGAATATGGCTCCTTTTTTTGCCATGAAGCCCCCTCAGATGGGAGGGGGCTCTCAAACGGGAAGCTCTTCACTCATGGGAAAAAACATGTTTTTGAATTCTGTATTTGACTTGAAGATGTGACATCTATAGTTCTGCTGATTTTAGGAATACATGGTAGCAGCGCAGGAGACCAGCAGAAGATGAAAACCCTTGTGCTGGCAGCAGTCAGAGCAGAAACAAACCAGGCAGCCTGAAAATTAACCAAAACAGTCCACACTTCTCAGAAAACCAAGCAATTATACATGCAATGGAAAGGCATTTTGTAGTGGATGAGCAAATAATTTTGCATGGCTAATAAGCTTGAAAATTACAAAGGAGAAAGCACAGAGTAACTTGTTTCTGTGGGTTATAATTTTCTTAGTGCTGGTGCAAGCCCTTGCAAAAAGTGTCTGGATTTGGTCCCTCAACCACAGATGCCCAAGGAGCACCTGGGAAGCACATGAACCCTGGGCCTCCAGCAAACATGGGATATTCCAGGGGTTGAAAACACTGGAGCTTATTAGTATTCTCACTCCTGTAAGGAAATAGCCCCAGTAGGGAAGGTGCCACTTGAGGAGACTCTGCTGCTCATCCCCACTCCACCCAGAGCAAGCCTTCCTTGTCTGAGGTCCTGAGGAGCATTTTCACACCTATTACCCCACATCTCCCCTGAGTCAGTCCATAAATCCACAACAAAGGCAAAATGTCAGGAACAGCGTGCAGGTTGTGTCAGCCCTGAACAGGTCATTGGTCCAGGGACTTCAGGGAAATGAGACAGGGGATCAGGGAGAAGAGGAACAACTGTATTCCCAAACTCATCTCCATTCCACAACGGTGTTAGGACACATAAGTTTGCCTCAGTGGCACCCTAGTCCAATCCCTGTGCCCAGCTGCACAGACATGCTGTGACACCATCTCTGGGGATACAGTAGATCTGCCCTCACTGTTTTTACAGAGAAGACTAAAAGTAATTGAACAAAATCTGTTTCTGATTAAAGGGATTATATCTCATAGAGCGTTTTTTAAAATTGCACTTAAATGGCTTTTATGTAGCTTGTTATTTTGCAATAAGATTAACACCAAGGTGGATTGAATTACCTGTTAATTCAACACATAATTTGCTGGTACCTCCATGTGCCATCAAGCATACATTTAAAGATGTCTTGACAACGGATCCATAGAGCACACAATAAGGACATCATTACTTAAGAAGATACATCCTCAAAGAGATACATGACATTAACCCCATCTGTAGATGAGTAATCAGAGCTAAATCAGGAATGTTCCTTTTAATCTAAAAGATATGGTGCCCTATAAATTCCACACACAAAATTCCTAGCAATTTACCACATGATAGTGATTTTATTTATATAGCAGTTTTGCTGAAATATTTTAACTTGGAATCCTAAAAAATAAAAAGATTTATAGCTTTGAATGCAGTGCTCCTGTTTAGAATAATCAATACTGATTTTAATATACTTTAAAAAAGATTTATTTCCTTGTTGCAGAAAAGATTTAAATTGCAGGGTGCCAACAACTGATGAATTATGATTTAGGGCCAAATCTGTTTCACTTGGAAGAATGGTGATTTTAAATTCAATGAAGTTTCTCTGATGAGTAAAACAAGGAAGTTTTGGCCCACATTTTTCTTGAAAACCCACCAATAAAGTAATTATCTTGTCACACTGACAGACAGCCATGTGTATTTATGGCTGGAAAGCATCACGCCCTGGAGACATGTGACAAACAGGCACTTTCTCTGCAGTTCTTCCAAACACTGCCTTGTGCAGTGATGGAGTGAGGGTGGGAGGAGCACCCAGGAATGTGGCTGTCAGGTCACAACAAGCGTGCACATAGCTCCATACCACAAGTATGTTTACTTTGCATACCTGAGAAATACTTTTGACTGTAAATGCTCTTTGTCAGGGAGCATGGTAGCACTTTCCTCGCTATTGCACACAGAGACTGTGTGAGAACCTAGCCAGGGGACACCAAGCATCTCCTCACTCCAGTGCCCTACTTTCGCCCAAGCGATTAATACTCTGTAGCCACAGAATGATAGCTGGATAAAAACCTGGTATTTAATCTTGTCCATCCCCAAGCATTTCATGATTGCTCCCCTGAGTCTATTCATGAGTGCTTTGTTCATTCGAGTTTTAAATGACTCAAGAGCTGATAGGGACTCCACCACCTCCCGTAGGAGATAAATCAGTACACTTAAATAAAAGACAAGATGGTATCTAGCATGCTGTTTCTACAACATTCGCCATTAGTTTTTACCCCAAGGCAAGCATGAAATAAACATTCCCTGCTCCCAGGTTAACTGCCTGCCTTTCCTTTGGTACAGTGTGGGACGGATTGTGCTATCACCAACATACAAAATTAACTTCTCCCCAACGCTGACAGAGACACATTTAACATACATAGTTTGGCACCACATCCAGCATTAATTTCCCAGCCCCAGACACGAGGAACGGAAAAGCTTTATTAGATCACTCAGTCCTGCTCACTGTTAGGCAAATGATTTGCTCCTCAGTGACAGCCCCTGGAGTTTTCTGCAGTCCAAATTGCAAAATCCTGCAGCACAAGGATCACCTCCCTGTGGACCAGAAGTTTGTCTTCACATTCATATTTATATCTGTATTTTTTGTATCTTTCTTACAATCACCCTTATTTTTCTAACTGCACTTCTAGGATACACACTTGCTTTTATTTTCTTTCCCCCTGCTGTATGATTTTTCACAAGTTAGCCCATCCAACTCCTCACAGTGCCTGTGAGCTTTTCAGATTTTACTTCAGCTAATATCTTCCTTATGCAGAGGCATGAAGGCTGCAAGTGGCATCTCCAGCAGGTTTCCCGTGGCCACTGGCCAGGAGATCTGCCCCTATGATAATGACTTGCTATGTTCTTCCTTCATCAGGGCCAGATCCCAAAGGTACACCGAGCTCCCTGTTTCCATCAGCACATTTTCTTCTTTCTGTGATGAGATGAAGTATTTCTTTTCACATGGATTAACTGCAATTTTCCTATTTTTAACGTTAATGTTATTTTACTCTAACCACATTTTCCTTCATATCTAGGCAATTACAAGACAATTCACTGCAAATTTTCATGGGGATAGCTCATTACGTACTAGAAAATGTACAATAATGAAGCGTGAAAAACATGGCAGCTTGGAGTGGCATTTGCTTTTCAGACTGAATAAAAGTGGGCTCTGTAGATCCTGGGAAGTATTTGAATTAGGAGAGAGCATGATTATCTACAGTAAAAAAAAAGAGGGCAGAAACTTCCCAAATAAATAATGGCATGACTAATAATGTACCCATCCTATTTTTTAATTCCTCCAGCAGCATTTCAATTGCTTTATAATTTTCATGATTGTGCAGTCACCAAAAAGAACAGCCAGAAATATTCTAACACATGGCTCATGGTTGGAAATCCATGGCTTCATGATATATATATATTTTAAGGGCTTGCTTAGTGCAAAGGAAAAGCAAAATACAGTACCTCGAGGGTTAAACCAAATTCATAAATACTGATTCTGCTATCTGAATAAGCACCTTGTGCAGAAATTGTCCTTCCTTATAGTGGGTGATCAAACATTGTGGTGACAAATTGGTTTATCTCAGACCAGGTGCTCAAGTCAAAGGATCCTTTCAAAAGGACAAATCTCAAGAAGAAAAGAAATGGCTCTAATCACATTGTGCTCTCCTACAGGAGCGAGCTCTCCAGCACATAACAGACACTGTTACAAGAAATTGTGCAGCAAGCTTGCCTCCAGCATTCCTCTCTCCCACAGGCTGTATAATAAATGCAAGAAATGATTCAAAAGGGCCATTCTTGCTTCCCTCAGACATATTTTGCTAAACCATAGCAATAAAGATCATCTGTACCAAACAGTCTCTTTTTCTCGTGCTCATGTCTTTCTGCATCTGTCAACATTAGACTCCATCTAAAGAGTGGTTGTGTATTTTACAGCTCCTTACAATGAGGCAGGCAGGCGATGGCTCTTACTCGACTCACAGACCTAGTGGGGACTGGGGAGGGGTGTGGGAAAAGAGTGTCCTAAAGATTTTGGAGAGTCTTCTTCCTCACTGCCAGCACTTGATGCAGGCATGTGTATGCATCACTTGTAGTATTTCATTACATCAGGTCTGCATCTGCTTCTTCCTCCACTGGAAGGAATTCAAAACATTTTCTGGTTGCTGCACTTTGGCTATCAAAGCCAGTACTTGGAATAAGAACAAAACATGTAATGGTTTCAGAATAACTTGCTTTTCACAGATCCCTAAAAATGGAAACACTTTTAGTAGTATTCTCTGAAGATGAAGTGGACTGGGGATTTCATGGAAAAAGAGGGCATTTGAGGAGCCTGCAGGCAGCTCACACTGCTCGCTTTTATTGCAAGAGCGCACCTACTGAAGCCTGAGGATAGCAAAGGGAAGCGTTGGGAGACAACGTGTTAAACGCCCCAGGCTTTCAAGTGTAAAGCCCAAGACCTGCATATAGTCAAAGCATTTCTGCAGGCTGCACAGGAACATCATGACACAAGGCAGGTACCTATTGCTGGGGCACGTCTTTGCACATACTCGATTCTCCAGGGAGACAGGAACACTACTTCCCAAAGAAAGCTGTCCTCCAGGTCTTTGCACTTGATTTCTACCAGCCCAAAGCTAATTCTTTTAGCTTTGCAGGAAACCATCCACAGTTCCTTGCATAACACTCCCCTCCCCATCTCTGATCTGCCCTTGAACAGAGGCTCCCTGAGGATTTGCCTGCTGTGCTGCTCATTGGTTTCCTTGCAAACCCTCTGGGAAGTAAGCCCAGAATAGATGTCAGATTTACCTCTGCACACCATTGCCAGCTTGGAAAGGAAGACAACCCACTATTTCAGTGGGCAAAGGGTTAAGTTCTCAATTATAAAACTGAGAGCAGAGTTCCTATAAAGTGAAATGAAGCAATAAAATGCAGCTACACATTATATTTAACCAGATTCCTTCTGAGCTGTTTCAGAGCCTCAGCTGAAGCAGTGGTTGAGTTTCAATCCAGGGCTGGCTGCCTTGGGGCTCTTCTTCCAAGCCAAGTGTGTTGCTCTGTCCCACCCCCAGGATAATACTTCCAGCTTAAAATAGCCTCTTGCTGCTCATGATGTTTTTTAAGGCTCTCACAAATGTTCTCCAAATCACTGATCACAAACAGTATTCCCTGTATGCATCTCTTATTAAATGAACAGCATTTGCTTTGAGTTCTTCACAAAAATCAAACCTGTATTCTTCACAGGGAATACATATTTGGCATTTTGGTGATTTCAATAACCTTGCTACCTTCCTCCTCCTCCCAAGCACAGATCTAGTGTTGAGTTGAGGTGTCCCATTGAAAAAATGGCCATTTACAGGTTATTATGCTGAAATAGCTGATGAAAGCAGGAAGGATATGGACTATCATGGAGACAAAGGATAGGTAAGCACTACAGAAGACTCAAACAGCACATCATGTTGGTGAGGTAGGGTGAAGGACTCTGATAAAAGAAACAAGAAGAGAGGACTGAAATATATGTAAGTTGACATTTTACAGCATAATTTAAACTTATTATTCACAAACTACGGGAAGTGCTTTCATGTAACCCTAATAATTTATCACCCTATATGCAACATCCTTGTGCTGAACCCTCGCACTTTCTGAGGTGAGTGGCATTGACTGGCTCAGAATGGATGCCCTGGCAGTCATGCAGACAGAACTTATATCTAAGAGGCTCTTAACCTGATTTTCAAGACTATGGAGAAGTAGAGCTGCCCAGAGATTGCAGCCTAAATCAAGAGACTGAATGGCAAGGTGAGAGAGAAACTCAGGAGTTTCTAGGTCCATCTCTCCAACTGTCAATAACAAACTCCCTTCTCCTGCCTTCTCATTATTAGTGGGATTTTTTGTGAAATGGCCCCTGGCCCAGGGGCTCTGCCAAGTCCCACCCTCACATGGCACTGACTGCTTATGGTGTCTCTGAGATCTCAGCTCAGCTGAAACCCTGCGGCAGCTACAAGGCATTCTGACGTTTTCATTTCTCCTGGAAGTCTGTGTCCAGGGATGCCCAGGGAGTCTGATTTAGCAGAGCAGTGAAACACAGGCCCATTACTCTGCCTGTCAAGTTACTTATATGCTTCTCCATCACTGCAGTACCTACTGTCTTTATATTGTTGTAGATGAAAGTTTATCCCCCAAGGTAAGGAAATGTTAGCCTAGCCTATGAACCATGAGCTAGAGGCTAAGACCACACAGGGAAGTTTGTGGCTCATTAGGGAAATTCACTGTTCTCTAAACCAACTTCCAAATCCTGCTTTCCTCATCAGCTCTTCTCCATTTCATTATAGTATGTCCCCTGACATCAAATAACGCTTTTGCATCTATTTTTCTTTTATGCTCCAAAAAGAACTTCTGGCAGTCTTTCTCAAAATTTAATATTTTCTTGAAAAACGATATTTTCCCAATGATCTGTAATGAGATTCCATAGCCAACCCCAGAAATAGATCCTGTGTTTCTAATTCTTGCATGAAGCAAGGAAGGGGAGTAAGAAATCATACAATTTATTTTCTTAGGGATGGAAAAATACAATTGAAACAACCTCCTTGTGACTTTGTGAGACCACAGCTCCATTTGGTCACAACACACACTCCTAGGCTGCATGTTCTCCCAGAAAAGTTTAAGGCTGTCTCTGAAAACACCGAAATAGAAGATTTTTCCAGTGCTCTACCTGTGGTAAAATTCTCATGTACATCAGAGGGGCAATGTCAGCTCTGATGTGGAGTGATGCTGCAAATACTCCTCTAACAAACTTTAATGCTGGAGCATATTTATGTGGTAAAGTCCACAAGGAGTCGGGGGCTTCCATTATGGGCAAAATTGCTTAATTTCTTGAAATATGGTCCATGCTCAAAGCAAAACATCTGCTTCACAGGGATGTTCCTAATCCCTCCAGATAAATCATCCTGGCAGGGATGACTCAGCATGGGACAAATTTCATCAGAGGCCAGGATATCACCTCATCCTTCCTTTCAGCATAATGGGAGGTTTTTAATCAGAGACTCCTTCTGATTACTCCCAAGTGCCATAACAACCAAGATTTGCTGTCATGCTTTTGGATTATTACCAAAATCATAGTGATATAATACATACGTTGCAAAAAATCATTACCCCTGCAAGTTGATAACATGCTTGCAATTAAGAAGCCCTAACTTCCATGCTAGTTGCTTTAAACAATTCCTGCTCTTATCTATTATATTATTATAATTATTATCTTTGATAACAATTAATTCTTATCACTTATATGATCTAAAGCTCCTTTGGCAGATTCGAAGATGTGTTTGTTTATCTATTTATTTTAAGAATAATTGTTATCAAGAAACCTGTAAGACTCAAGAAAGAGCTGATCAATCACAAGGTCCTATCAAATGTCAAAGCTGGCCCTCACTGACCTCCCATCTCTTCAAAACTGCTTTGATTTAATCTACAAACTGGCTGTCTCTCCTGCCTGCAAGTTCTGTCTGTAACCCACGTGTCAATGTTTTGAGATATGACCTGTTTCACGCTCCATTCATCTCATCTGAAGGAGGGAAATTAAACTGTAAGGTCAGCAAGGGGCACAGCTCAAAATACACACACATTAAACTGGAGTCTTTTGTTTGAGCTCATCAGAACAGTTAGAACAACCATCAAAAATCATATTTGAGTGGAATTGATTTTCCTTTTCCTATTGAAATTTTTAGTACTAATGGATGTGGAAAGGTGGCAAACCTTGTCACAGCAAAAAGAAAAATATCATGGTGCCTTCTCAGAGACTTGTGATATCTTTTAATGGTATCAGTATATGAATGTGTGAACATCTCCAGGTATAATAGTGTGCACAAGGCAGCATTTCCATTATAAATCCAGTATTTTGAGCCTCTTTTATGCTGATCATAACATTACAGTTTGAGCTGAAATGCAGTGAAAAGTTCACAGCATGGATCACAATGTTTTAAACCTCATCTGTCTAACTTGGGGTTTGTTATAATTTAGAAAATGCTTAGCTCCAGTTGCTGCCCTGTGGAACACAGCCAGCAGCTCAAATGGATAATTCTCAAGGGTGAGCACAGCTTTGCAGAGCAATTTTCATACTGACTTTTAATTGGCGAGGAGAATGAATATGAAGGATGAACCCTCAGTGGCCATGCCAGCCCTCGTGCACTCCTACAGCTCTGGTGTGAGATGCACTGACTCAGAGATGTTCTCTTTGCCTGAGCTGCCGGGCAAGCCAAGGCTCCTGCAGACTGGCTGCAGGTGGTCCAGGTGAATCTCAGCCCTGAGATGCCCATATAACAAACCACACACACACCAGACACTCAGCGGGATGCGCAGGTGAGACAGGATGCGTTTCTCCTTGCAATCCCTTCTTTCTCATAATTATTTAAAAATTCACAACCTGTAGGCCCTGGTCATAGAATGACAGAATCACAGAATGTCCTCTGTTGGAAGGACACACAAGGATAATCAAAATTCAGCTGCTGGCTTTGCACAGGGCAGCCCCAAGAATCCCACGATGTGCCTGTGGGCGTTGTCCAAATGTTTCTTGGACTCTGCCAGGCTTGGTGCTGTGACCACTGCCCTGGGGAGCCTGTTCCAGTGCCCAACCATGCCTTGGCTGAAGAACCTTTTCCTAATATCCAAACCAAAGTTCCCCTGACACAGCTTTGTGCCACTTCCTTGGGTCCTGTCACTGGTCACCAGAGAGAAGGGATCAGCACCTTCACCTCCACTGATATAATAGTTGATAAAAGTCTATTACACTGACTTCAAGGGTATGTTGATTACTACTAAGTAAAGACATTTAGCTAAAGTAGCACCATCCCCACTAATAAAAAGAGTAAATGAAGGGGTTCACGCTCAGAGAGCATGAGAACATTGGTGGTTGTCACCATTTTTGTAAATCATCTTGTCAATTCAGAAAAATAAAAAAGCCCAAATCCCTCTCCAACCTAGTATCCTTAATAAATAATTAAATTAACCCCCCTAACAATTTTAACTTAAAGGCTGAAGGAGACATTGTTTTGGAGGGTATGCTGCTGTTTGCAAATCTGCCTGCCAATCAACAGCAGAAAAAAATGTAGTGATTTGTAAAGGCATTTTTTCTTTGGAAGAAAAAAAAAGGAAAGATATTTATCAAAGGCATATTTGCCCTTGAGCCTGAAAAAAAGAAAGCATGAAAATGCCTTCAAATTCTTTTTAGTTCTAAGGCATGTCTTTTTGTTCATGCTTAACTGCAGAAGAAAAATTAGGAACAAGTGTGTGCATATCAGTGCATGTGTTAGCATAGGCTTTAATTGGCTAGGAGTAAATTAATGGCTGCTTGCAATATTTCTGGCAATCTGTTATAAGCTATGTAAATTTTTAAAAGAGGTTTCTTGAAAAGGCTGGCTGAAATCCTGTAATTCATATTCTGCTGGGGGAATTGATTTGAGAAATAATAATGAAATGTTTTACCTCAGTGATGAATCTCAGTTTTGTAGCACTGCAATTTTTTAAATATTCTTGTAAATAATGCTATGAGTGTTTCTAAGAATAATCTACTTGAAATAAATATATCTGTCTTTGAATTAATAGCATTTTTTCACTGTTCTTTTTCACCACCATTCCAGGGGTTCATTGCAAAGCCAGCATTAGCTTTGATATTATTATAATAAATTAAAATCCAGCATTTGTTACCACGTGGCCTGCTCCAGTAGGTTTTAATAGCAGTTTTGCTATCGAATCCAGTTGGAACTTAATCAGATCCTTAGAGGTAGGTCCAGGTGGAGGTGAGTTGGAAATGGAAATGGCCCAAGACACTACTGACTCTTCAAGGTGAGCCTGCCTGGGTCATTTAAACATTGATTGGGACAGTGGAAAAACATCTAACTTGTCTGCCCAGGGCATTCATTAAGGCTGTAAGAGAAGAATTAAAGGTCACATGAGGTGGATGAAGGGCATGGAGCTGAACCTCCCACAAGCATTCTCCTTCAGCACAGTCAGGGAAGGGGAAAAGCTCCCATGGTAATGAACCATCAGCTGAATGACCATGTCTCCTCACTCTACTCATTAGTTCCATAGCTACCTGTTATCCACATGGACCATCCATGCTCTAGATGGTCAATGACCAGCTCTCAAAACCAAAACACCAAAAGATCAAAATCTTTAAGACACACATGACAATACACAGGGCTTTCGTCTGGTTTTCAGGGAAATCAGACCAACTGCACTTCAGTTGAACACATAACATGTGTTGCAACACGTTTTAATTGCTGTTGGCCTGAGGGACACACAGACAGAAAGAGATGCTTCTGCTTTTCTGGGAACAATCCCAGCAGTAGGAAACTCACACCAAAAAGTCCCACTCCAGAAACAATGAAGAAAATTTGGAAGTCTTATTGCTTGTCCTAGGCAGGTAATACTGATTGTCTTAGGAGGAAATCCCCAAGACAAGAACTGGCTAAAAGCAGATTACTGGTATGGCTTTTATTATGGCTGTAAGCATAATTCCTGCAATGTGCCTGACTGCCTTAGCTCTACTATTCTCTTATCTTATATATTTGACATTTTTCTTTTTAATGGTTAGCAGTATGCAAGAAAGTATCTGGCACTATCAATAATGCAGTTATCCTTTAATAAAAAATTAGAAGCTACCAAAAAAAAGAGAGAGGGAGGGAAGGAGAAAGGCAATGAAAGAATGTGGCTTGATGCCTAGAAAACTTCAATATGTTGTTAAAGGAAAAGACTGCTAATTAGGCTCTTGCATAGCCTATTCTAGTCCCCTCTGTGCTGCAAGAAATTTAACCCAGCTCACTTGGCTGATGGTTGGAGAAGTGGGAATAGAGTGTGGGAGCTCTGGAATCAGATTATTGAGATGATCTATGAAGTAATGAGTCAGTGAAATGCAGCTGGATGCAGGGATTTCACTGTTGGGCTCCAAACACAGGGAAAATGTTCTTAAATTAAATAGAAGGCTAGTCCACCCCACAGGTCATCATTACACTTGGCTGTACTGAAGCTTCCCACCAGTCTGGCCCCACCTTGCTGATGTGCTGTGTAAATGTAAGGCAGGGGAAACAGGCTTTGGAAAAGCTGACTGCTACTCCAGATGCTCTGAGAGATCAGCCACACTGTTTTGGAAAAGAGGAAGAAAATTATACAGGGAATCCCTTGAGAGATCTGCAAGCACATGATGCCCTCCTTGAGCTCCCAGCTTTTAACATCTGCAGCCAAATTCCATGTGTTTCTGGGATAAGTAAGATGCAAACCTGTGTGGAATGGAGAACATGATCTGGGGTTTGGGAAAGACAAGTGGAATGGAAGTGCACCTCTCGGAACAGTCATCCCCAGAGGTCTCAGCTCTACTCCTTGCACCTCCTGCCACACAGGTGAGCTTTTCCAGGAGCCACTGGCTGGATCCAGACCCTGCTTATCCAAGGGAAACCACAAGAGATTTTGATGATGAACTTGATCAATGGTGTCCCACTAATGATTTCAGTTGGAAAAGGTGGTATTTTGAAATTTAACTACATTAATTTAGCTGGAGATCAGCAGCTCAGTTACAAACATTTACAGGTATGAAAAATTAGTTTGAAAAATATGAGAGATCCTTTAAACTTCCAGTGTTGTATCTTCAGGTATGGGCAGATGAAATAACATGCACACCTTTACTGCTAATTCATATGGCTCCATAAACAAGCATACAAGCTACCTGCCAGCCTATCCAGGCAGTAGGCTTGGAAAGATAAATGTATACATGAATAACACTTGGATGAATTTGCATACTAATTAATCTGTAATATCCTATTTGCATATATATTAATCTGAAGGTGCCGTATAAAATACTTGCTTTTAAGGAGTGTTAGTGCATCCTTGACAGTCATAATAATCTTCATTTTATTTTAAGAAAGGAATTAATAATGACTTTGGCTAATATTAAAATGTAAGTTCAAAAGGAGAGATGGAACACATCTGCAGCCTGGAGTCATTGGGGTAAACTCCATTGAGGCTAAGGAATTTATTTAGCCTTTGCAGTTCATTGAGGTTACTCAGAGAGTCAGAGGGGCTCATCGCTGTTGCTGCATCTTCCCCTGGGCAGGTCACTTGTGCTATCAGCCACAGAAGTGTGCCATGAATGTGGGTAATTCATTTTCAATTTAGTGTTGTCTCTCCTCCCAGAAACTGCAGCGGCCATCACAGCCAGAGCTGCAAACAGACAAGCGCTCAGGGAGATGTCTCAGCTCAGTCAAGGAGGCTAAGTGCTGATGGGAAAAGCTGAGGTAGTTCTGCTCAGCTCACAGTCAGCATGGGGCTGAGGTGGGAAAGCTGTGTGTGAGGCAATGGACCATTGTCCCAGTCTGGTTGAGTGTTTACACCAAAACAACGTGAACAGGTATGATGCTGCATCAGAAATACAACACTTTGTGGAGTTAAAGCCAGTCCAAAGGCAGTTTCTTCAGGAAAGCTTTGGGGGCACAAAGATTACAGGGCACTTTGGACCACATGCAAAGCTGGGCACAAACTCTCACCTGTGTCTGGGGATGGGGTTCTGTTATTAGGAAGGTTTAGTGGCACTGGTCCACTAAATCTATGACCTCAGATGTAGACAATTTGCGTTCACATTGCTGTGGGGTACAGGTGTCCCAAGCAGCATATATGGATGGGATGTTCCTGGCTGGTGTACTGTCATTACCTTGCCTTTTGGGTTACATTTCTGTCACAGAAGAGAGTGCTGAACAAGAGCAATATGATTTTAAGACAACTATTATTTACGGTGCAAGCTGCCATTGCAAACTGTGATTAAAGGTGCTCTTTTTGCTAAGACACAGCTCTTTTTTACTGCAAGTTCTGCCTTTAAATTCTGCTGATATTTTGAAAAGCACAGGCACAGAGGGAAAGAAGTGGGGGCTGGGAAAAGTCTCCAGGCAGGCCAGGTGGAAATGGTTACAAGTACAGTGTGCTCTTCTCCCTGGGGCGAAGGAGGCAACTGTGGTGGCCAAGGGGACTGATATGGCTGTTGATTTTGGGAAGAAGTCTGTAGTGTTTGCATTTCACAGAAGAGAAAGCTCATGTACTGAGTGATATATTCCCAAGTGGTATCACAGACCCACTTAATCCGAAAACTATTTAGCAAATCTATACTGAATTCAGCTCCTGGGTAGGCTCACATGTTATGGTGCCATGGAGGTAAAATCAACCCTATGTAATTCCTGTCTCTCTTCATGGAGTGATTAAAGGGACTCATAAAACCTGGCAGCTGAAGCTCACTTTTGGAGACCTTGGCTTGTGTCATGCAGCAAGAGGAGGGGAGAGGAGACATGAACATCAGCCTTCTTAACGCTCTTGCTCAGGGAGATCTCATCCTAGGGGACAACCTTGCAAATCCTGCAGGTTTCAGAGCCAAGCCATCAGCTCAAATGAAGACAGCTACCTTCCTCGGTCCTGCTGGCCACAGCTGCACTGGAGGTTCAGTCAGGGCCAGGGGAATCCTCCACATGGAGGGCTGCTCCCTCTCCTCTCCACAGCTGGTCCCTTTGACTGCCATCTGGAAATACCTTTCCTCCTGCTTTGCTGCCAAGGAACAGCTTGCTTACACCTTGCTTCTTCTGCTCTACCCTCCATAGCTCTCCTTCTTGCCAAATTCCTCTCTGAAATCCCCAGTGAAAGGCACAACTCCCTTGTCACTGATTTGTTTTTCCTGCTTGCCTACAAGCTTTCCAAAGAGCACTTCAACCTTAGAAAAACACACTTCTCCTTAGCATTGTGGATGCTGTTTGCCTGGCAAAAGCCTTTAAGGGATATGGACTCTGGACCGTCACAATTTTGAAGTGGGCCTAAAGCGTTCATAGTACTAATTTTAAATGGATGGCCTTGACACTTAAAGATACCTTGATTAAATTTAATCTGTGCTCAACAAAGTTCTGGCACAGCTACAGTGACCCTATTTGTGGGAGATGCCATTACACTGATATCTGTTACACATGGGCTCTGCTTGGGTTCAGTTTCTTATCACCTGAAGGGAACAAACAGCACTGAGAAAAATCTTCTTTTATTTTTTTTTTTTGAGTTAAGCAGCAGGTAAGGCTTTTTCTGCAAGGAAGGAATTACACCCACGTAGCAAATGCCATGGGAACGGCAGTGCTCCAAGCACCCATTCCCAGCTGCCTCCACTGGGAGCTCCCCGGGGAGGCCCGGCCGTACCAGCTCCTGAGCCTCAGAAAGCACTAGAGCACCAGGGAGAACTGAGAGCAAAAATGTAAAATATGCTTTTAAACTTTAAAAATTAATGTTGACATTTATTTAAAAATGAGAGCTGGCAGCTCTCCAATGGTTCACCAAGTACATTAACTTAGTCAAACGCCCATTACTTCCTCCCCTTCCCACTATCTAGAGTGTTTTGAAGAGGCGAGCTCTGCAGCAAAGCACATAACCCTTCCTTTTTTTTTCATCTAAACTGCTGAAAGCAAAGATTATTTATAGAGGGTGGATCAGAGACTGGCTTGAAGAAAATCTAGATGAGGGTGCTCTAAAATTTAGAAGTGAGAAAGGATTGTCTCAGAGCCAAGATTTAAAAAACAGAGATGTGGGCTCAGTCCTGCCTCTCTGCATCTCAGCACCCAGCAACTTCATACTGCTCCCACCAGCACTCCCTGCAAGGCTGGGACACCTTGGTGCACTTCTCCCCTCAGTGGGTTCTGATCTTCACTAGCAGCTAGTCATAGTAACACAAATAATTTCCCAGGAACTTGCATACCTAGCATTGTCCCTACATGCTATCCTGACATAGCACTGACCTGGGAGTCTCCAGCCAGGGCTGCCCCTCCCTATGTAAGCCCCCAGCTCCCAAACTGTTTGTGTCAACAAACACCAAGCCCAGTGCTTTTGCAGGACCATTTGTGATATTCGGGGTGCAGTAGTTCTTTAAATACAACTGTACAATAATGAGGACATTCTGCAGCTGTCTTTTGGACATGGGAGATATAACTACAGAGCTGCTTGGGGAATTTCTAGTGCATCCGCTGTTATGATATCACAGCATTCAGACATATGAGCTGACAAATTTTGTGGCTGTAAACAGCAGAGCCTTGCTGAGAATCTGGACACTAGTGTATAAAATGGGAATACTTTCCTAACATGAAGACAAGTGAAATCCGTATGGTCTTTCCAGGAAGTCTCTTGGCCTGCTGGAAAGCCTGCAGTTGCTATATGGGAATAGTGTAATTTCAATATTGTCAGCTCCCATAAGGACTTAGTAGGGAGCTGTGCATTAAATACTAGTTTCAGAAGCCAATTTTGTAAGCCTATAGAAATAGGTTTTAGGCAATGCTGCTTCTGGAATGAAATGAGAAAGGAATACCCTTATATAAATCTTTTATGATTACAGGTATGTTATCTCTATACTTCTGATTTCCAAACCTGCTCTAAGTAAAGAAGTCAATTATTTACCAGAAAGAAAAGAAAAAATCACTTCCAATGGTGTATTTTCCAGTAGATAATAGGTCAGGTTCTGAGCTCCTTTACAACTAAGGAAAGGCAGAATGACTAGAGTCCTTGGCTTCAGTCCCACAAAGCTACTTCAGGGTCACACCAAATCAACAGAGATCAGACTTGGATCCAAGTTAAGTGGCTTTTAATTATTTTTCCCTGCAACATATGTTTTGTAAAGTTTTCTTCTTTAAAACAGGATATGGTTTCATTTTTGAGAAAATTTTGCTGGATCGTGTCAGGAGTCGATGTTGTGACGGTGATAAAGCTGTGGATGATGAGGAACTGCTGGGGTTCCAGAGGAAGGAAAGGATCAGGAGAGGTGAGGCTATACACACCATGCATCCAGCCCATCTGTGCTGCAAGGGCTACATGTGCAAAACTCATTGATACTGTGCCCCTTCTACACACTGTTATTGCTCCCATAGCTGTATTCATATCACTGAACTATTTAAACCCAAGTGGGAAAAGCCCAGCACTTTTTATGCAGTGCGGGGCACCAGGAAGCAATCTGATGCTCTACCCTTTGCCAGCCTCTCCTTTCCCCTGCATCAATCACAGCAACAACCTCAGGGCTGATTTGAGATTAGATTCCTGCTTTATGGAAGTCCTGTGTACTTCTCCCACGCAAAGAACCTTTACATTGCTTTGGAGAGAAAGGGATGGATTTTACCCAGATGGCAGGAAAATTACATTGCAGATGACTGCTATTGAAAGCCCTGTTAGACTGTTGCTGTGCAATCTCTGCCATATATTTTAGCAAAATACTCACCCTACGCTCCAAACTCTTTTTAAAAATCAAGTTTAAAATGAAAACGTTCACCCTTTAGATCTCATAAACTTATTGCATGTGTTGCATGTAGGTGGTGAGCATGTTAGGTACAATTTAGAACATAATTTCCAGAGAATTGAAATGTCACCAAGAAAAAGATTGTAAATAATTAAAGTTTGAAACGAATCTGAGATCTTTATAACAGATAATAATATTTTAATTCTGACTTATGGCTCATCCAATTGCCTACAGTTAGAGAAAAACAATCCTTTTTTCTTATTATATGGAAATCAGATGAATCAGATGAAAAGCCATCAACATCACAGCTTGGAAAACATATACCAATGTTCAGTGATGTGAGTGAAGCCCATGAAACTGCTTCAGTTTGTGACCCTTTTTATTGGTTTTCCTCAAATATTTGTAAGAGATCCATGTTCATAAAAATGTTAGTTGAAAAGTTTTCTAGAGATACCACAGATCACAAAATTGTTGAGGTTGGAAAAGGGAGTTCATGGGATGACTCTTACTGTGTTAGGCTTCTAATGAGAGGCTGGAAATCTCTTTTCCTCTCTGTAGGCTTTTCAGAGTCAGCCAAGGACCAAAATTAGTATTAGATCACATGGTTTCTCAATCATGGAGTTGGAACAATGACTACTGAATTGTAAATAGTCACCGAATAGTTTATCCATAGCCCCAACAGGCAGGCATATCCTGGCAAAATGCTTCAGACCTGATTTGAATATAAAAAATAAAATGCAGAGATATCAAACACTCTTTTAGTATAATTAGGAAGAGTAAAATTGGACAAAATGCATCAAATAAATTATTGCAAATGCTTTGTCTAATGACTGTCACCACAAAGACATGCTGCAGTGTCCAAGAAAAACAAGGCCAAACGATTTCAATGCCTAAATGTGTTCCGATTTTGGTTTAAACCCATCTCTCTCTCCTGTTGTTCCCAAAAGCCTTGAAGCTTTATACTAAAGAATTGCCAATAACTAGGGCTTTTTGAAGCTGGGAGACTAGCTCAGTGAGAATTTCTGATGCAAGCATGCTAAAAACAAGCTAAAAAGGTAAGACAAGCCATAAAGTCAAGATTTTGTGTAAAGTCCATCCCCACTGCAAACCAAAGCTGTATCCCAGAGGGCAGGGAGGGAGAGAGGATCTCAGGGTGCATTTACCTCCCTCTCCTAACTTCTTGCTTTTTGCCACAGCTTTGTAAACTTCCCAGGTCCCCTTGCCGACAGCTATTGAATTGTACACACATTGGTGCACATGCACGTTCACACACATCCAAAGGAAAAAAGAATAAATAGCTACAGAACAACTTCCAGATAACTCATTTCATTCATTCTGTTCTCCAGGAGTATTAATTTTGGTCCTCTGCCATCCTGCTTTTTGCTAAACAAAATCAAGATTGGTGCTTTTTGTTTTTCATCCTAAATGAGACTGTACAACAATATCGCAAGAGTCTTCAGTTATCCACCCATGAACACTCTATAAACATGGACAGTACTACAGGAACACAGAGCGAGTCCTTATTACTCCCAGAGGCTGCATCCCAGTTTCCACTGGCCTTGCACCAGGGTCACCCGCTCACTCCGGGAGCAGCTGTGCACACCCCGCTGGGTGAGCGTGTGTGTCCTCGGGTAGCTGGCACTAGGGAGTATCCAAGACAAACCACAGGCCTGCAAATAACTGTTTTTCCGGTTCAGTGCCTAAACTAAAAGTCAGGGAATAAAAAAAAAATAAAAATTTTTAAAAATCACTTTATGTTGATGCAAAGCAGCATTTTTCCATGTTTTCCTGCCAAGAACTGATTATGCTAACAAACCAAAAGGGAAAAAATACCTGTTGAAGATCTGGTTAAACAGTCCATTTGTGTGTTTGTTAACCCTTCTCCTGACTGAAGACAGGTTACCCTGTACATGAGAATACCATGCTGAATGTTTAAAAAAGGAGTTCATTTTTCCCCCTTTCCCTTCTCCACCAAGCAAACTCCCAAACAGTTCACTGACAGCCACTCTGCATCTTCGTGACTCCCTTCCCACCCACATCTTCCTTTTTTCCAAGCTTTCCTTTTGACTGAGAACCCTCCTCTTTGGGGGGAGATGTTTTGCCATAAAGACACGATTGTTTGAGATTCCAGTATTGGCCTAGTTTAGCGTTTGATGTAATTCCTTCAATTACCAACAATGAATCGCCTTTGTATTAGACGGGACAAAAACAAGAAAATGAATAAAAAAATCCCATCTTGATGATGATACAAGACCTGATCAGAAATCATCAGGCCTATCTTCACTGACATCCTCCAGAAAAAATAACTTTTCCACAAATTTAGGCAACTTATGGTGTCCACAGACTCCCACAGGTAAACTCAAGAAGACAGAGCAAAGTGTTGTTTTAGGGGTGTCCTTAGATGCTTTGTGCCAGCACATGAGACAATTTCACTATCCAAAAAGATGAGTATTTGCATGGAGATAGAATATTTCCAAACAAGAGAAAAAGTAAATTTTTTATACACTGCAGAACTGACTGGCAAATTTTTTAATAACTACATATGTTTTATTATCTTGGAGTTTTTAATGCCTCACTTCTCTAATTGTAGTAGTAATTGCTGGCTCAGTTAATGAAAGCTTTGGAAACAAGATTGTGTGGGAGTATTTCAAGTCATGAGTTAAATCTTTTAACTCAGTAATTGCCAATGATTAATTCATTTTTCCATTTGAGTGCTGAAAAGCTGAAATGTTATTTCCTTGAACTGTATTTGTTCTTGCCAGTTCTGAGTTAACTATTACTCTGTGAGCTCCTGTAAATCAAATTCAGAGGTTTCGAGGTGTACATATCATGAGGTCTTGGTAAATCCTTCAACATCTGCTTGGAAAAGGATTACTGAACTTGAGTGATGATGCTGTTCTTCTGAAGGTCTGCCTGTTATGTACCTACAGCCATTAAAGGCACTACAAGTGCAATGGCAGTAAAGAGCTTAAGCTTGTGGAAGTTCTCACATAAATAAGGATTATACTCATGAATGTCTGGTTTGGAAATCATCCACCTTAATTTTTCTGGATGGAGACAAGTTCTTGGTCAAAGCCCTGGAAAAATACAAGCATGTGCATAAATCACCAGTTCACTGGCTCTGTCTGGTGGAAGAAGCTGCACTTCCATAAGAAACTGTAACGATTACAGCTCATCTTTGAGCAAGGGTGTGGTGATGATTTTGCCCATTTCTGTCATTTCAGCTCCAGATGTGGTTCTCTTACCGGAGCAGCAGGGACTGAAAAAGTGCACAAAGAGGGGGACACACAGGATAACCAAGAGACATGGACACAGAGAACCGAGGAAGTGCACCACTGGGGATCTGGCTCCCCAGTTCCCTACAGATCCCCAGTACCACAGACAGAGGGGCTCAGGGCAGCCCAGGTGAGCGTGTCACCTCCTCTCCTAAATCCACCTTTCCCACAGCATTCCTGGGTTTCCTGCCAGGACCATATGGAGGCATCTTCCCTTTCAAAGACAGGAGAACTGAGAATAGGAAAGGAACCAAAAGGGCATTTTTCCCAGTGGCAATGAATGATTTTTTTCAATGTCACAGAGACTATTTCCCAGAGTGTGCTGATCCTCCTGCTGCATGTCACCACTGCTCTTTATCCCTAGAGCTGATTTCCTCTTCCTTCCTTAAGGAAGTGCTCCTAAGCACTAACACATCCCTGGGCTGCCTCCTGGCCCAGTTAACCTTTGCTTTCCTGACTCAGGGCTTGAGGCTCTGCTAGCCTGGAGTCCTCCTTGCCCCAGGGGGACAGCAGGCTTCGCCAGCACTGCACTCTGTTGTGATGTCACAGTGGAGGAGGAGGAATACCACCATAGGGAAAGAAGCAGCTGTGCCAGTAAAGGGATCAACATATGTTCTGGGCCTTGAAAAACACATTTTACAATTTTGCAGGGCACTGAAGCCCACTCCTGAGTCCTGATCCTTGCTTCCAGCACAATTTCTGTATTTTCTCCATTGTGACTCAAACATAAAAGACATAAAAAGTCTAAAAAGCAGAACTGGGATCCCAGCCCTTTCCAAGAGCAGAAACAACGACTTAATTTCCTTTTTTTTTTATTCTTGATGTCAGATGCTCACAATCTTGATGAGCAAGCCGGGATCCTGATCCTAATTGGAGAGATATCTCCATTTGCAGCCCTGAAGCAGATGCCTGCACAGACAATATTTAAAGCACAGTCCTATACTAGGTATGTCCTGTGGCTCACTCCAAGCTGAGTATGTTGCCCCAGTTTCCACTCCACACTGTGCAGGGGAGAAACCAGCCAGACCTGAGACCTTGATGCCACCCTAGGTCTTACCAAGTGGCAGAAAGGGTGCCAGCTACCTTGAAAACGCCCAAATCACTGAACATGTCTAATCCTCTGTATTTGATTAAGCCTGGCAAACAGATGAGAGACCTTCCAAGATGAAATCTTGTTCAGAGATGGACCTACTCAGCTAGAAGCTAGATTTGGGCCAGAAAGACCTTGCCTTTCCTCTCTCTCTCCCTCTCAATTAGAACATCGTATTCCCATATTTGTTGTGGTCAATTACTCCTTATTGTCAATTCAAGGTTTATTAAAAATGAACATATGTTAACCAGAGACACTAATCCCATACAGACTTTTAAAGTTCTTGAGTAAAAATTATCCTGAACTGCTAAATGAAAAAAGTGTAACTCTACTAAATCTTGTTGAGCATTTTCTTCAGTAGCTATTAATTTAAAAATTATTTCTTTTTCTTCATCTAGTGTGAGTACAGCCCCCTGCCTCTGTTAAAAAAATAGCACAGAAAATTTTAATCAAACTTGTTTGGTTTTTCTCTGCATCATTACACTAAATTAAATCAATAACTTTCAGGTGAGAGGCAGAAACCCGTGAATTTCTTGTTAGTTCCTTTTGCAATTATCTTTCTTCATTAGAGACACCTGAGATCCATGCCAGACTATATGTTAATATACAGGCCGACTTTTCATCTGCTTTCTTTATTATTCATGGGTTTTGAGTGCTGTTGCTAACTGCCACATCAGAGGTCTGGCAGGTTATAAGTGGAATCATTAAAAATAGCTCATTTTAGTAGTAACACAGCACTATTCATATTTTATTCAGTATTTAACAGTCCACAGGAGACTCTCATGCTTTCTTACTTGCCAGATTGTCTCTTCTAAATGTCATTGTCAACCTTTCATATCCAGTTCATCCTCCTGAGCAAAATGGGTTTCATAAAGCCTACCATAAGCAAAGCAGCTAAACAGATGGCAAACTGCATCCCTGAAATTTCCTCAGGCTTGAGTTTCATCCCTTTAAAATAGTAGCTCCCCTTGAAGTAAGTATGTTCCTTTGTATTAAAGCATGAAATATAATAATCACAGAGGCAATGAAACAATTCACTTGGTCACTGAATGAGCAAGATAAATAACTGCAGGAGCAAAAAAATAGACTGGAGACCGTAGCACACACCTAAACACAGCACTCACCCAAGGTAGTCTGGGCTATATGCTGATCCAAGTTTGAGTCCCTGTGTTTAGACTTGCTGGAGCAGGGCTTCTCTGAAGCTAATCAACTCCCTATGGCAATTCTTTATCATGAAAGAGTATTTCTACACAAAAAATGGAAAGCAGCAGTGACCCAAATGTCTTGGTGACATGTCACTGGCACATGTGTCTTCATTTGCACTACAGCCTGTGGATATTGGTCACAGCTGTTCCAGGGCAATGTAGAGGCTTGTAGGACATGGTTTCTGTTTTCTGCTGCTGTGGTCCTTGTGTTTCACTCCCACTAGAACTCAAAACCTTAACCTGTGCTTCACAACAGTGAGGCAGCATTAGGCACACAGGCAATAGAACAAGAAAAGTGAGGAAAGTAAGTGAAGAAACATGAGTGTCTTCAGATTTGGGCTTTTGTTCTGAGGGAAAAATAAGCTGTAGCCCACCTCCTCTGGCCAGAGTTTAAAAAATACAAATAACTGGGGTCCTGCAATTGCAGTGCCAGCAAAACTGCAGCAGCTTCAGCCTGAGCAGGACCAGCCCTGCTCTGCCTTCCCTTCCCATCACTTGGGCAGCCTCTGCTGTCCTGCTTTCTATATGTGTTTGGAGGAAAGACTGAGAAAACTGAGTGCCCTTCTGCTGTGACCTCTTCACCCCAGCAGTGCAGGTCATAATCCCCTTACAGAGCAAAAACATTTATTCCCACTGAAAAAAACCCAACATGAGTTCCTGAACAGAGACTAACAAAGCTGTATTTGGTCATCTCAACAGATGGTGCCATTTCAAATCTGACTTCCAGGAGTTCAGCACCTCTGAAAATTCAGGCCAAGCTCCCAGGATAGAAACAAGGAAGTGGCACATTGATATATGGTAGTCACTGCTGCCCTGGCTGACGTTGGTGCTTGGCCAGACATGTGCAACTGGATGGAGAACTGCTGGTCTTCCCAAAGGTACTGCCAAATGATTCAAAAGGTTCTGTGCATCAGCCTTTGCCTACTGCCTCTTCAGGAATGGCTTTCTAGGGAGATTTAACCCAATCAACATCCTGTTCCTGTTCTTTGAGAAACCCCAACCTTGAAAAACTGACTGTGGGGATTTTGAAAATTGGCTGACCCGAAACCTGGATTACAAAGGGGAGTTAAGAATGTGGTCCATGCATCCAAGGCTCCTAGTTTAGGATGACTAGTTCTTCTATTTTCATCTCCTTGCCCATCTGATTTATTTGAATTACAAACTCCAGCCCTCAGGACAGTTTATACAGTTCTTAGGGTAAAGAGACACTAATCTCTGTGTGGGTAACTGTAATATAAATGAGAATAAATCAACATCACAGGAATATATTAGTTAAACTGTTTCATTCAAGGAGATTAAGGGAAGTAGATTAAACTGGTATTAAACTTTTAAAAGTTCAATAAATGTAATCTGTGTGCTTGTTCCTTTTTCCAGGAATATTATTTTGTTACAGGTTTATACAGTATCCTTGAAATGCGCCTCAAAGCTTTTCCAAAGGATCTCCCTTCTCTGATACAGCCACCTCTGGGGCTGGCCCATGACAGCTGTTCAACATCACACTGAGACACTAGTAGTAATAGCACTAACAGCACTTACATAGCTTTTTATACTTTCAAAGCACTTAAATTAATTGGTTACAGGGCTAGAGTGTGGATTCAGGCAGGATGTGGAAAGGAAATGTATATCCAGTGGACACGACAGGGAATTTAGGGAAATGTGATGTAATTACCCGATTTGGAATCCGGCCAGAGCACCACTGCTCAAAACACCATGGGATCTCTCTGACCACACACGGTCAGGACCTCGATTTCATGTCTGCTCCAAAAGATGAAGAGGGCCCTGACAAAATATGCTTAGTCATTAAATACAGGAAAGGGACGATTATATGAAATCCAGATTCTCCCTGAGACACCCTTTAGCTATATGGATGCTGAGCTGGGCTGAGCAGTGCCACGGGAACTCGTGTCAAGTCAGACCTTGGGAACTTTCAAATTCTTTTCAATGAAACAGTTCCAACGTTTGATGATATTTACAAATGATCCACCTCATATGTCCATTAACTGGTCTTAATTGGGTTAAAATCCCCAAACAATTAGTCATCTCAGCCATTCCCCCTACAACCCCCCAGTGCACACACGTGTACCCTCATTTTAGCTAAAACAAGCATATCAGGTGGTTGTGTTGCTCAGCTACAGCACTGCCCCGTGCCAATTTGGAAACGTTAATGCCATGTAGACCTGCAAATGTCACAAAGGGCCAATTTTAGGATGCACAAAAGAGGGACCACTAATTGGAAGGAAGGGGAAGGAAGTCATTACAATTCCCACTCACCTCAGTGGTGCCACAGGAGAGAAGGGAAAATGCTGACAAGAACCAGTCGGTCTTGCTGACAGTGTTTGATGTGTGCCACATATCAGGGTGGTGGGGACAAGGACATTTCAGCTTCACAAAATGTTGTAACCCCCCCTGTGCTGGTTTGGGGTAGAACACTCACGGCTTGATGTTTTTCACACGGCTGGATCTCTGTAATCTTTATTTTCTCAGCAACACCTGGATTTGGGTGCTAAGAGATCTTTGGCTGAATTTGAAACACAACATGCAAGGAGGAGCTGCTGGCAGCTGCCTGCCCAAGCAGCCTCAGAATTCAGCTTAGTCCAGAGAGCCCTAGAGCAGCTCTGGAATGGTCTGGGAGAGAAAGTGGAGATGGACAGCCTATCTGGCAGATGGAGGACCAAGGAACGTCTTGTGCCTGTCAAGGATTTTGGATCCTCAGGCCTCATCATCAGCTTTCACACTGACTGCTGACTGCTGAAGGTGCAGGGAGTAAGGAGATACTTTGCTGTAAACATTTAAAAAAAATTAAAAAAAGAAGATTGGCAAGATTGATTACTTTTCCTCAAAAAATGTTACATTTTGTAAACAGTTTTCCAGCACGTTGAAAAAAGCACATAAAAGACAGCTCTTGGTAATGTCACATGCTCCTCTGACAGACTGCAGGGGCCAACTCCTCTCATTTACACTTCTGTCACATAAGCATCATACCACTAACTTCCATGATTTATACTTGATTCATACTAGCATAAGTAAAGCCAAGCTCAGAATTTTGCTTCCATTTTCAACTCTGTCTAATTCTCAACTCTGGCAGATCTTTTTAATCTAGAGCTGATCATGTCTGGAGTTTATTTACCCAATATATTAATTCTGGTTGTGTTTGCAAAACACTGTCCCTGGTGGGGAATCTTCTCCATGCATTTGCCATGCTAATGAGTCCCAAGAGCAGATTGGCCTGTGCACACATTTCCCCTCAGCACCACCAACACAGCACTTCTTAAAACAACAATCCTCTGCTTGCTGGTCTGTCCAGCCAGCTATAATTAGGTTGATTAGCCCCCAGCTTGGACAAGCCTTTGGCCATCATCACGTTGGCATTTCTTTGCTGAGATTTCCATGCCTTGCTGAAGCAAGGCATGTGACAGGGACTGTGTTCCTCACAGCACTACAGTACTTAGGATAGTCTCCTCCACCCAAAATGACCACACCACAATAACCAATGTTTGAACATGGAACCTCCAAGGATATCTTCTGTGAAATTAGAGATAGCAGCTGGTTTTTCTAAGTTTAGAGAACCCCTTTATAGGATTAAAACTCACTGCTTCTTGGACTATACCTTGTAAGTTACCAAGAAGCAGGAGGAGGAAGGAGACCTCTTCTCATTAGAGGTGGTTGTTTGTTGCATGAAAATAACAGGCCTGAACCTAAACAACTCTGGACACAGCAAGGACGTGGGATCCAATCTCAGCATGATGGATGTGTTCAGCTCTACCATACCTGTGCTGTAATGAGCTGCCAGGTCACAAGAGCATCAGCAAGCACTGCTAGTTTGCTTCCACTGAAAATAACTTGGTGCTCTTGTTTGGATAATGAGCTCCCTTGTACACACAGAAACAGGCACAAAATAACTGCACTGTGCCTCTTTAAAAGCACAGGCTCCTGCAAACACATCACACATGACCTTCTGTTGCCTCACCAGCCTTTCACAAAATCTGGAGTTATATTCAAGGTCTCAGACTCATCTCCATAGCCCAACCCTAGGACACCCACATGGACATTTATAGCTCCCAGGTACAAGGTGTTTCTCACATTACTGCTTTGGCATAATAAAGTGCTCCCTGAGTGGTCTGCTTGTCTCTGCAACAGCAAATTCTGTTTGAGGCAGCTGGAGGTGGTGGGACAGACAACTAGAAGAAACAAGCAGTGCTACCCTTCTGGCACAAGGCTCATCTTCTAGAGTTAGCCGTTGCTAATTTTAAAAAAGTGCACATGTATATTCCTAAAACTCTTCCAAAACCAAGCAGTACTGTGCACTTTCTCTCCTGAAAGCAGTTCCAGAAGTGTGGAGGCCAAGGAAGGCACGCTGCAGCATCTGCACAGACACTGCCGAGAGAAGCACAGCACAGCAGCCACAGGTAAAATCATCTCACAGCAGAAATTCAAGGGGATGATAATCCAAGGGAACCCTGTTGTCTCTGTCATTCCTGTGGCTTTGTCTCAGCTCCTTTTAATGAGACCCAACAGTTCAACACTGCCATACCTCTCTCCTTATAAAGAAAGCTTTGCAAGGACACATATCTCTCCTGATTCTCATTTCCCTCTGCAGAAGCCAGACACTCACTCCAGTGGGAAGCAGGGAAAAAACATCAAGTCCTGGACACTTCAGAGGTATGCAAACATAAGTCTCTGAGAGGGTCAAATACAAACGTAGGGGACAGAGACTTCATGGTGCCTGTTAGTGGGGTGCAGAGTCACCCACAGTCCTGTAGGCAGCCTTTGCCCAAGGGATGCTGTCCTAAACCCTCTCTAGCCATGCTGGTAATGCAGGGCATGAACCAGTGGCTTTTGAGTCTGTCAGATGACACCAAACCTGAGATGCATGTTCATGGTGGATGTTACCATTTTTTGCAGTTTTGTAGAAGGATTCACTGGTTAGATCTAAAGTACATCCAAGAGCATGAATATGTTTCACATGTTTTCTTGTAAGCAGATCTTTCAAAGGCAGCCTTTTTGATATGCCCACTCAGGTAGTGACTGAGAAGGAAATTAGGGGATATTGCTGGTATATTGACTTTAGAAGATCCCACAGAGACTTCAGTGCGAGTTGTGCTACACATAGAGCTCACCCTTCAGTGAGCAGGGCGAGAGAAATGGCAGCATGTGCACAGCCTGCCCTTGGAAGAGGCTGGGGCACCACGAGGCCATCCCTAGTCCTGATTTATTCACTTTCTGGCTGCATATGGCATAAATAATCACAATCTTAAAATAGTGCAGCTTATTCCCATGGCTTTCCACATCTCCTAGAGAAAAAAGCCAGTTCCTGTGCTGATCACAGATCAGGGTAAGCCCAGGGAAGTTCAGAGGAGGTCTGACTTCCCGAATTAACGGGCAACAATAGTGCACTTGGCTTTGTTTCAGCACTGCTTTGTTATGTGTCCAAATCTCTCTGCTAACACTCGGGTAGAAAGCTCAGGTAGAAAACATGGTGTCACCCCCTGAGCTGCCAACTCCCCAGAAGCCTTTCCATCAGCAGGACTGGGGAGCAGTGCACCCTTCTCTGCAACACACAACCTGCTCCACACTTCCTTGTGATCATCTACTACATCAATGCATTTTACTTTGCTAGATAAGTTATCTTTATTGAAAGGAAGGGAATTAGATTTCATCGAGGAGCTTTTCAACAAGTTGTCACCACCTCAGTGATCTAGGGTAGACAGACCACCTCATGTTCCCAATTGCCCTCATGCCACCACAAGCTGCCAGTCAGTGTGAAAGCATAGCCCACTACAGCATCTGGAAAGGTCAGAGTTGAAGTGTTTTCACAGAAAGATAATCAAGCCATAAGATAAATGCCTCATTGGGAGGAAATGTCAGCTCCTGAATGAGGACAGTTATTATATAAGACATTCCTTTACCTAAAGGAAGCAGGTTAATATACCTCCAAATTACTATTTATCACACCATATAATGTTCAATTTCCAGTGTAATTTCCACCACACTTTCTATTGCATGTGTGGAAATCAATTCAGAGATCAGTGAATCCTTTCTTCTGTATTTTTTACAGCAGCAAGTAAACTAATTAAGAAAATTAGCAACAAAACAAAGCAAAAGACCATGTAACAAAAATAATAATTTGAGATGGGCATTTAAAACTCTTGTATGTTCAAATTTAACATATCACTTTAACACATAATCTTTTGCAGCTTTAATAAGAAAGACTTAAGAGGGAGTGTGCTTTGGGTTCCAGCAGGGAAAGCAGAGGGGCACAGTGGAGAGGAGTTTAGAGAAAAGAGCTTTGTGAGGAGCAAAACCGGCATTTAAAAAAATGTCTTGAAGGACTCATCAGCAGATGCTGGGTGAGAGAGCATAAGAGAGCTCACACGGGAGCCCTGTGAGAAGAGTCAGAGAGGCAGCTTGTGAAGGAGGCTGACAACAGTGTAAGAAGTGGAGAGGGCTGGAAAAAAAACACATAAGCACTGTGAGGAAAAAGGGCGATGCCTCTCAGAAGAGCTAAAAAGTTAAAGCCAAGTGCATTTAAGAGCACCACACATTAGGAGAGTGATGGAGTGACAGTGAATTTGAGAGTCTCAGAATGAGGAGTAATTTCCTTTCAGGAAATATGCGACCTTTAGAAAAAAAATTCCATTGATGAATACTTTCCAAAGAGCTCTGAAAAACAAGTAACTCTTTTCAAGCTTTTAAATGACTTGCAAAGCAGCCTGGATTATTTTTACTGCAATATCCTTCTCCTTCCTTTCCTGGGTTGAAAGTCCTCCTTTCCAGGCCTGCTGCATGTGATGATGGGAGCTTGTTAACAGGGTCTGCTGAGAGCAGTTGCCTCTGAAAGCCCTTCCTGCACGGCCTCTGCTCTGGGCTACATGGGTATAAACCTCCACCAGCTTGACCACTTCATCAGGAATTAAAGAGAAAACAAATAATGCTCAGAGGTGCTGCTTAGAGCCTCATAGAATTATTACTGTAGTATTGCAGAGCTGTCTCCTGATTTCACTCTCATTTTTACAGTCCAGCAGTTTTACACTTCCAAAAGGTATTCTATGACCAACTCCCAAACATCTCACACCTGATCAGGAGATTCAAACCATCTATATTTCCTCTTCAGCAACTCTCAAGTCATTCAAGACATACACACACACACATATATATATATTTTTTTTTTTGCCTTGCTAACAAGATCTACTCTGGGCCATGCTGTTTTTCACCCATCACCTTGCTCTAATAACAGTTACATTTTACCATTTTCAAAAGCTGTCAACATCATCGATCTTCCAGACTGAATGCACTTGTCTTCTATTATGTGTGTTGAATTGCTTGTGCCACAATTAAGCCTTTATTTGGCTGAAGGCAGCTTACCTCCATGGCAGCATGTCATTTGCTCTCTAGCAGAGTAATAATGGTGTAGGTCTAAAAATACATATGTACATTTAGAAAAAATAAAGACTCCAGCAGAGTCTTGTGAGATGGGCACTCTCCGCATGGTAAACTATCACTCTGGTTGCAAAATTGGTTTGGTTTGATCAAAACTGCGTGCTCTTGCAGAACAGAGCGTCTGGCAGTACTCACAGCTCAGCATTAAAAAAGAGAAGATTGTCTTTGTCAGATCTGACATGAAAACTGGAGAAGGAGAGACTGGACTCCACTGAGCAAAAATGAAGGGATGTCCTCTCAATCCAAAAGACTGTGTGCCTTATTTATCCTGGTGCTACACACTTAGTCTCTTCTATAACATTCTCTATGATGTCTTTTGATGTCTACTATTAAAGGGAAGGAAAGCTGCTAGCAAAGACATCCCACAAAAAGCCCATCCATTTCTTCCTGCCTCTTTAGCAAGGCCATGATGACCTGAGCACTGCTACATTATACAGGCAATGAAAAATTATATAATGCTACCTGAACTATTAATTGGAAAATGCATATTGTTTCATTGCCGCCCAGAAAAATGACCGCTGAGGTCTACAGCTAACACATTCCAGGTCTGCACACAGGGAAGGGTGAAGAGAACATGGCAATTAGCTGCCCTGATGGCCTCATCTCCCAGCTACAGCACTTCCAAGCACCAGTCCTGCTTGGGCTGCAGCATTTCTTCCAGAGAAACCCCATCTTGATGCAAATCCTGAGAACATAAAGCTTGCCAACTCTCCTATGCTGTTGTTTTTAAAGACAGCTGCACTCCCCGCTACCACTGCGCCTAGCAGCAAGTTTTTGCAGGTTATAGTCTCCCAAACTATCTGCAACTGTATCTTTTTTGGTGGTACTCTAGCACTTCTGGCATTTAAGAAGATCCATGTCTCACTTGACAGACATTTGTAAAAGATGCTATGTTTTGATTTGCAGAACTAAAACAAATTTGGTCTAGAATCCCACCATCTGGTGACTCCAAATAATTCTTGCATATGGTTACAAAGGCTTCCATCTTTTACTTTGCTTTACCACTTGTCATTTATCTGTCCTTCCACAGCCCTTTACTCTGTGTGTTGCAAAACTCTTTGAATAAAAAAGGTCCTTTCAGCTGAACACAGCACTTTTGTCTTCATTTTACAAGCAAAAATATGATGACGCACAAGGGTAAGAGACTTGGCCAAAATCACTCAGCATGCCAGAAAAAAAGGATGTGATCCAACTCTCCAAATCTTCTGCATCGACACTGCAACAGCACTACCACCAGTCCACTAACAGGCTTGTTTTCTTTTAATAAGGTAAACTCCTACTCTGTTAAAAAAACAGAAAGAGAAAAAAACAGCCTGTGTCTTCACAATGTCAGACAGGAGATGCATCATCATCTGGACAAATGTCATTTTGTGTCCCAGTGCTCACTGTAGTGAAATAGAAATGGGCTTAGAAAAGAGCTGGCATGAACCCCGTCTCCTCTTCACAAGGTGTTCACAGTGCCATTAGAATGTCCCTTTACCACAGATACCAGGCTTACACCTGCCTCCCTCCTGCCCATATTGCATGGGCTACAGCAGCTCCAGCTACCAACATGGTGCTTTGGGTGACTAACAGAACACCCAGGGGAAATTCCAGCTCCAGCCCTCCCTGCTCCCCAGCACAGCCTAACATGCAGCCTGGCCAGCTTATGCCCAAGGTGGAAAATAAAATTTCTGCTCTGAAGGGACTCTGACATCATTTGCTTTTAAAAGACAAGTGAGATTTGCACACAGCCAGAACTTGACTTGCTGATAAAACAGCCAACATAGCAGCCAACCTGCAGGTACCAAAATAGGGGGCTCAGTACTGTCCCCCAGCCAGATGCTTTGCCTGGAGCAGTGCCCTGCCTGTGTCCTGCCTGCATCACTGTGGTGGGAGAGAGTCCCAAACCCAGGTCTGCCAAGCGAGAGCCATCATTCCAAAGCACTCTGTTTTCTCTAGCCATGTTTACTGTTGAGAACCTGCCTGTTGTCCCAGCCCACATGAAAACAGGACACCTCCTGATCTGAGCCCTGGAAACAAGAGAAAAACACAGCCCAGAGGCTGAGTCAGAATAAATGAATGATGCAAATAATATTTGATTAAGATTCAGATCACGTAATTCATGCAGCACGTGCTTTTCTGCAGCTAACACAGGGGCCAGCCCAGTTGCTCACAGTTCCTCCCACTGCCTTCAGGGCAACTGAGACAGCTATACCTCCCAAGGATACACGCCATGATTTTTTTATTTGCAGAGTCCAGCATCTGCCACAATGATGTGAGCAACAGAGATGTCAGACAGTCTCAGACTTTTTCACAAATTGGGGAAAACACCACCCTATAGAGTGACAGCCACCTTGAAACCACTCCCTGCCTCTTCTCCTGTCCATCCATTGGGCAGGAATTAACTAAGGATGAGAGCATTGGAGCTCTCCAGGACATATGAAATCGAATGTTTTTCTTTCCTTCTCCTCTCCCCCTTCTCAGAAGGGTCTTGAAGTATGATTTGCCCCCAGAGGAGCTGTCAAAGAATCAAACCTGAAAGTTGAGTAAAAGGAACAGGCTGGACTCAGTGTACTACCTTGAGATCCTTGGATGGACAGACAACTATTCTTATCACCATCATTATTACTTTTCTGTGTTTTTCTCATGAACCAGAAGCACATGGCACATGAATGCCACCAGCTTCCCTGAGGTCAGTGCCCTAAACCCTGAAGTTCTAACTGAGCTACATCTTTCTCAGCCATTCACTGCCTTCCGGACAGAAGCTCTGCTTGGACAAAGCCCCAGCACAGCAGAGAAGAATAGTGGGCAGCACTTGGCATCCCACAGCACAGGTTCATGAAAAGTCAAAGTACTCATGTGCCTTCCCCAGGATGTCCAGCTTCAGACTGCCCATATGTGGAGACAAGGTTGGAGAAGGGGTGGGAGGCCTGAACGCCAACAGACAAATGCACATTCAACCATCCTAGAGGATGGAAAGTCTCCGACTCTGAGGTTTTGGTCTCAGTCCCACACTGGGTGTAGCAAAACAATGCTCCCTAAAAGGACATGATTAGGCTTTCTCCACGAACGTTATTTATGGAGGGCAGAGCCCTGTGAGTGAAAAGCTTGGGAGAATTTTAATTTTGCCCGAAGGACTCACAAACCATAGATTAGGTGACAAAATTTAGTGACTGGGAATTCTGCCCAGATTCAGTTTTAGGAAAGGAATTAGCAAACTGGTTTAATGGATCAATCTTTTCACTCCATTTCATGATGTAATGGCAGATATGTGAAGTCTGAAGGAGGATACGTACATCTTACAGAGATTTTCTTCAGATTCGTGTCCAACTTGTGCACTCCCATGTGAAAGTGAGCTCCCTCCCTCTGCCTACAGCAGCCTGGCAGGATACCATAACACAGCAATCCAATATGTGAAAAAAAAAATTGATCCAGCTTCCTAAATATCTGCCATTTTCTCACTCCAAGTAGTGTATTTTTGTAATTATCACACTGCTGTGTTGAGCAGCTAAACAAGGATGCAAGTTCAGTTTTGTCTCAGTTCACTGCTTAATAGCTGTAGCAATTTATATATATATTTTTATATATACATAAAACAGTGTTCCCAAATGGTTTCTCCTGAGGGGGCAGGCAATAGCTGGTGCATACACTTTGCTTTAGATAGCTTTTTCTCCCTCTATTTGCAGAAAACAATAGTAAGGAGCAGACAATATAAAAAATACTAATAAAAAAAGGAATTATAAAAATAGTAAAAAATAGCAATTGTTCTGGAGAGGACAGAGGGATGAAAGCAAGCCATTGATCCAAAATGCTTGGCCATTTGATACCCAAATTGTTCACTTCTGAGTGCTCTGAGACTTCTCAGCAGAGCTCCAACACCCCGGTGCATCTGGTGATTGCCTAAAGCTCATGTAAGTCTGTGGGAATGAATCTACCAACCCAACTGGCTTTGGTTCAGCCTTTAGTCATGCATGCAGATGACAAAATTTGAAAAAAAGTATTCACACAAAAGAAAGGGTGTGAAAGCCTTGAGAAGGAGGGAAGTTTCTTATATTAACATCTCTGAAAAACCACTTCTGCAGCTCCCACTAAAGCTAGGACGGTGAGAGCTAGTTTGGGGAAGCCTCTCCTCAGGGTGGCACTGAAGCATGTTTGTTCGCTTGTAATTGAGCATGTCCTTAAACTCGCCCGTTAAATAGGAAGAAAATGTTTAAAGCAGTTTGGATCCTACAAACTGAGGTGTTGTGTAGAGGGGGAATGAAAACTTCCGAGATGTCCATGTGCAGCTGAGCTCTATCTTATGGCAACTTCTTATCATGGAAAAACATTGGAGAAAACATGAACAGAAACTGAGATAAAGTGCCTTTGATCCTCTGAGAGCCACAGAGCTGTGACCTGATACAGCCAGCTCCCCACAATGTCTGCTGGGCCAGCAAACACTGAGATCACCGATATCACCTTTGAAGACCTGGAGAGAGATTTACCAATTTGTGGCAATAAATTTACTGCAGCTATGTGCCCTTACTTCTGACACCAACTCTGTGGTCAATATTGCAAAAATACAAGATACACAAAGGAAGGCACCAAAATTGTCACTTGGGGATCTCACCCTGCCACCAGCAAACCCTCTAAAAATTATCTTAAGAGTCATTAAGGTGGCCATTAAATGCTACTTGACCTCTTCCCTGAACACCTTGTTCTTGGTGCTCTACCTCTGGACTCCAAGGAATCTTAAGCTCCCATGACTCTGGATCCACAGGTGCTGTTGGAGGTGCCCCAGGATTACAGGGCACAGAGCATCTCACTTATCTACCCAAACACAACAACAACAAAAAAGCTGTGGAGGTGAAGGGAAACTATAGTTCTTCATTTATGCCACTTTCTAGCGTTTGATTAGCGTGGGGGTAGAGGAAAGCTAAGACGAACACTCTCGCTCTCTCCCACGTACCCTGATCACCCCGGCTCGTTACGAGCTGCATCCTTACAAGCGCTGCTCAAGCAAACCCGTGTTCCCATGGATACGCCGAGGATTTTCTGCCGAGGGCTGCACGCGATGCGGGCGGTGAGAGTGACTCGGCTGGAATGAATAAACGCGAAGTGGAGTCCCCTTCCAGACCCAAGGATGCCCCGTGCGTGTGTCAGCAGTGTGCACCCTGGGGAGCAAACCTCTCCGCTGTTCTCGGGGCAGTGAATTGCCGCAGTGGCCGGGCAGGTCTCCTGTATTTCGAGTGACCATTTCATTGGTGCGGATAAAGGAATGTCTTCCCCTACACCACCGCAGGCTGCACCTGCAGGTTGCTCTTGCGGTGGCACCAAGCACACTTTGTTCACTCCTTACAGGGTGGCTGCAGCCACGATTTTAAACTGACATGCAGTGCAAGTACGGAGAAAATGTTTCCCTAAAAAACCCCAAAACTACCCCAAAAAAGCAGCCAGAACTGATGTTGTGGCTGTGGTATATACCGAGCACCCCAGTGGGCATAGTAAATTCAATAATGTGGGTAATACAAGCAGGGAAGGTATCTTGCTGAATGACAATGAGATACAGTCTGTTATGTAACGTGAGCAGGAATCCAAGGTGAGGCCCGAGAAGGATAGTGCTGGCACATTCCACAGCTGTCGGAAGAAGGAAGGAATTTCAAGATCCATACAAAGCCACCACTCCTCAGTACCGTAGGGCAGCACACAACGTTGCTCACCAAGGGGCACCTGGTGAGGGAGCAGTGCAGCCCATGCAATTCTTTGCTCCTCTAGCCAGGACATGTCCATATGGAATATATTCTGCATGTTGAACTACTTAAGAAATTATTATTTCCCTATAAAAGGAGCAAGAATAACGTGTTTATATAAAAATAATTTGGAGGTTTGCTTTTTCTGGGTATCTTTGGCAAGAATAGTAGCAATAATCAGAAATAGGGCTGGTCCGTCCTTCTTCCTAAAGCAGACCCAACCCCTATGTACATACTTCTTGTCAAATGTCCCCCTATGTTTTTAAAGGTATCCAGTAGTGGATACACTGGTGGTGCACAGAAAATAGACTCCATTCTATTTTGAATTCAAGTTTATGTTCTTTGAAAGACTTTTGTCATTGATCACAAAGCCACAATTACACATAGAAGTTGCTCTCCTACTCCTGGAACATTAGAACCTTCTCCAATGTCATCTGGTGGCAGGCAGTGTGGGAAACAGCTCGTATTTGCTGCATATTCAATCTCATTTCTCAGTCTTTGCTCTTCCTGACAGAAATGCTCCTAAGAGTTTGCTCTGGGAATGATAATCAGTTTGTTGATTAATCATCAATGCTCAATGATACAGTGTCATTCCTGGCCCTGTTCCGTTTGGAGAGAGTGTCTCCCTCAGCAGAACAAAGCTTGGGATGGTGCGACATCAACCCAGCAGCTGGAGAACAGCTCCAGACACAGGCAGGTGTGGAGTGAGACCATCACCTACCCACGCTGGCTTGCGCCGAAACCAGTAGCTCTCCAGAGTGAGCCCACAGACCTCACCTGTCTCTACCCCTTCCTTTCTCCAATAAAGCACTTAAGCATTTCCATGGCAATTCAGTTTGTTTCCATCCCCTTGCAAACGCTGCCTTCGTTAATACAAGTTGTAAATTTGTTTCATTTTCTCCAGGAGCTCCCACACCATCAAGAGCAAATTTAAGGTGTTAATTAAATGGAACATGTAACACTTTACAGTCCAACAGGCAACAATTTGGGCTAATGGCAGTGGATGGAGGTGGGTTACAGCTGTGGGCAGGGAAGGACCTGATTGCCCCCTGTTGGCCTCCCACTAACCAATATTCCTGTTTTCATACATATTCTCCCACTACCTAGATTACAATAATTATTTGAGTACACCTCACTGACAGCACATTTTCAATTTAAAAGCTTTACTTGTCAGCTTCTACATGCATATCTGCAAAAATAATTCTCTCTGTTTATGGTTTTCAGCTCCTCAGCCTCCCAGATGCCTCTAAGTTCAACTTTATTTTGCCATCATCTTAATTCAACTGCTGCAGAGGAAGACATAGCATCTTCCAGGTTAACTAGTTGATGGGTTTTAGCCGAACATCATAAAGACTTCATGGACAACCATAAACTCATTTGAGGCAACAGCAAGCAGGTCACAGTCTCTGCACAACAACAAGCTGTCTCCTGCAAAAGCCAGGTGCAAACACCTCTAAGAAAAAAACAGAGTGCTCCAAAAGTGCGCCTGCATTGCTATTGCCTGTGCACCCTGTATGGCAATACAAAATTGTATTTTAAAATAAAGTTTTATTCAGAAATTAATTTCTAATAGTGGATAAGAGAGTTTTCCTGATATTTGGATGACTTATATTTTCTATTAAAATTACTTGTATTTTCTGTTGTATTTTGTATTAAAGGTTGGGCTGATGGACTGGACAGCTTGAGATCTCTTCTAGGTATGAACCGTCCAAAAAAAGCATCACATTTTCCAAACTGATTTACCATCAGTCTGAATATTTTTCCTGACAGTTGGAGCTGTTCATAAGGAATTTGGTATTTGATACTGGAAACGCAGACCTTGTTCATTAATTTGGATAAGATACAGACGGCTGGTGGTGTCTTATTTTGGCCATGCTTAGAAAAAGTTTCCATCATGTGTATTTATATGTAAAAGTTCAAAATGGTTTTCTATGCACATTCTTTGCCATCGACCTCTAATCCCCTGCTTATGCCAAAGTCTTTGCAAACAAACTGATCTGTTACAATCTCCTCAGAAGAAAATACAAGATGGGCGCAAACACCAGCAAAGCCAATCTAGGGTTTTATTTACTTACTTACAGATAACTTGGTGAAGGATTTTCCCTGCTTCAGTTAACAGCTGCTTTGGTTTTTCTGCAACAAACTCATCAATCCGCCTCTGTTTCTGTCGTGGTGGAATGGCAAACCCAGCAGTGAAATGGGGGATAAAGCCAAGTGAATGCATTAATGTAGTGCACACTGTTTGCTGCCTAAAGATATGCAGTTCAGCCCACATTTCCTCAGTTTTAGCTCAGTTTGTGAGCATAAACAGCTACACTGCTCTACTAAAATTAAATGATAAAATTTTTCATCAGCACCCAGACCCAGAACGTTTTTTTCCTGGAAACTGCATTATAGTCCCTCACCACGTCATGAAACTCCTGGGATCACCAGCATTCCACATGGAAAAGAATAGGTTAATTTTTCCAAGGCTGAATCATCACAGAATTCATCTATAATAGCCCATGCAGAATAAAATCTAGAGATGCATTTAAATACCCCCAAAGTAATTTGGTTAGTCAATGAAGCACAGTATCTTCTCCCCACTCACTGGTTCACTTGGCATCCATCACTTTTATTTTGTATCAGATACTCATTGTCTGGAGCGATAACAGATATGTGATCCAAAGAAAGGAGCATCCCGTTGAATTGCTGGCACACACCATAACACTCTCATTATGCAGCATCGTGGTGCAAGCCAAAATACCCATTTTTAATGTGTTCTCTGCAAAGAAATAATGGCACTCACATCTCTGCTACATAATCTCAGCATATTATTAAAATGAGTAACACTCTTGATTCGGTTTCATCCTGAGTGAGCTAACAGGGGTTTGTCGTGGTTATAAACTCCTAATTCCACAGATTGAGATAATATGGATATCTTTTCCTTTTCTTTCTGCCTTTTTTTTCCTTTTTCTTGCAGAGTAACATTTTTAAAGTTGACATCAAGTTTTCAGATTTTCACAGCACAGAAGCTGTGAGCACAGTGCTTACTCCTGAAAATACATACTGTAAAGCTGACAGCTTAAGAAGAGGTGAAAATTGGATAAATGACTAGCAAAGAGGGCACAAATGTAAAAGAACACCTTTTTGCTTGCAGCCATGGGCACCAAATCTACCCAGGGAACTTGGTTTTCTTGACTGTCATGGCCATATCTCTTTCCTGTGGCTCCAAGCTGAATTACATTTCCCTCCCATCTCCTTCCAACATCTGTCTTGCTCCTCTTTGCTCATTCTCACCCTGTTGAGATGTTCAGTGTGTTGCACAGCAAGAATGTAGCACAGTATAATGGTTAAATATCTACAAATATTTCTACTATATTTTTCTTAGCAAAAAACTCACAGTCAGCCTGACACTTGCTTACTCCAAGGTATAAAAACACTGTCCCATCACCGTGTCCCTTCTGGCACGTGCCTGCCATCCAAGGAGCCCCAGCAGAGAGAAATTAGTTATACTCCATCCAGGAACACAGATGCTCAGAGAAATCCTCATCAATCTCAGCTCTCAGAAATAGCAACCGGCACCAAAACTTCATTCAAAGGGAATTACCTGTCTCAGAAGAAAAGCTGAAGTCAGAGACTCACAGCTTGCCTCACTCTCTCCACCCAGAAAACCTTTAAATCCAATATGACTGTGCCAAGCCCATCACCCAGGACTTAAAGCCTGCTCACAGATAGCTCTAGGCAATTATAGGCGCTCTGCAGAGTCACAGGCCCTGCACCTCATTAGATATTTAGACTTTCTCCTTTAGATGTTTCTGTAGCCTATTAGTCAGAGTGAAATCTGTGAAAAGATTCAAATGACGCTTCCAGGATAAAAAGCAAAGAGACCATGGTGGATCCACAGAAAAACTACCTGGGGAACAGCAGGACAAGACGCTGCAGCAGAAAAGGTTTTTTGAGCTACTGCACTTGGAACACAATGGGGAGAGTTGCCAAGGTGAAAACAGTCTTTGTGGTGGAGGTCCTGTGGGGCGCATGGAAAGTGACCAAATGCCTCTGGTTCTCTTCAGGACCTCTAGAACTTTCAGATGAAAGGAAAAAAATCTGCCAGATCACACAGATCACAGCTTATTTCTCCACCCAGAGGAGAACATAAAAAAACCCAGAGATGACACAGCAAAACCTGCTCATGGAAATTATCAATGGGAGCTGCCCTGGCAGGGCAGGCGCTCAGTGCTTCAAACCTCTGAGCACCCAAAGCAGTCAGTGCTCCAGTGCTATAGGTATCAAAGCTGAGGCTCCGGGTTTTGGCTTTTGGCTTTTGCTCAGACACATCCAAACTGATTTTGTTCGCTGATTTCTGGTTTACCCAAAAGGTAAAGTTTAAAGGTCAAGTGAAACAGCAACAAAAACAAAGCCAAGGAGGGTTCTCATTGATTTTTGAAAAGGGTGAGGGAGCAGTGGTTTACACCAGCTCTCCAGAAAGGGAATGATTGTAAATAAACATCCTCCACACCTTCCTCCCACACATGCAGGCAAACACACTCTAAGCTGCTTTCTCACTTCATTCAGCTCTGACAGCTCCCAGTATTAAAGATAATTAACCCTTTCTATTATTAGTTCCAATGTATGGCATGCTTTCATTTTGCTTTTATATCCTAAGGCTTCTAACTCAGGCCGATTAGCCAAGTAGGATGGGGAGGGAAGCTTGAAAGGAGACCTCTCAGTACTGAATTATGTTCAGACAGTCCATCACACAGGGACATGGGAACTAAGCTGAGGGACCAACACTGTCCCTCCACTGCAAGCAGAACCTGCACCAATGGTGTCCTGCACGAAGCAGCCACTTGTGAGCAGGTGACCAACCTCCATGGACTCAGGCACCATCATGTTTACCCCTACTGAACGCTTCTGTTTATGTAAGATCCCTTTGAATCTTAAAATCCCTACTCCTGACAATCAGCACTGCCTATGTAGGTTGCTTTAACCCAAAATAAACACTATGGCAATGACTAGTTTTGGGGAATAAAGAAGGCATAACTACTTCCCACCTAAGCTTGGCAGAACCTGATGTCTGCATTTAATCTCTCTCTTCATCACTAGTTCTGTTCAGAGATCTGGGAACATGCAGTCAATGCAGAATTAGGAAATACAAGGAGGGTTAAAAATATAAATGTTTAACATTGGCATAGAGATTTTCCATACAGAAAGCTTCCAGAAAAAGATACATACAAATATATATGTATTTATTTAATTTTATATATATATGTATGTACACAAATATAGGGGTGTATGTGTACATCTAGACATATATATATATGTGTGTGTGTGTGTATATGCACATACACACGTACCGGGGTCAGGGTACCTGGACACTACTGCACAGCCAAAATAAATTATTCCAGCCACCTGGGGAAGGCTTCAGAAGGCTCCAGCTTTGCAGAGGCAGCAACCAGGTTTGGGCTCATGGCAGCTCCTCTGGCTGTGGGTGTGTGGGCTGCATAAAGCTTTCACAGCCCCTGTCCCCTTCCCTGAGAGAGAGCAGAAAACTGCTGCAAACTTCTGGAAAACTCTCCTCCAAGGTCCTGGTTACACCCTGGGGCGAGCAACTCCCTGGCCCTCCAAGCTGGTGCTCCCGGGCAAGACTGACCCAGAAACAGCATCACCTGCTCACAAGCTGTGAATTTCCCTGCACCACACAGCTGTGCTCCTGCAGCAAAGAATTTATTTCTCATGTGGGCATTTTTTCCACTTGCACAGCCGCAGCAAGGATGCTGCCTTGGCTGCAGTGCTGCTGTGCTTGTGTGAGCACGGCTGGGAGCCGAGCCGGGGCTGGGGACCAGAAGCTGCTGAGCCAGGGTTTCACCCCCTCACTGCCGTGTGCCGCTGGGACCAGCCTCTCCACAGGACAGGGAAACGCTCGGCTGCTGTTATGAAACAGCGTCCGAGAATGGGTTTGTTCCACAGCGAAATTATGACAGCCTTGACCTGCTTTGCAGGCATCCCGGCTGTCTGCCAGGCTGGTGAATCAAGGGATGCTGAACTGCCAAATCCACCAAACATCAAAGGAAATGAAGCTGTTCTCATGGGACTCATTTTGCTCTCTGGCCACAGAAACGTTGCATCAGAGCTTCCCTTTGAAGAGCCAGGCAGTGAGGTGCAGTGGGATCTCCAGCAGCTCCCTGCCTCAGCCAAGGGCTTATCTCTTGTGTGGTATAAACCAAAATGTCACAAAATGATTGTGAAAAATGCCTTGCAAACATAATAGGAATGAATAAAAGGAGAGGTAAAAATATATAAGGGGAAAGGTAGTAAAAGAATTAGGGCCATTTGCAAATGGTTTGTGTTTCCAAATAAATTCCTTGCTGGTTGCCAGCTGTCTGAGCCCTGAAACTTGGCGCAACTACAACAGACGCTGAATTTGATACAGACATTTGGTTCCCCGTATTAATCATGTAGAGCAGAAATAGAATACATCGCTTATGTGTTTGCCTCATCAGCTAAGGCTTTATCCCCATTAGGCTTAATGGAAACCTTCCCTTTACTTTCCTTGTGGCCAGGATTTCAGCTCCAGAGCACAGCTCCAAGAAGACACCACTGGGAGGAAAAATCCCATGCACCTGCATCCTGACAGAGAAATTCCAACACTGCAGGCTTATCTCTTGCATAGTCAGGACTCAAGTAGGCTGCTCTTTTGTCCTTTGCAGAGAACAGAAACCCCAGAAGACCAAAGGAAAAGGACATAAGAATCAATGAGCTGCTTGTGCCAGAGGGGAGAGCAAGTAGGTGGAAGGAGTGCTGGGGAAGTGAGGGATGGCTGGTATACCCTGTGCAGTCAGGACATCCCTCTCTCAGGGAACATTTGCTGGACTAGATTATGTCAAGTGAAGCAAAATCGTTCCATGTGAACCTTATAATACATTAGAAGGTCAGTGCACATCTTTGTGGTACAGTGAGAAAAAGCTTTGGAGTACACCAACCAGGCCTATGATGAAAGAGCCAGTAGGGAAAGAAGTGACTCACTGTAGTATCTCTCCTTTCTCCTTCAGACACCAAACACCCACACAATTACCCTAAAACCATAATGCATCAAGGAGGTTAGTATAATAATAGATGCCTTATGCCAGTATTGTTCTAGAAATGTCTTTTTTCTTTCTTTCAGCTACTCCCACAGGGCAGTAAGAACAATATATGTGCATGCATCTGGTGTGCCACAGACATCACGAAATGAGTCAGGTCCTCAGCTGGTTTTATTCAGCTTGGCTGTCCTGATGGTTTTAATATTCATTTTTTTATTATTTGAGTTCCGCCTTCCAAACACTCTCCCCTCTCACATTCTGTGTGCAACAATAGAACCATAATATATAATTTTATCATAAGCATCTCTGCAGTCCCTCACAAAAGAAAAATAGATGTGTAGATGTTGCTGACAAAGCAGCTGTGTCTGGGTGGCATTTTGTTTAACAATTCCTGACATCAGATTCCAAATCCTATCTTCATTTTCTTGTATAAAAATAATTTCTCCTTTAGTTCTGGTTATCTAATATACTAATCCTGAAATTGTGCCTTTGAATGTTTTCGTGTTGGAAGTGGATTCTTAAGTTATTTGTGGCTGATGCGTGAACACAAATCCCTTCCTCTGCACTCACCACTCTGCACATCACATCATTCTCCCTGCACCACTGCTCATTTTGTCCTGTTAGTGTTACTAGGGCTCATTCACCTGCTGGACAGAAATCCTCTTTTGATTTCCAGAAATGTGAAGCTTTTGCTTAAACAATTAATTCCACATATAAAAAAGGGTGTCTTATTTAGAGTTTTTGTCATTGTTCTGAGGAGGGAAAGCACTTATAGTTTGTTCTCTGATGATTTAAAACCTTTCATGTTGCATTTCCATACCTGGTGGTAGGAATCACCTTTTTCTGACTCGGAGAACTCCATTGCCTACAGCTATGCTGCTGCAAAGATCCTCATGTGATTCAAGCCTGCATCAATATTACTCAACAAAATAATCTGATCCTCTCAAAATGTTGTCTTTTATTCCATTGCTATGCATTCCAACACAAGAATTAATATACCAACCCAGACCAAATGTCATTCTAGCCCAAACACAGTGCCTTGCTGTGGCTCAGGAGTGAAAAAAATTGCAGGAAAAGCTTCTTTGCCTCAACAGACTGTCCCCCCTTACAAACATCTGCCGTACAAGGACTTTCTAGATGTTATATGTGAAGAGTTAGCGTCAGAAAAGCCCTGTACAAGGATGTCACACTCCAACTGCATGGAAATCATCTATTTCATGTGGTGCTTATCATCTTCATTCTGCTCCACGGCTTCTCTGCACTCTGCAAAGGAGTGCCAGAAGAGCCCTGATAAGAGGCAGTCATGACAAAGTTGCCATATAACTTTATGACACAATCTTATGACACTGCCTCATGACAAAGTTATGGTAACAACATTCAGTGTGGCCATTTGTCACCCTCTAGAGGTGGCCGAGCACTGAAAAGATGATCCAGCCCAGCTGTCCAGCTGCTCCTGCCATCCCTCGCTCCTGAAAGAGGCCCTTGCAACTCCCAAGGGATGGACCTGCTCATGCACAGCCAAGGATGCCAGGTTTTGTGTCCTGATCCTGCCACCCATGTCACTGCAGGGCATCCTACACAAAGAACTGTCTTCCAGACTCCACACAACAAATACCTGAGACATGTGAAATGCTATTTTTGAAAGAAATCTGTTCTGAAAACTGCACGTTTAAAGGGTTATCCATAGGAAAAAAAAAAACAAAAAACCACCATACAGCACACCCACGCCTTTTGCCCCCAAAGCAACTATGCTCCCATTATAATCATAAAGTCATTTGGTGGTTGCCTGTTAATATGGACTGAAAGATTAAATCTCTGTAAACAAATACTGGATACAGTGAAAAAAAAAAAGCCAAGTTATGAACGTTTTGCTATGTATCAATCTATCAGCAGTGACAAACAGAAAAAGAACCGAAAAACTATGTACATGGCTCATCTTATGTTTAAGTGTATAGAAATAGATCAAACTCTGCAGAAGGAGGAAATAAAATACATTATTATCCATTTCTTACTTGTGTTACAGTGGTATCGGAAAGCACTGTATTAGGATCTCTATGAACACAGAAGGCAAAGACATGTTCACATCACTGAACTAACTGTGACACCACTTCCTGTGAATCAGCACAGATCTCCTGCTTCCCATTCGTACCATTCCAATACATTTCTTCCATTTCTTGCACTTAATATAAAGGAAGAATATAGACAAAACCAGGGATGCTTCTGTTCTTTGGCATCTCTAAGTCATAATGCATCAAACTCCTCTGCTTCTAAGGAAAGCCCCAGGTGTAGTGAGCAGACTCAGCTGAGTCACGGCTTTTACTCCCAGAAGCCAATCCTTCTGGTTCCCATGTGTGGTGCTGGTCTGTGACTTGGATCTGCAAAGCCTACACTTCCAGGATCAAACTTACCAAGGAGCAAAGCTCCCACAAAAGCATTTTCTCTGTCAGTACCTTTGTTAATGAAAGAAGGACTTTCCATAATAAAGCTTACAACCCCTGTAAGATATGCCACCATGAGCTGGGACATGTTTCTTCCTTGCCTGTGACCATTCACAGCCAGTGGGGGAAAGGACCAGAGGCTGATTGGCAGCAGTTATTCTCTTTGCGCCACTTGGCTTTGCCCCATGGAAGCCTCTTGCGTGTTGGGAGGAACACTGAAAATCAGCTTAGCAAAGCGACATGAGGAACCAGTGCAGGTGCTTCCAGAGCAGTTTGCCCAAGATGACCATTGCATTATGCAAGCTGAGCTGAAATTCTGATCGGAGGCCAACCTGTCTGTATCCTTGTCTTTCCTGATGTTTCATCACAAGCTTTACTCTGCTGGAGAAGACAGCCTTGCAAACAGTTAGGACAGCCTTTGAAGAAGAGCAGAATTGCATAACTCCAGCTATCTCGCACTCATCTGTGCTTGTTTACACGATAGGGGAGCCTGGTCCTGTGGTTTCAAAAAAGCAATCAGCATCTGATTCTGAAAAGATTATTGTTCTATTCTCATAATTTTGAGAGGTCAGGTAAGAAAAACCATTAGAAATCAGGTTAATGAATTCTCCTCAAAACCTACAATTCTTTCAACAAGAAAAATTGTAACACATGTCTCTGGATCTCGCTTTCCCTGGGTGATCTAGTGATAGCAGCTTCACTAAATTCAGCACTAAATTTCGACCTGTGAAGAACATGGACCTGTGTCCCTACTTAAAGGGGCAGTAGGAGAAACATGCATTTCTATTAAATCTTGCACCTCTATTCCCCTCTGCTCTATCAAAAGACATAGAACAAAAAGAAACTGAAACGTTCACATCTGAGGTGTGAGGACAAATACCAAGAAGGCACAAAATATTTATTTCTAATCTCTAGATTAGTAAGAGGTAACTCCTGAACACTGGCTGTATTCCAGTGCACTTTCACCTGACCTATTTCAATCCTCAACCCTTTTGAAGTGACAGGATCTGTGTCCTCCCTTTAAAGGGATGTTTTGAAGTGCTGAAGCACATGTTCCTCAGCTCTGCAGGCATAAATTTAATTTCATTTGCCTATACTCCTTCCCCCTCTGTATTATTGTTTGGAATTTACTTGTGAAGCCCAGAAACAAGGAACATAACTTCAGTCAAACTCCTCTGGAAGGGCTCATCCCATCTAATCTGCCCGTGCAAAGCCCATTTTGGCTTCAGCAGCTCTTTTGGAGCAAGTTCTTACAAGTACTGTATCTCTGCTGGGAGCAGAAGACTGGGCTGTGCCAGGGTGTTAAATAGTTCCATCATTATGCTGTCTAATGCCTTCTTTAGACCAAGCTTGTCAAACATTTTTGACATCATGTATTTCTCTCATGCTGACAATGCTTTAGATCTCTTGAAGCTTGTCAAACTGCTGAGTTTGTTTTCAGTAGTGATACAGGGGTAATATAGTATGAGAATAGTATAAGAAATAGTATGAGAAACATACTGTGTGCATGAGGGTATCTCCCCATCCAGGCAGCCCTGAGCTCACTAAGGACAACACTCACACTTCTATGCAGCTGTTCTCTATTCAGCTCTTCTTAATAGAGGTAACATGTTTGTGTGTGTTTTTGCTCACAATAATCAAAATGCCACAATAAAAGTCTCGATTATTAACAAAATGAAAAAATCAGAAAAATATAGAAAAAATGGCACCTATCCCAGACATTTGTAGGACAAACACTCTAAATGAATGACAGTCCAAGATTTGTTTGGGATGATTAATGAGCTACAATGACAGGTGATGAATATCCTAAGAACATCTCCATTCCTCCTACTTACTCTGTGAGTCTAACAGAGCTGACCTTTTCATAATGTCTGGTAATTTTCATATTACATCCTGAAAACACCAGTAAAATGAGCATGCTAAATTGCAGTATGGAACCACAGGGGACACACCAAGCAAGGGAGAGGTGTGAGCAAAATGTGACAATTTATCCATCCACAACTTCACAGACCAAGGTTCTGCCCAATTTGAGAGTTTAAGTGATATATGTTTGATGGATTCAGCCTAGCTATATCAGACAGACTGGCCTATAATCCACTCTGTAACTGTCACACATTGGTTGATAGTGCTTGTGAGAGGATTGGCAGGACAGAATGACATGGTAACAGAATTACCTCTATCACTCACTTTACACATACTATATATTGAACTCAGATCAGGACTTGTGAGTCAGTGTTCAGGACCCCATCACAATATATTTTTTTTCAGAAAACACATCTCAGATGCATAAATAACTTTTTTTTTCCTGGCCTGCCCGACATTTAGAAAAGTTTGAAAATAAAATTGTGAATGAAAAAAGATATGATTCATTTTGAGCTTTCTGACAAAAGAAGGGAGGGCATGAATTTCAAACCCACAAACGTTCATCTCAAATAAAAATTTCAAAACTTGTAGTTTGACAAATATTGAAATGAAACATTTCAGTCATTCTGTCTCTTTTTTATTTTTTTTTTTTTGTGACAGGTTGCTTTGAGCTTTTCGTTCTTACTGAAATATTATCTGAGGCATATATTAATTTGCAAAATATATTGTTTAAGGCAATTTTTCATTTTTCATCCAAAATTATCTTGAAATTACAATTGGATTTTATGTTTTTGTTCTCTATAGACATCCTATCTTTTCAGAAAGTACACAAGATTATGATTCTGAGTATAGGCTGGCAATGATAGGCCAGGAGTACAAATAACTTTCTATCAACTCTTGTGACCCTCAGGTTTATGAGAAGGGAGTTGTAGCTCCTTTCCCTGCACCCATGGAAACTAATCTTTATATGGGCAACTTCAGTTTGCAAATAGCACAGCCTATGTCTAACGAGGATAACTTAAAAAGACACAAAGCTGCAGCTAAGTGATAGTGTGGTCAAGAGCAACCAGTTGATCAGATCTGTCTCCTTTAGCTGTGGGTTGCTGGATCTCTTCCTTCTGGTGTCTGCTTGAGATCTTTGTGAGCATCATCTCCTCTCTGACTCCCTCCATTCTCCTTAGGTTATGCTTTACCTGTTGCTTGGTGGAAATAGGATACAAGAAGAAGGACTGTTGCCAAGACCAAAACATCACAGACTAGGGGTCTGCAAGAAGGAAAAAAGAGTTTTCTGGAAGCTACTGTGATATTCTTTAATCACAGCATTAATCCCAGCCGTGCAGCTCGTTTCTTCCCCCATCTTGGACTGGGCCGTTTTAACCTGAGAGTTTGTCAAAAGATGGACTTTGTTCCTTGTTTGGGAGATGTAAATGCCAAGTGGCCTTAATAAAATAGGTCTACCTCACATCCTCTGTGCACATCTGTGAAGTGCCAAGAACACTTTTTGGTGTCATACAAAAATAAGATCGATGTAGTTAATAAATACGTAAGTTCATTTGCGGCCCTCTGAGTTCCTCATTTTCTTTCAGCATAAGCCCATTTTTTACAGCTGACTGCTGTGATGTTCCAAGGGATGTGCTGATGTGGCTTGAACCAAGTTAATTTGCCTTTTTTTTTTTTTCCAGAATTGCAGATGTCATCAAAAATAAACAGTACAAAGAGAGGGGAGAAAGAATAGGCAAAGCAGAGACAGATTCAGAAACTAATTAAAATAAAGCACAGTTCTTGAAATGACCAAGTTATTCAGATGTCACAATCCAAGGAAAAGCTGTTCTTTTCTAAGCATTCTGCTTTTTAACCTTCCTCCTCCTTGCTGAAATAACTGGTCTAATTAAATATTGAAGATATCTCCAAATGAATTCAAGTTATCACAGACAGTGATTTTGGAGCCATCCAAGGATCTCCAAGTTATAGTAGTTTTGAAGAGTTAAATGCATGGTCTTTGCTAGAAGTGGTGGAATTCAGGACTCAGGAACTGAAGGGTGGGGGACCTGGTACAGCTGCCAGTAGTCCCTGGCGTCAGTCAGAGTTAAAATTGGGCATTGTACAATGAAGGGAACAGCTTCAGCACATCTGGAGGCTTGAGAATGATTTAGGGCTCAAGGATTTACAGCCCCTTTCTCTCCGCTTGCCTTAGGCACAGAGGACAGGGAGACATTGAGAGGCTTCTGCTGCTGCACTACTTCAGCCCGTATTTGTCTACTTGTTTACATCAAAGAGCATCAAGTAAACATTCAACCACCAGCCTTCAGTTTTGGCTGGTGAGAACAAAAAAAATCCTCTTCTATGACCTTTTCCCTGTATGTGAATATTTCAAGGAAACACCCAAGGAAATCATTGTTTTAGGCTAGTTGTGGGGATATTTGCACTGGCTGAACGTGCTAGTAATGCATTAAAAGACTGCAGCAGATCATATGTCTCACTTAACCAACGTAATATCCCCAGCAATTATCACTGCTGCTGGTGCACTCCTCCCCTAACCCACAGAAAATACTCAAATTCAGTTACTTTGCTGCTGAGTCTCAGTTGGGCAGTACCAAGACAACCTTCAGCATGGGGCTTCCCTCACTTCCCTAAGTGCTTTTCTTAATTTTGTTTGCAGCCTTGTGTAAATACTTCACTCATTTTTGCCCCCAGCCCCAGTCCCTGCCCACAGGTCTTCAGCTTCACTCACTTGAGAGCGATTCTGAGAGCCTCCTAAAGCTGTTAATCTGTCATTAGTGTGCCATAATTCAACCAGATATACTGCACCATTACAGAACCTCAACAGAGCGGAAAAAATAATTTGCTTTACTGTCAACATAAAACCTTTTTATCTTCATTGACAGTTTTATTTAGAAAAATTCCAGTTGTATTTGAATTTGGCTCAAATGATGGCTCTCAAAAAGCAGTGTCTATATGTTAAAGTTTACTGCAATAGCAGCTGCTAATTTTGTTTTTCCACTTTTTGGTTTTGTCTTACAGATATTTCTTAAGAAAGGATGCTTCTGGGGTATTTTTGTTGTTGCAAAAAAGCACATATTTCTGACAGCCTTGCAAACTGGCTAATTACCAATGCTTGCTAAAACCAGGTTCATCCATGTTACCACCAGCACTGGAATTTAAAGGGACATATCTAAATCTTTCTCTAGGAGAACACCTACAAATTTACTTCACAGAGAGCATGTTACACATTTTAGTGCAGTAACATCCTGCCTTTGCTCTGTGAATCTTTATCCCCTCAATAATGAAACCGATGACTTGGAGTGAAGTCAAAATGCAGGGGCTAATGAAATATTTTGTATCTGTCATTGCAGTGAGAAGGCTGGATGCTGAGAAAGGAGAAATCACTGATGGTCTAAGGCCCTGTTTTCTGCAAAATAAGTGAAAGAAATTAAGGCATTGTGTCTCCATCCATATCTGAACTCATTCTGTCTTTTGCTATTGTAAGTTAGCCAGATTTTCCTGGTTCAAGCTCACAATACATTCATTCATGCATGGGGAGGGTACATAAAACAGCAGCTAAGATTCTTTATTTAGCCCAAACCAATCTGCCTTCTAGAAAGTATTTCCTTTGGAAATGTCAAAGCTTCTACAGACCTCAGCTCTGGGATTTTGTGAATCTAAAATCTTAAAAATCTATGTAGGATGGTAGAAATCATTGCTGGTAGAAAATGGCCAGAACTGTGGTTGTCCCTCCTTCCAGCCACACCAAAAAACCATAAAAATGGTAATGTCCTGGGAAAGCAGGCATGGAGAAATTCACTCATTTTGGGGGTAGTTCCCACTTTACCAAGGTCTATGTAAAGACCCTAAATTGTGTAAAACCAAATCTACTACACTATTCATTTAAAAGTTATGCATGGCACAGGATTCTTGGTAGTAATTTGGAAAAAAAAAAAAAAAAAAAAAAAAGCCACCAGAGGCTGTCAAATAAATAATGTTTGTAAAAGATGTTCCAGAAGGACTGCGCTGGCTTTGACTAGACATGGACAGCAAGAATGAGAGTTGGACTGAACTTCTGCAGAATCTGGTTTTGTTTGTTTTATTTTAAATTATAGCAATATGAAACTGATCTTCCAACACACTTGCTTTTTTCTTTCTAAAAGATAAAACCCCAGAGCAAGAATATTTGTGCTGGAAAAAAAGTTCCTCAAATGAATAGCTTTGTACAGACGAGGATAGAATTGCCTGAAATAGCTTTGTTTTGAAACAATACATTGTCTCACAGGAATTTTAGATATTCTTTAGGAAGAATATTATATTTCATGCCTTTCAAAGTATCTATTTTCATAGCAAATGAAGGAAGGGGATGGGAAATCTGTTTTTCACCAAACTGGCTTTGCAGTTGTAAGAATCTCAAACAGGAAGATGCATAAGAATGGACAGAAGAAAAAATATTATATCCTTTTCATCCCAAATGGCAACAGGAAAAATAAAAAACCAGTCTCTGCAGATCATATTCATGAAGAAATATTTGCTTTGAAGAAAGTCTTCTCTTTATTGCTAAAAACGTGTTTCAGCTTGATTGATGAATGCTGGAGAATTGCATAAGTGAATTCAGGAAACCACAGCTGACAAATACCACATCAGGAGAGATCATTCCATCAGCTCAAATATAGTCTCTATGTTTTCCTAGCAGTTTATTTTGTGTGTCAGGCATGCTTGTTAAACTTTTTTTTGCTACAGAAAATATAATGCATTAATGTTTGTATATGAGCCCTATTTACAATGCCTCCAAAATCTGAAGTGTGTGACGTGGTGTTCTAGTTCATATCCATCTGTCTCTAAGTTCCAAGGCACAAACTCCAATAGTTTTCCTATGGCCCTGTGGATCCAGTATTGTGGTCTGAATTCATCTTAGAAATCTCTCCAGATTTCAGATCTGTAGCATCAGGTCACTCAGTCTCCCAGTGGTTTCATCAATTATGAGAAAGCACCAAAAAGGAAGAAAAAAAACCTATCAGGTACACAGAAACTTTCTCTTTCTGAGCTGCAATTCACACACACTAAGTGTCATTTCACTTTGTGGTTTTTGCCTGTTTGCTACCATCTTGCCAGAGGGCTGGCTCACACCTCAGCCTCCCAGCTTCATTTTCAGTTGGTAGTTAAATCTATCATTCAAATAATTTTTCATTTGCATATTTCTTCTGAAGAAAGGCCCATGGTGGGCACATTATTACTCACTCTCTATTTCCAGTATAAATTTTAAGTCACCTCTTTGTCCCTTGTGCAGCCCACACACTGACGCAGCATCTTCTCACACTTCTCTCCCACACAGGCAGCTCATGAAATTACACTCCTAAGCCATGCAGGGGATGATGGATGGATGGCATTTGTCTGTGCTGTGCAGGACCAGTTTACTCAGAGGCTGGTAATGGGTAAGAGTAGTTTTATCTGGCCCAAGCACCATGCAAGATGTACTTGCTGCCTACATATAGATCCTCAATTGCTTAAAGAGTTGACTTAACAAAAAATATTTCCTTGATTGATGGGTCTACAGGCAGCCTTGGGCAAGAGGTCAAGGAGCAGAGGGAGGTGATTGCCATCTGGAGCTGAACACTACCAATTCATCAACTGGGTGGTGGAGTTACCTCAGAGAAGCATTGACCAGGGGGATTGTGTGGAAAGTGATCGGTAGAAAGTTGCTAGAGGATGCAGCTGATGGAGGTATTGATGGAGAAACAGATGAGAGGTTTCACCAAGGAATGGGAAAGGTGAAGCTGAATATGGTATTTGTGCCCTTTTCAGATAATACTACAGTGCAGGAGTGGAAAAACAGCTGTAGAAATCTGGTTTTCCACTTGTCTCCTAACATCAGTAATTTGCAGGAAATCACTCCATTGCAGACACACTGGTAAAATATGGTTACAACCTGTCTCACTTTCATACTGGGTTTTTTCTTTCCCTTTCCAAGGTGTGGGCCATGAGGCCAATAAATTTGCCTCAGGAAGAAAAAAAATTAACTTGGAGAAGCTGCTTCATCATCCCTCTTCTGCTTTTCTCTAACAGTCAGTGTGGCAATATCTGTTTAAGTTTAGAAAGCATATTGTTACAGGATGTGTGGGAACCACAAATACCATTTGAGGCCAAGTTACAGTAAATCCTATTCTTAGTGTCATTAATGGAAGTGCTTCCTTCTCATCACAAAAGCAAACGAATAAAGGTCCATTAATTTTTCACTCGTGGAGCAGTAAAAAGGCACTTTCTAAAGGGAGAGGAAGGACTCTGGTCAGGTACACGAGCAATTACAGACCTTGGCATGGTGCTGAGCCCAGAGGCTGGAAACCAGTTCTCTGTCAATGGTCAATACTCAAGTTCTACTTTTTGCTTTATAAATATCTTAAGTATCAGCTCAATTTGAATCCATAATTATGTTTGTGTTAGTATGATACTAGTTATTAAAGCTAAGTACTGCAATAAACAGCTAATCATTACTTCTGCTGTTCCTAGCCACTGTCTGCATTACAGTGGAATAAGCCAGAAGAGACACATTTTCTACTACTCTGAATATAATAAGATATGGGGCAGTAAATATTTCACTTGGTCTCAGCATTTATACACCCTGGGCTTGGTATTCCCTTGATTTATGACAAAGAGAAGTAGGTGCAAATCCACCAAAGGCAATGGAGTTAAGCTAGGGTAAATCAAGTTCTCTATTACCAAAAATCAATTTCCCATTTGTTTTAAAACTATTAATTTAAATGAAATCACTTGATATTCTCATACCTCTGCTACATGCATGCAATTTATGCCAGAAGTAATCCTGGGTTAACCTGGATGCTTATGGCTTCTCAGCCCACTCAAATTTGAACCACTTGTTCAAATAAAAGTATTAATAGGATTTATTTTTTGATCTTGAATACTGAAGCCAAGAGCAGGGCATCCAGTTAAAAACAATGCAGCAGAAATCAGGCTATCAAGCATAATATTGTTCATCTTCTCTATCTTGAGGTCCATTTTTAGCTGCACACCTGTTTGTATCATGGCTGTGAAGGCTGGAAGAACTGTTGATTAGAAGTCTGGGGCACAAACCCCACTTCTGAGCCCACCTCCCTGCTCTGGGGTCTAAGCTCCTCCTGCTCCCTTGGTCTTGCCAGATGTTTTGCCTCAAGAAGTCACAGGGACATCAGTTAACTGGTTCCCATATAAGATGAAAGGGGAAAAAAACTAGATCTCATTTTCTAAAGCTATATCTCGCAAAGACCCACATCCACTGACAGTATCTGAACATAAAAATACACCTTGCTAATGTCGCTGTAATAACACATGTGAAAGCATTACAGGAAGAAACAGGGCTAAACCACATCCACCTGGAAATAACAAATGGGAAGAAACCTCCTGAGAAATATGTTCCAAGAGGAAGATTCTTTATTTAAAAGACCAAGAGGTGCAAGTGGGAAAAAGTGCTGACCAGCATCAGGGTTATAAATCCTTTGTTCAGGGTTGGAGTGAAAGCGAGCTGAAAGCTAAATATGGTTACAAAGCAATTACTCTAGGTTTGCTGAGAGCAGAGAGAGAAGGGCAGTGGGAAAGGTCATTTTTGCCTTGAGGTCCTGGATGCAGGTGGGTTGTGAAGATAAGCTGTCATGATGCTGAAAGTCCTAAGTCACCCCGTTTTTTTACTCCTCTGGAAAAATGGAAGTTTAGTCCCTGGGCTCATCTCTGATACATGCTCCCTTGAGGGAAGGACTGTTTTGGGAATGTTGCTCCTCCCCTGGCCTCAGGCAGCTGTTTTTGTCCAGATGTGCTTGGCCCTACAGCCCCAGTGAGGGCATCAGCCATGGGATGTCTCATTCAGTGTGTATAGGATCTAACACAGCCTCAGCTGGAAGAGGGACAAAATCCTACACCTAAAGTCCGAAGGAAAACTGCATCATCCAACTGAGTTTCCTCGAAAAAGATCACACAGTGTTGTACACAGGGCACTGACAGAAAACCTGAAGCTTTGTCTTTAATAAATAGGACAGCTACTCCCTGGAAAAGTCCATTCCTTGTTCCTTTATAATACTGTTGTGAAGATTGATAGTCATAATAAAAAAAATCTTGGCATGTCTGCATTTTCTTACAAATTAGGTAGATTAGCAGGATACTTTCAGCACAAGTGCTGCAAACAAAAATAAATTATGGTTTATGTATCTCAGGAGCTGCAAGTATTAAAAGTCTAAATATTTGATCAGACACATACATCTTCACATTTCTTCTTGTCTCATAAGGCCAATAGTGAGTAGCCAACAAGAGCTTAAATTAAAACAAAGATCCTTCTTGAGACACAGCTATAGAGAAAGGGGGAAGCTCTGAAAAGCCACAAGAACAATTCAAGACTTGAAAGGTCCCTCTTAATGAACCACTCAGAATTAAAATTCATACAGTCAGGGAACATTTTTTGAGGTATGGACCCAGTTACTTGGCTATGAGAAGAAATAACACTTTGTGCTTGCCTTGAAATGCATTTCAGCTTTCTGGGGGAAATGCTCCCTGGCAAAGTTTTGCCAGTGTTAAGCCATGTCAGTGCATCAATGCAATATCAAAGACATGAGAACAGTGAAGGCAAGATGGCAAGGAGGGGACAGGGAAGTGAGTTGTGAGAGACAAGGGAAAAGGGATAAGGAAAGAAAAGTGAATGGTAAGGAGGGGAGTGGAATTAACACAAGTACAGGAAAGGTGCTGAAAAAGGGCCAGGGAAGTCATCCCTGCACGACTGCGTGTTCATTTCCATCATTGTTCTGCTCTGAAGCCCTGGTTTCCAGATTCTGCATCACTTCTGACTGCCCAGAAACCCAGCCCCGGGGGAAACAATGCAGCTGCCTGGGCCAGTGGCCAGGATGCTGTCTGCCTAAGAACATTTTTATTGAACTTGAGGTTACAATTCTTTGTTTCTGAAAATGTAGCATTTAATATAAGCCCAGAGTGCTGACCTATTCCTTTAGAAAAATGTAGAAGTCATTTGGGTTTTAGTTCCAGCTTTTGATTAAAAAGCTTTTAAGGGAAAACCTCAAAAAAAAAAAATCCTACAAAAATTCCATGCCAAACCCATTTTCTGGCCTTTAATTTCCAATAACCAGCGAGAAAACAACAATAAGTGCAGGGAACAGAGACACTATAAGCAACTTCAAGACTATTCGTTTTCCTTAATAAGGGTCTTTAACAGCATGAGGACTCATGTAATATAGATAAGCAGAAACAAATGAATCAAGAAATTCAATATAAAAAGAAAACAAATAGAAAACCCAGAAGAAAGAAAGAAAGAAAAGAAGAAAAAAAAAAAAAAGAAAAAGCTTTTAATGAAAAACTTGGTGAAGAGGAGGGAATGAACTGGTTCCTCATATACCACTACTGGCTGGGGGTTTTTTTTGCCCTTTATAGGCCATTTCTTCAGCCTCTCTTTTTCTTTGACAGAAAAAGTCTTTGGGAGTTGGTAGAGCTCCCTCTTCCTCCAGTGATGGAGCTGCAACAAGGGGGCCAGGCTTTCCCCATGTCTCCAAACATTTAACCAGTGACCCTTCCATCACTCATCTGTCTGGTCCCTTAGAAGTAAAGACCCTGAAAGGAACTGGAAAAGGGCTGCTGTGGGGATGAAGAATAGGGACCATCTTCTGCTATAAATATACTACAGAGATGGAAAAGACATTGTAGTAGAAAATATCTATGCCTGGGGTTGATTCTGCTGCACTTTTAAATGTGGATTTTAACTCTTCCCTGTGAGAGAGCCCCTGACATGGACAAGCATCTGTATTTTTGGATTTTATGGTGCTCCAGTCTTGGCAGATCTGTGCAGCAGTACTTTAAGGGATGGTGTGATTTGTACAGGTAGATCAAGTGCACCTTACAGTGTTTCCACTTGTTATCTTCTTTGTATTTAACACCATTATTATGGAATTTTAAAAAAGATCAGAGCTAAGTGATACACTCAAAATGAACAATGACTTAATTAAAGCACCACCTTTCTTTTGTCTTTCAATCTGAGAAAATGCTCCCACTCTTTCATGCCCATTATTCCAGCATTTGCTGATGCTTTGTTTTAATGATGACAATCTGTTGCAGCTCAGACACAGAATTCACATTTTCCCCCAGACACCCAGTCATTTCTTTCTTTGTGTGTGTGCTTTATTTTTTATGGGGCCAGCTGCTTTGTGATCAGTGAAATGTCAGAAAAATCATCTTACCATAACAAAGCTGAAAATAAAATATTCAAGGAAGCAAACTCCCATGGAAATCTTTAAAGCTCTAACAAGGGAGAATTCTCATCTCTGTGCACATGGGTGACTCACTGAAGTAAATGTGAATTACGTGACTGCATCAAAGATTTTATTATGAAGAGCACAGATTTTTCTGCCAGCTTTGGCCTTTTGTAATGAAGTCACAAATAAGTTTTGATGAAGATTCTAGATAAACTCCCTCAGTAATATCAGCTATGACCAGAATGATCTGAGGTGGTTGTGGTATTTTCCTATCAAGATTAATTACATGATTAACATAATATGTCCTTAAATGCTTTTTATAAATTGAGCACTCACATTCAACTGTCCAATTTGCAAATGGAATGAATGATACTTAAAGGTCAATACAGGTGTATCTTTGCAAATACAGAGAATAATTGACATAAAACTTAGTACAATTTACAATATGGAAAAAAGCTGTTTCTGTAAATATTGTAATTAAACAGAATGTTGTTTTTCTAATTGTTGGAAAAGAAAGACCCAAATTATCAGGAGGAAAGAAATTAGAGCAAACAGATCTGCAGGAAAATAACCCTATGAAAAATTCACAAAGATATACTCATGATGCACCAAATTATCCTCTCGAGTTTCATAATTCTGTGAGCAAGTGCAATTAGTTAACAGTGGTGTTGTTATAAAACTACGTACTGTGGCTGACGGGAATTGAAACTACTCCAGAAACCAAAGTCTGATGCTAAACAACCATTGTGTTTGGGTATTAGGCAACAGGAAATCTGCCTGATGATAACTGAGTTATACCAAGCCCTGCAGCAGCCACTGAGACACTATGTCCATTTAATCTGCAGATGGCAAAGTAGATACGCCATTCACAGCTGCATGCATGAGGATATGACATCTTTGTCTATATTAATCTCATGGCTGACTTCACATGACTCATTCAACCTTTTTTTCTGTTACATGAAAGGGAAGTTAACTAGCAAGACCTCTGGTGATTTTTAAATAGGCCCAGCCCTGCTGTGATCCCACATTTCGAGCAATAGACGACAGAGCTGCTCTGCCTGTTCCTAAAGCCCTGGTACCACACAGTTGTGCAAGTCCACTGTAGCTACGCAAATCCCCCATTTGTGCCATTAGCTCATTCTCAAAGCAGCCTCTTTAAAACACACAGGCTGTGATGCCAAGAATATGACAAGTGGGTCAAATGTATTAAAGTGTACATTGAGAGAGACAACATCAGCAGGCTTTGTTATTCCAGCTATCAGTGGGGAGATAGAAGACTTCAATATATGAACAACATTAATTTAAAAAAGGAGAAATCTGCAGTATCTCTGTTCCACAAAGATAAGATGACAGCTAAGGCAAGACATGGTTATGCCCAGAGGCAACAGGAGTATAACAGGCTTCCCAGCTCTCCACATCCTCTGTGGCAAGATTAAGAAAAACACCATGGGTTTAGCTCCAAGTGGTTCACAGTAGCTTTTCTGTTCAGAGTAGGTTGATTTTGAGATCTTGTGCTCTCCTTTTCAATCAATATTCAGATAAATACATCTTCAAAGTGGAATATCACTGGGGGGAAAATATCAAGCTTTTCATCATCTTTTCCTGGAAAAATGTAAAGAACCCTTGCAGGTTTGAGGACATCCACACAATTGTATTATTTTCAGTTATAGTAGCTCCTTCAAGCCTCAGAGGAGATTCTGTTTTGAAGAGCCAGAGACATTCCCCTCAGGAATCTCTCCTCAGCGAGGTATCTCCTAAAATTAGGCAAGATTCTGAAAATGAGGAGAAGAGAGAAACAGAGAAGCTGTCATGGTCAGCAATGAACATATAGACCCTCAGGGCAGGGGTTAGCTGAGGAAGCTGAAATGATACATGGGATGGGGAAAAAAAAAAAGAAATCAAAAATAAGGTTTCTTAAAGCATTATCATGAGGAAAAATAAACATTTTCATGCATTTTCAAAATTCATATTTTGAATTTCAGAGACTGTGTTTTTCCATAATAACTAGCCATAAGCAAAGTAAAATTATCAAACAAGAGTAGAATATTTTCCCCATAAATACTTTTCTCATGTGGACAGGAATCTCCAGTTGCTTTCAGAAAGCTGAAGAATCCAGGCTCCAGCCCTAATGACAAGGTTTTCAAGATGTTCTTGTTTGTATATCTCTACTCCATTAATAGTGCAATGCTTGCTGAAAGTTAAGACAAGCATACACAGAGAAAGAGTACTCTGTAGAAAATAACTTGTGGAGAGAAAATCTGCCCTGGAGAAGTGGATCTAGGCCATAGTGAAATGCTCTAAACTTCTCAGATTAATACCAAAAGCCCTGGGCTTCTGTGAAATGCACATCATCTCCACTTTTTCTGTATGTAAAAATCAAATAAATACTTAATAAACTTAAAAGTATTTTAAGATGTCCAGATTCTTTAAGAAGGCTAAATTAAGCTTTTCAGAGGCTGTTTGATGATCAATAGCAAGATCAACGCTATGATTGAAGCAAGTTCACTGACTGTGCTTGAGAAGAATTTTAACTTCAAAGATCGATGTGCTTAAGGGACAGTGAAAGAAATGATTTGTTAAAAAAAATTAATCTAAACACAATCAGAAAAACTTTGATGGACACCTGTGTTGCTCTGGGAGCTGAATAGCAGCAGCCACATTTATAACATGTTTAAAATGGAAGGGAGTAACTAACTTCTGGCAGAACTGGGAAACCAGTGGATACCCTTGGACTTTGCAAAGCACATCCAAAGCCATGTCAGATCTTGACAGGTCAAAAATCCATAATTTCTTAGTACATACCACTTTTAGGGAACATGTGTGGGTGTGTATGTTAATGTTTTTCTGCTTTCTTATAAAAGAAGAGCAGAGATGGTGTTGCATGTTCCTAAAACTCTCCAGTGACAAGAGCTACAGTACTGTCCCTAGGCAGCCTGTGGTTACAAACCTCTTTACCTCTTCCAAAACCCCAGTGCACTGAACTAAGAGAGCATTTCCTTTTTCTTTAATGCTTTTGACAAACAGATGAGCAGTGGTGCTTATTCCTTAATCCTACCGTGCATGAGATGTAAAGTAAGATATTGATACCAGATTTGGAAACCATGAAAAGGCAAGGGGCTTAGAGTATGACCATGGCAATAAGAAATGACCTTGTTCATGCTGCTGGTTCCTAGCAGCAAATACCACAGTTTGTCTGGATACAGAGCTGGACGTTCACATTTCTGCTAAGCAATCTGCATTTCTGTCAAACCTAGAATTAAATGGATTAAATTCAGTGCTTGCAGCTCTGGCTAAAATTATTTTATATTTACCATGAGATAAAGCATCAGTACTCTGTGTGTGTGTAATTCTGTGTGTGTGTAATTCTGTGTGTGTGTATTGCCACAAGATAATCACAGGGTTACTCTCATTTGCAAGGAGCTGCTGGGTTGTTACTCTACATCCATTCAGAGTTACTGTGTAGTGTTTCTGAAGATTTACCTCAATAAATAACCTGTCAGTAGTGAGCCCCTCATCACACAGGTCACTATCTCTACAGGGATACTCAGTAAACAGGAGCTGATCCCTCCTTTGGAAACAGAATGTTGCTGAAATCTTGCAATATTACACTAAGAAAAGCAGAAAAGCTTTTGAAATTGCTTTTCATCCTTTTATGACCCTGCTCTTACTACTTCACTCTACTGGTAGGAAATGGACATTGGCAGCCACTATCTCTCTACTGTCAAACTTGACAACAGAATTAACAGCTCTGGTAATTAGCAGGAAAAGTCCCTTGCCAGGGAGAAGTCTCAGACTGCAAGGTAATCTAAAGAATTTTCTTTTTCTTGCCAGGATTAGGGTAAAGGTAAAATTATAAAAATGGTGAATGGCTTAAGATGTGAAAAAAAAAAAGGAGACAGTTGAGCTACAAATTTTAGCTCAGCAGATTGTGGTCAGATACTCTATAAAGACATCACTTAACCTATACCTCCAACCTTGTTAAAAACAAAGCAAGTATCTTAGAAACTCAGAAAATTAGATATACTGCAGATATTTAACAGGAATAAAGGAGATTAAGTGGCCACTAGTCACGCTTTCAAAATTAGAGGAGAATTTATTACTCATCTGAACTGCTTCAGACACAAAACACTCTCCTCCCACTGAAACAGAAACGAAAAATATGAATCTTGGGCTAAGAGGCTTGCTGACCACTTTTAAAATTAGCAACACCTCACATATCTTTTTAAGATGAAAAATTATAGAAGACTGCCTGAGAAACAGATGTACTTCCCTGGACTTGTTGTATAACATTTGGCAGTAGAGTGATTCCAAGCAATTCAGAGCCCTGTCTGCATTAACAGCACTATAGATAAATGGCCAAAACAATTATATATATGCAACATGCTCACTGTTGCAGAAATTGTCACAGCACCTTTCGGAAGGAAAATTACTTTTTCACCAAAGCTGAAGATTCCACAAAAATAAAAAAACAAAACCAAAACAGGTTAAATTTGGTAAGTGTTCGATTTCAGATGACCAACACCTTTTTAGAATACAGAAATTGAAAAAATTTTCAAAGAACCTGCTCATGTTGATTTAAAAAAAAAAAAAAGCGAACAAAAAACACCCCCCAAAAACCAAACCAACAAACAAGCTCAAGGGTTCACTTTTTTATTTTTTTTTTTAATTTGTTTTTTACAATTTTTGCTGCAAGGGGGAAATACAGCCTCCCAATCAGCTGTTCTCACTATTCAGAATGCATAAATATCAAAGCAAAACAGGGACATGGAAACAGTATGAAAGTACTCTCAAGGAATGACACACTACCTTGTGTTTTAGTCTGCAACTATAACTGCAAGTTACAGTGAAGCCCTCTTTCTAAATAGCCATTAAAAAATAAAATAAATGATTTGCCGACAAACCAGAAAGGTCTTGTTCATTTGCAGGCTTGAGGGCTACACCATATCAGGAGCAGGCTAGGAAAAACCCTTAGAGGACAGGCATGGCGTGCACAATGACTTAGCACCAGGATTAACATGACACACCAAAGTAACACAGTGATACAAACACCATGGATGAAGAAGTCCTCTCATCTGTTACTAATTAGACTTTGGAAAACACTGAAAATTAATATTGGTTCAAATTTTAAACTAATTTCCCTTTGTATTTGAAAGCATGATTTTTATGTATGTTAATATTAACCAAAAGAAGAAATTCTGTGTGTTAGCAGCTACTCTAGAACATAATCAAGTAGCCATTGTCCCTTTTCTGCTGCTAATCTAAATATACAGGGAAAGCACTGGGGAAAGGAAATGTTATTATTCCCACCTCTGAGCTGGAGAATTGAGACAGATAAGAACTGACTAATTTTCCATCCTTAGAAGGGAAGTCTGTGTCAGAAACTGGGACAGAATGTAAATATCTACAGCTATTCTCAAATGTTTGTTGGCATAATTGTTTTTCAACTGCACATGTTGCCAAAAAAGTCCATTTATGGAAAGTGAACCTTAAATATGTGATTTCAGGCAAGAAGCTCTTTTGTGTTAAGGTAGTGGATGGAGAGAGAGATTCTGTGCAGCTGTCTTCAGAAACTCATAAATAGTGACAAAAATAAATGGAAGAGAAGAACACATGACCCAAGCAAATTAAAACGCAGTCACATCAGGTGCCATAAGCACGAACTGCAGCACACATATGGAAGATGATACCCAAACATAGCTGGGTGGTCTGTGGGCAAAATATCAACTCAAGTCACTGAAGTCAGGAATGCTACTGCAGCCAGCTAAAAGCATTTTAAAACACTGATTAACAAGGTGAGATCTGGTCATAGGGGGAAAAAATGACAAATGAATGTGGAGGGGGTTGCTGACAAAGAACTCCTATAAAGAGTTATAAGCTGGTACAAAGACAAATATACCAAAACCACACATGTGTTGTTGGTACCCCACTAAAATAAATGGGTTTCCACCTTTTGGTAGAGGTTGAATTTCAAGATTGGGTGTGAATAAAGCCAAATGTACTGGGATTCCACTGAGGAAGACTGAGGCTGACTGTGCTGCTCACTACAGCCACAATATTGATGTAGTTTGACCTGTATCAAAACCCTCTCCAGAAAAAACACACTGTGCTTGATTCCAACCTTCAGATTTGGTACAAATCAATCTATTTTGTTAGGAGCAATTGGGTTAAGTATAGCACTTAAAGATATGTCTCAAAAGATTGCCCACTCACAATTCTTTATGTTTATGGGATACTAATAGTGGGTGGATTTGCAATTAGGATTGCATTTTCTCAAGGTTTTAAATAAAACACTAATGTTTATATGCAGCTGCTTTGCTGCTCTTTGGAATCATGGAATGGTTTGGGTCAGAAAGGACCTCAAAGCTCATCTAGTTCCAATCCCCCCATCATGGGAAGGGATACCTGCCACAGGACCAGATTGCTCAGAGCCTCAATCAAACTGGTCTTGCATAGTTCCAGGGATGGGGCAATCGCAGCAACCAGTTCCAGGTACTCAACACCCTCACAGTAAAGAATTTAATGTCATATCTGGTCTAAATCTACCCTCCTTCACCTTAAAGACATTCCTTCTTGTCCTGTAACTACATGCCCCTTTCCAGTCCTCTTGTAGGCTCCCTTCAGGTACTGCAAGGCTACTATGACATCTCCTCAGCACCTTCTTTAGCTGTGCTATTTCCTGCATGCTTATTATTTTTCATCCCATTAAACAAAAGGATTGAGCATACGTGGTGTCTGTACATTTGCAGTGGCTGACTCAGATCTGAGGATGATGGGTGGCTTTGCTCACTGCTGTGTCCTATCAGGTCTTTCTTGCGGTGACTTTGCCAGCCTGATAGACTCAGCAGAGTTCCTCTCAGGATTTATCAGCAAAAGCAATGTCAGAATAAGACCCTGTGCACTTCTGCTACAGCCTGTGGCAAAAACATGATTTCCTATTTGGGAGTTACTAATCTATCATGCAGTAATTAATTGTATAGACTGTAGATAGAGCATGGTTGAACAAACCTGAGAGAGAATCTGAAGCCAGTCCAATATCCTGAGGGTTTCTCAGAGCTCTGCCCTCCATACGCAGAAATGTCATTCTTTAAAGTAGGTCTTATATCTTTGGAAGATGAGCGTGGGGAAGAGCTCTCATGTGGGATACAGAGACAGTTTCAGGCAAAATAGCAAGAGTGGCTGCTCTAGTCTGATGAGGGTTTCCTCATTATACTCTGCATTTCAAATGTGATAGTCTGGGTTTGTAATGATATTGCACATCATCTCTGGGGGCTGGATGTAGGATTTCAGAAATAAATATATTAGCAGGAACAATTGCAGCTTAGGAAAAAAAAATCAAAAAGATAGTTTTCTGATTGATAGCTTCTGTGTGCCACCTACAAGGGCTTGTGTGCCACTGCTCTGGAGTTTCCCAGGCTCTGAGGTACTTCAATTAATTGTCATTTGTATAACCAATGCATCCCTTTCTCAGGGGCAATGAAAGTTCTGACTCAGGAGAAAGTCATCAGATCCCTTTCATCACTTGGGAGCAGGACCAGTGACTAAAAAGCATAATATTTCATTTGGGTTTATAGTCTCATCTCTGCAGCACATAGTAACAGGCAGTGCTCATTGCTGCCTAGTTTTTGTTTGCTGTCTTCAGGAGTGTACTTCAAAAGCTCCCTGTCCTCTAATGAAAGTGCTATGCCTGTCTTTTATCATATCCTTTGTTGTGAGGTTTAGCCTATATTCCCAAATGGAAGATGAAGAGTAGGAAAACTTATTCAGCATTACAAAACAGTCATTGTGTTAGAAAAAAAGTGTAGCATGTATATAAATTAAAACATTAGCGAGAATAACTGCTAATAGAGAGAAACACACAGAGGGCTCCTGCTCTAAAATAAAGACAGAACAAAAAAAACCAGAAGAGACACATAGAAAGGAAAGGCCCATCCCAGTCCAGCTTCAAGGAATCCTGTTAAACAGGGTTGGAGGTATGTGACAGGACATGTGGCTCATCTGCTGCTCATGAGCTCTCTGCCCTCGGCACTATAAACTTCATGTACGCAATTCATTGAGGTCAAAAAAATGATGATAGCTAAAACAATCTTTAAAGGAAAAAAAGGGTTTGGACAAAGAAATTTCTGTATTTGTAAAATGCTTTATTAGAAATGCTTTTCCTTGACTGATTTCTTCTCATCCTACGAATTATTTCTGAGGTGTAATAGTGATTTGCAGTTCTACCTCCAGGATATATTCTTGAGTTTAAAAAGGAGAAAATTTAATAGAAAGGATGTAATCTCAGGATTATTTATGTCTCACTCTGATTAAAAAATTTAGTATTTGCACCTAGCAAGCTCAATCTAGTCTTAGCGTTATTTTTGGTGAGACTTACACAATACTCATACCTAACTCCTAGGCTTGATTTCCTTAATAGTACTTTGGACTGGATGTGCATCAGCTAATTAGTCATCCTAGAACAGCACAGCAAGTTCCTTCAGTCCTAATCTTTTTGTGTAATTTATAGTGCCACTTAGAACAGAGCATGAATAGCTTTCTATGCAACTTTGAAGAGCTACTCATGCTCCAGGTAGCATTTGTCTCTTAAAAGCCTGATTTACCTGGGTAAATCAGCTACAGAGGCCTGGAGGAAAGCAAGCACACACAACATCAAATCTCCTGAGAAAGTAAAGCTAGTGACTCATTATTGTATGTCAGATGTGGGGGGGGAAAAAAAAGAAAGGAACATCAGTCGTCCATAGCTCTCTGTGAACCTGCCTGATCCTTTCTCCCTTCCTTCACAGCTGGCAACATAAACTGGTCTCTAGTCTCAAAAAATCCTCTTATTTGTAATCTGGTTGGCCTTAATCTACTAACTCATGCTCACATTGAATTATTTATAAAAGATACAATATAATTTTTAGGCTTCCATAAGGAATCTGAACCATTTTGTTCTAGTTTGTAAATTTTTGTGTATCAAGAGCACAGATCTCTATGGGTCTGAGCAGGTTACAGATCCCTGGTACTCATACATATTTTTTAATGTGAAGTATCTCTAGCTTAAGGAAATTTATCTCTCTCACTTGTTCATTTTACTACTTGACTTCAATCAAAACTATCTCCACTGAAGTCATTCTATAGATTTCATTTCTTTACTTAAACACACCATCTATCCTCACTTGTACCAGCTCCCTCCTCCTACTCATTTAAATGGGCTGTTATACCAGGGTAGATTAATGTCACCGTCATCTCCCTTGATTTAAATGGTGTTTGATTATATCTGTCAGGATATACTTCTCTCTAAGTGTGTGATCTTCCCTGATGTGTTAATCTGGTGGAGTAAATGGGCCTAGAGACATGGCCTAATCGTTGCACAACATTAAATAGTTAAGGCAAGGTTCAGGTCTCCAGGTACAGACTTGCTGTACTGACAATCCCCACAGGCAGAGGAAAACATTCCAGGTTTTGATGATATAACAGCCAAAACACAAAAGGAAGTAGCATTCTACAAGCATGAGGTAGTCAGTAAATACCACATTTTCTGCATTTTTACAGATAGTCTTTTTTTTTTTTTGAGTCAGTCTTAGAAAAAGCTTCTTTGTCTCCAGTACAATTTCAGAGCTAGGACAGCAGCCATGAAAGCTGTTTTTCTTGGAACTAAGAAAGAAAATTAAATTTTCACCCTACAGCCATTTTCTCCCTTTCTAACACTCCCCTGGGTAAAGAGAGTTGGATGTACCATGTCACCTCCCTTCAGCACAGATAGCTTCAAGATGAAATGAAAGAATAAGACACTAGTGATGTGGAAAAGCCCATGGAAGCAAAGCAAAGTCTCATATTTTGGGCCAGATATTACTGGGGGAGATCTGGACCCTCCTTCAGGGTAGCATCTTTTTTTTGGTGGTAGAACTCTGTCTTTTGCTGAAAACTCTGTGAAGTTGGGAGTGCATTTCAATGCCAAAATAGAAAACATAACTTCAATTAGCAGAGGAGTAAAACTTCAATAATTTTAACTTTCTACTTTAGCTTTTAGTTAAATAATAATTAAAATAAGCTTTTGAGAGGATTGCTCTTAGATGAAAAAAAAATCATGGTTAAAATATTCAAACAGACTAATGATCTTATTGAGGGATTTTTTCACATTTTCTTTCTATCGAGCATTTTAATCAAAGTTAACCCAAAGACATTTTGGTCTAGTTAAAAAATAATTTAAATAAGGAAAATTTAGAAAATTCATGCACAAAATTTTCTGGGAACTTGAGTAGGAACTTGATGTCATTAAAAACTGCAAATTTTAAAGAAAACCCTCAAATCAAACTAAAGCCAAACAATACCCAGAGTACTCATTTTAGATTACTTCTCTTGGTGCAGGAGTCATATTTCTTCCATCTTTCTCTCTTGTGACGCTCTCTGCCTACCAGAGATGCCTCCCTACCTCATCTCTGTTACACATTTCTGTGTGTGTGCAGTCCTCCAGGTTACTGCAGTCTTCACCTTCACACAAGAATTCTTGGAATCACTAATGTCATTCATTTTCCACATCTTAGCCAAGAATCAAAACCAGTGTAAAGCTCCCTACTCAAAACTGCTGTATCACAGCCATATTCATGCTTTATATGAGAACAGAATGAAATAACATGGAGAATAGATGTCGTCCCTGAAAGTAAATACATCAGATAAGGATGAAAATCTTCTCTGCCAGAAAATCTTTCCTCAGCAACCTAGATTTGTGATACATCACAAACAAGGAATCAAAGAAATGCTGAACAGATAGATGATGACATGAAGGCTTCCTAATAATGTTAGATGCACGAATCTTTTTCTTAGCTGCAGTTTTATGACTAAGCATAACACATCTTATGAGTGATAGTAGAAGGGAACCATAAATCTGACAGCATAATGTATGACTATGGTCCAAAACACTAGGACATAAATTCATGAGGAGAGAAGAAAGTCTGCTCTGGGGAGGAATTGTTCTAGAGCTTTGCAATAAGGGACTTGTTAAACAGTTTTGTGGTAGTTTCACCCAGTACCAGGTGTATGTACTATGGAAGTAACCACGATAACTGCTTCATATTTCTCTAGCACCTTTTTTCTAGATGGATCATTATATATACAGCACTTAAATGTGGACTTGATGTTCCCTATAGGAATTTACAATCTCGTTTTATTCATCCTGTTCAGTTGCTGTGGCGAAAAGAGCCATTTTTGTCTGGAGAGAGGCAGGCAATAAGAGAAGCAAACAATGGGAAAGACAATACAAGAAAAAACAAAATATCAGGATCCCAGAAGTTTTATTCACTGAGAAGTTTGAGATGACTTTCTCCAGCTACAAAGAACAGTTACTTTGGAGTATCATGTTAAACTTTGTATCAGTAAAAATCCTTCCTATACATACTCTTCATGTTCATATTCATTCCTCATATTCATAAAAATTGGATTCGTCCTGACACAGAGATATACTTTCACAGCAATGTAGAACTGTATTTATCTATAGATCAAATCAAAGGATACCAACAACATCAGACCACAGCATACTTCATCCCCAGTCCAGCTTTGGCAAACCAGACTGTCCAGCAGAAGTGGTAGAACAGGTGAACCATTTGTGGGGTCCACACTGCAGCTGAATAAATGCCATCAATGGGTCAAGGTGCACCCATCACAGGAAAGCAAGTAGCCCCAAGTCACAGCCAGCCAGTTCTGCCACCTGTCTGTAACACCCCCTTAACTAAACTCAAGCCAACTCAGCAGCCCATGTGTAAGAAAAGTGCACAGATCCCAGGGGAGAGGCCAACAACAAACTCCCTTCTCCGCAATCATTCATGAATTATACAAGGCAAGAGAAAGAAGTGATATTGAACTTAGCACACAGCATTGCTATTCCCAGTCCTTGACCTCTTGTTTTATCTTTCATTACCCACAACATCAAGACTTCCCAAAGCCATCTGCAGCAGAGTGATAGTAAAAGTTTTTCTCTGACCTATGAAACGAGTTATTTTTTTCTTAACTGAGGTTTATTAATAATATAAATGTGAGAGAAAGAGCTACTCCTAATTGCAACCCTATAAACAAAGAAGGTTTGGGGCAAGCAGGAAAACACATGGAATTAAAAGGTCTAGGAAGAAAGCTTGGAAGGATCCTCCTTTCCACAAAAAGAAGCTTGATGGCATCAGGAAAATTATTGAAACAGGAGCAACAGGAGTAGCAGTGATTCACCACTCATAGAATTAGATCTGACAGTGGTATGAAAGAGCCCACCCATCCATTTTCTCTTTTTCATTATCATCATAGTTCAACATGGGAAGGGAATAGTGATATTTGCAAGACTGATATACAGGAATGATTTCTGGTTAATGAATCAAATTTAACAGTAATTACTTTGTTATCCTCACAGAATGCCACTACAAAGGTATTTTATTATCCTGTAGTATTTCATGTATGTCCCCTTCAACCCTTAGTTCTATCATATACTGGCAACTAACTAACTAATCAGGTGCCCATGTAGCCAGTACATGACTAATGCACACATATAGCAAGCTGCTCAGAGACACATATTAGCCATGAGCATGACCTACAGCTTTTTTGACAAAATACACAAAGAAAAAAAAAAGAGTTTGTAGCTACTATGCAGATAAAACCATATTTTGCAACTAGAATGAGACTGTGTGACTTCAATTACAAGCCAAAATACTTCCTCCTGAACTATGTTCTAATGCTGTTTTTTATACAAACATTGATTGTGTATACAAGATAATAAATGTTGGAAGAAAGTTTTTAGAATTGTTCATCTAGTATGAAAGGTGGATGTTTCCTAATCAAAATAACTGTGCATAGAGAAGCGAATGAAAGGAAAACAAATCCAGCCATTATCCCCACTTGGCCTCATGAACGAAGTGTTAGACTGAGCCAAGCACTGGTATCAATTTTCTTTGCTTAATGAAAAGGTTTTCCGAGATGTAGCCCTTTCTGCTTCACTGTGGATTGACAATGCATTCTGACCTAATGGATGCTGATTACTGTTTCCATTATGCAAAGCTGACAGAAGCAATATTTCTTCAAACCACAACCTGTTGTTGCACACAGAGTTATTGTAGTGTGACTCTGTGCTACAAAGGCCTTTTCATATCACATGCTCCTCATCTGCTTTGAACCACGAGACATCCTCTCACGTGACAACGCGAAGGTCTGTGAGGCTGTCCTGCCATCCCAGCTGTGATACCATTGCTGAGGAGAAAAAACAAAACCATCTGGAGGACTTGGTTCAATGTGAAAACCAGATGTGACACATACTACACTTCAGTTTCTCTAAATTTAAAGACAAAAATGTAGTAAGCACCACAACTGAGAGATTAACTGTGTGGGAAGTCCTTAGGTCCTCCTGCTCTCCCTAGGGCTTCAACTGAGCACTACCAGAACTGGCACAAGGAACCACATCCTTCTTGCAAAACAGCAAAGAAATGTTTAAACTGTGATACCGTGTACATCTTGTACCTACTCAACAGCTGTTTCCATTTGGAAGAGTTGGGAATTTACCAAAGCAGTGACAGAGCCTGGGCTGCTCAAGGCCTGAGCTCCGTCATTACACGCAGCCCTGCCACTACCTTCTCTCAGAGCTATTTATGTACTTGGTGTTTTGTTTGTATTTGTTGATCATAAACACCAATGGTCTTTAGAGCATTTACCTTTCACAGCCTAACAGCTAAGACCAGTTCTGCCATAGCAGACTGGATGCTCATTTTGTTGGGTGCACTATGGGCTCCATGTCCTAAGGACTTCATGTGTCCTTTCCCATCACAACAAATCAGCCTGGTCTATGCAGGGTGCATTTAGTTTCACCAGACTGTGTGAAGCAGGAAACCTACAGACTGATGTGCCATAGCAATGTGTCCTGGGCACTGAGGAAGTGAATAGCCAGTGTTAAAGTTACAAGCTTGTGGAAAGGCTTTGAAGAAAAACTAAAGGTAAAAAGCTTGGCACCAGAGGAGGAGAAAGTTTATGCAGCTGTGGAGCAGAGCATCCAGCATCTCCTGTGTCTGAGCTGTCACTGTGGGAGCTGCTCCCTGGCTACCTCCCTCTTGGTTTCAACACCAGTGTGCTGGGCAGCCATTCCAGGAGAGACCCTCCGGAGTGTTTTGCTTTGCCCATGAGATCAGTGTCAGTACAGCTTGTAGGAACCTTCAATGTCCTCTAAATTAGATGCATCCTTGCTAAACCAGCTGTGAAACATGCTTGTGCCTGCAGAGCCTTGGGGAAAAAAAATAAACAAACAAAAAACCAGAAAAAAACCCCATAACCCACCAACATAAAAAAAAGCCTTTTCCAAAGAATATTAAAAGAGAACTAACATGGTTTTCACATGCTGGGTGGGGAGGCCTGAGTCAGCATAAGGAAGCAGTTGTCTCTACACCACCTCAAACCACTCTCAGCTGTACTGAGCCTCCAAGCAAATCTTCTCTCAGAGAGCACAAACTAATGCTAAAATATATTTCTTAGGTTTTGGTGCATCCATTTGCTCCACGTTTGGCTGATATTCCTTCCAGTTATCTGCTATCAGAAAAACATTGCAGCAAGTGGCAGAGCACAGCCAGTGCTGGAAGACATTGCCTGGACTCCGTTCCCGTGTGCCGGGCAGCAGAACCCATCAGTCACAGCTCTCTCCAGTCTCTGCTGAGCCACAGAAAAACAAACAGCCTGTGGTTGCTTGGAGGATTTCTCCCTACAATTCTGGTGTGGCCAGGGCTTCAGTCACCAAATGTGTGTTAACTGTGTGACTGGGTTTTTGTTAAGATGCACCAAGAACAAAACCATTTAGTGCTTTTAAAATAACAATTAGAATGATGGGGGAGAAATTTAAAAAAAAAATTGACCTTTGCTTGTCAGTGAGGCCTAAGCTGGTGAGGTTTGCCTACATGGTACTGTACCAGTTTCCTGAAGAGACCCTTAATCGCAGTACAATGTCTATGGAAGTTTCCTGCTTAAACTACAAAAGATAGAAAAGGAAACCTACAAAGTGACCTCTTCAAAATCAAGCAGAACCACAAGTAAAACCACAACTCTCCCTAGCTCTGTGCCACAGATTTATTCTTGGAGCCACAGACCACAGCATTAAGTTGCTTGACTTCAAAAGCTTGTGTGGGTGAATGAGAACAGTAATTCTTCCTAGCTCCCTTTCTATGTAAGATAATCCTGGTATATCTCACACATCCTTGATGTTTCCTGTCACTTGGCTGGCTTTCTTGCACAGGATTCTTCTGATTACCTGCTTACCACCTTACCTGATGTGCAGGACAAATAGTTTGGTTCTGAATTATTCACAGTGCTGTGCATGCTGAATATGAATTTTGTTTTCCATTCTTGAGCTACCAAGATCCTATACCAATGCCGTGTATGAAATGGCTATGGTCAAATGCTTAGTAGATAACTATGCCTTTCCATCACTCTGTGAAACTGTACACTCTTCTAAAACTGATTTGGGGCCATGTAATGTGGATGCCTTTGCCAATGGGAAATTTGTTCACAAAACAATTTCACAAGACATGCAGCCACACTGGCATTTGCATATTTGCATGCATTATTTAAAAGGGTCTGCTATGTGTTCTGGTTTATTTTCCAAGCTAAGTCTTATTTTCCTAACTCTTCAATTTGTAGCAACTTCACTCCCTTCAATTCCCTTCGGTTTGCTGTGAGCACTGCTGCTGCAATACTCTTTCATTTACATGAACAATTAAGTCCCATAGCCCCTTGGAAACTGTTACCACAGGTACTCAGGAAATAGCTGGCAAGAAGACAGCTGCAATTCATATTCTCCCTGGGGCAAGCATAAGATTGGTACAGTGCAAGACCAAACCAAAAAATTCATAAATACAGATGAAAAGAAAATTCAGCATAATCCTTTTCCAAAGCCGAACCTTAGTGAATCTCTGAGATGATGGGCTGAGTACATACGTGTCTTTCTGCTGACTTTATAATGGCTGATAAGACTTTGGCAAACGAGTGGCAGGGAATTAGCTGTGCCTGCAATACACCTTCAGTTGCACCTCACATAACCTGAGCAGGAAACTTCACCGCCTGAAAGCAGCACTACAGAAACCTCAGAAACAGAGCTGGGGTTACTGTGTTACCAAGGGAGAATATTGGGTCATGGAAACAAAACCGTTCTGCAGAAAGATGTTGATTATTGGTAACAAGGAAAACCATGAAAGTGTATAGGAAAAACACAGCAGGCATCTTGTCTGCTAGATGCCCACAATCCACATGCCAGGCTGACTGCCCACTAATCTTGGAACCCTACCTTTCAAAATCTCATTTTCTTTCATCTCTTTGCAAATTAGGATATAGCTCCCATGTACTGGACACTGCCTGGTCTCTGCTTATGCAAGACAGTTTCCTCAATGCTTTCCAGCATTCCGGGTTTTGACTTTTTTTTTTTTCCTACATGCTGGTTTCAAACAGGAATTTCAGCTTCCAGCCAGGTTTATTTCTAACAATAACAGGCAGATTCTCATTTACTATAGATTACTGTATCTCCATAGAAAATAAGGATGATACCTGACTAAAGTTGTACCACGTTGTGTTTCAGGGAGCAGTGTGATCTGAAGTCCACCTCAGCTCTAATCAGGCCAGGATTTGGAGATCTTGGGGTAGAAACTATGCATTCAAATTTCCTTCAATATGGTGCTTGACTTTTAACCACAGACCTCTGTGAAAATCCAAGCACTCTCAGGCTACATGATCTTTTATCACATGTTATTCTATATATCCATTGCTTGTCATTTCCTCTTTTGGGTCCGTGTAAAAACAATTCTAATGAAGCTACGCAGAAAGCAAGTTAGTACAAACCTATGCAAGACTATTAGCTTCTAAGTGGTCACACTGATTTAAATGGAAAGACTCCAGCTGACTTCATGGGAAGCTGGATCAGATCACTAATGAATGCTGCAAATTCAGGTTTGGTTCAGGCACATAGAACTTCAAAGACTTGTCTAGATCTGTTGAATATATGAAATCACCAAGACTTTTGCACTTTACAAGAGCAAACACCACCATAAGAGTCTTGAAAATGGGAATACTGCAAGACTAACCCTTCTCACAGCACTGCTGCTACACTGACAATTGAAACAAGAAAGACAAAAAAAGAGGGCATTTGGTATAGAGGTGAATACAATCTCAAAAAGAGGAATCTTTTTTTCCCCTTCCAGGATGCTCATCTTTATTTCGTGTCCTTTATGGTATTGGCTCTTTTCAGCAGGGGAAACGTTATGCCCCTCTCTGCTTTCTCAGGTGCTAGGTCCAAATTACAATCTTAACCACATATATTATTAGTTACATGTCTATAGTGATCAGCTCCTCTCCTCAACAAAAGGCTTCTGCCCCCCTATTAAAAATATTTCATTGCTGCATAGATATAGAATGACAAAGGCATATGAAATAATGAACAATGCAATGAAAGCCCCTTGGATTTTCCTATTCTACCCATAGTACAGGACAAGAATGAGGAGACATTTAATGAAATTAGAAAGGCTGCAAAGGCTGATACAGATTAAAGGGAAGACATTTCCTTTTTGAACATAGTTTATAACCAGTCTGGGAAACTAACTGCTGCCTACTCAGAGCTGGGGAAGAATGAGGTCGTATGTTCTGTGTCATTTTTTCACATGGAATCTGGCGATATTCATCTCCTCAAAGCACATTTTAAAATAAAGTAGTAAGGGAATATCTTAGTTAAAAGAAAATATGAAACAGGAGGCACTGGTCTGCATAAGGCCCTTGTGGGAACTTTTGGTTGCCTGTCTGGACTGACTTTAACAATATATTCAAGAGAAGGAGGCTTAGAATAAGATGCTTGAAAGCCATTGCCCAGGAGGGAATGGCAAAATGCAAAGTCAACAAGCTAAACGCCTTAAGAAGTCTAGACAGACTTCTGGAGTAGGAGGTGCAGCTCTGTCTATCCCACAGTAGGAATGATGTCTGGGACAAGTCAGCAATGCCTTGCTGAACTGATGCTCATCAGGAACAACAGGCACAGCGGACACTGAGCTGGCAATGCCTGCCCTAGCTTGGGGCAAGAGAAGCAGAGAAGTCAGGATGTTGAGTCTCTGCCTTTCAGGACACAGTAGCCATGCAACCCTGTCCAGAAGCAGCTGAAGATCTGCACTGCTCTGTGTGTTGCAGTTTGCCATATAAATGCACCAGTGCAGCATTATTACTCAGGAATCTGCACTGTGCTACATTTCATGGTGCCAAGCATCTTTAATTAAGAAAATTAAAGGTGGTCTAATCCTCTCTTACAGTGAATGTATTAGTACAGTTGTGCTCAGCTGATCCTGTGAGCTTGTTTCTGCGCCTGTAAATCCTCAATGGTAACTTTAGATTTATCTGATGCTATTCCTGACAGGAGTGCTGGTCACAGTTCTCTTCCTCCACTGGCATAAGCAGCTATCCTGCCTGCTCTGTTTGCAGAAATGGCTGTGGGACAACACCAAGACCATGCTGGACTTCCTCACCAGCTCATTTTTGTAAGATGAAGATCACATGGTATTTTACTCGAAGATTCAAAAGCTCATTGCAGTAGCTTAATATCCACTGGCAAAATTAAAAGTGATAAGGGATGTTAATCTTCATGCTCCAGGATATAAACTAATTACCATCTGGAGTCACAGGAGGAAGCTTTCCTCTATATACTGATACAGTCTTTTACTGTTGCCTGGGAAAATGATGAGTTTGGAAGAGGTTGTTCCTTTCTCTGATGCATTGACCTTTGTCAAAGACTGGATTCTCAGCTAGTGGATCAATGACCTATTTTAGGATGACATTCCTGTGTTGATATATCACCTTCCATTCAAATTCATCCATTTGATTTAACATCCATTAGCAAGGCAATGCCCCAGAGCCTTTTATTAGTCAAACTGTTTGTTTACCCTTTTTATTCCGGAGATTAGTGCAATGTTACATGCAAAGTGCAAGTGAACACACTCATAGCTCCGTAACTGCCTCTGGCCTGAAAGGTCTGTGTTCCCTCTGTGCCTTTTGGAGGCAGCAGCAACAGTGACACCAGTACAGACCTAAGCCTTTTATCAATGAGCAGCGTGGCAGGTCTATTTGTTTGAGCCCTTGCTGACATCCACAGTCTCTGTAATTCAGTCTGACAGATTGAGGCCATGTTCCAGATCTCACAAAAGAAGCAGAGGCGGGTATTGATTTTTCTGTTATTGTTGGTGATTTGCTGCTTCATTCCTTCAACAGATGTTAAGAAAAAAATAAAAAATATATAGAGAGAGAGTAAACAGGAAGGTCACAGCTGCAGGTTGGAAGAGCACACAGTGCTATTCCCTCCATTCTTCTCTTCTGTTTCTATCTTTCTGATTCGATAGACGTGTTCCAGAGACCTTGAGCAACAACACTGAATAAATGTGAAAAAGTAGCCATGATGCTGCTAACAACCCGGGGTGACTTCAGGAGAAACCTGGAGCCAAGCACCTTTCACACTGCACCTTTAAATAATGTTCCTGAATCTCAATTCAGAGTAACAGCTGCATTTATGGCTAATATGCACTAATTTTGGCATGGAGAGAACCTTCGTGTTCATATGGAAACCAGGCCCCTCAGCACACTATGCTCAGGCTTAACTCTCAGGCTGTCTCCGAGATCAACTCGATTAGAACATGGTGCTAATAACACCAAGGTTGTGGGTTTGACCCCTGTATGGGCCATTCACCTGAGAGCTGGACTTGATGATCTTTGTGTGCCCTTTCTAACTGAGAATATTCTGTGAAATTTCTATGAACTCTCACTCACCTCAGGTGTGAAGGCCCTTGTCAGTCTCAGATCCAATGCAGGTCCTACCACAGATGAGCTGAATGCTGCTGACGGTGTCCCCTCACTTTTCCCTGTACCAAGTGGACACTTCTGATCAGGGACATACCTGCCCTGTGCATCTGCTGCATTTGTTGGGTAAGGTGCACAAATTGTGGCACCTTAGTTGTGACGTACAAAGATGACGAGGTATCAATCTCCCATGGAAACCAACAGAACTCAAACACCTAGATCCCCTTCCTAATCTACTCTATTGTTCCTGTGCTTTTGGGAGCTTTCTATTCTCCAAGCATACTAAAGTAAACAAAAGACAAAGATTTATAAGTCTGTTGCTTCTATTATGCATCATTCTGAAATGCTCAGGATTTCCCTTCTTAGAACTAATTCAGGACAGAAGAGGTGCAGATTCAGGTTTGAACTCCTGGACAGAGTGTGCTTCCATGTGTGGAAATAAGCCATTTGTAGTAATTCTCTCAGATTCTGAGAGAATTTATTATGATCTTCAGATTTCTCTTAGAAAACACTGAAGGCTGCGAGAGGTTTCACACTAACACAAACACAAAATATATAAGGGATTTTTTCATCAGTCTTTCAGACTTTAGGAGAGATAATATCTTGGTACTGTGAGCAGAGCCATTTTCACTATCGCAGGGCTTTGACAACCGTCTTCCTACGCAGTTTGTCATGCTGAGTGTCACTAATACCATCTGAATACTGATACTGTTCATGACTTTTTGTTACGTTGCATGTAAAGATTTTATGTATTTAATTTAGCAAAGGCATTGATAAATTGATATTCATCTTTGGAGAGGCTACTGAAAAAAACTCCTTTAATATCACAGTGCTGTCTGTGCTATGTTGGGCTTGAAAAATATTTACATGCTACCCTTTTTATGAACTCAGTGGCATTGCAGTGATTGTTCTTAAAGATGATGGAAAACCACAGTAAACTCCTATGAACAGACAGAAGCCTGGAGTAACCTTGTTGCTTCTGACTGGTCAGACAGAGGGAAGCAAGTACACCAAAATCACCAGAAATGTTTCTTTCTCTTGCTCCTAGCATTGCTGGCTTGCACTTCTTCCGATGCAGCTTTGCTCCTGTCAGCTGGCTTCAGAAGAGTGTGAAGACACGTCTCCTAATGGCCATTCTGCAGCAGGGAGTTTGTAGCACGGGCTACACAGGACAGCTGCAAGGCTGAACAGACATCTGCTCCAGCCAGCAAACACTCAGCTGCCAGTGGGTTTGCTCATACGACTTACAGCGCCACCTTTTCTACTGCCTTTTTTAGTTTTTACATTATTACTTCATATATTTAAAAATATATGCAATGCTTTTAAGGAGGTGAATCACAGTCCTTATTGCTTTGTGCTCCCAGGCAGGACAGAATCCTCTCTGATAGGCATGAGGTTCACTCCCCACAGTGCCACTGCATTTATTTTAACACACCCTGGCCTGGAAGTGATAACAGTGGTGAGGGCACGTCACTTTGCACCTAAGGATGCTGACACATCAATGAATGCAGCTTATTAGCAACCCTGCAGCCCCACGGAAAGGACAGGTGTGACTTTTCACTGTTTCCATTAGCACTGTGCCAAAGAGGTCACTGTGAAGGCTGAAGGGAGTAGGATCACACTGGGGGTATAAGAACAAGCAGCCAGTCCCAGCACCGATGTGTCCAGCCAAGTATCAAAGCAGAGAGAGGTGGGAGTAAAAATGAAGGCACGGAGAGGTGAAGTCATTGATCCAGGGTCAAGGCACAGCTCTTTGCAAGAGTTGCAGACACATCTCTCATGAGTCCATCTGTGGAGCTCTGCCAATACGCCAAGTAACTTCCCCCTAAGTGAAATAAATATCTGTTTTGACAGCATTTTATTGTGTACAACTGTGTACAACTCTAATTGTGACCTTGTCATGGTAAACTGCTTGGTCCTATTTGAGAGATTACTTCTTCACAATACTCAAGTTATCTAGTAGGAATTCTTTGCAAATGCTGTTCATGCTACACCTCAGGGGCAAGATAAATAATATATAAATGTAATGAACACCCAGGCACATTAATGGAGAAGGCTATGGAACTTCAGCTACCTTATGAACTTTTCCATTTTTCTCACAGAAATTGTTTCCATCAATATTTTGATTTAAATTGGGCTGAAAGGAAGGAAAGAGGAAAGTTTAATCAGAAGGCTGTGAACAAATTAGTCTTAAGAATAGTGGACACCATCACTGTTCCCAGTTTTATACAGTATATATCTTTCCTACAGATAAATTGTTCTGGGGCTATCTGGAAGGGAAGGTGGGGAGGGAAACCCCACAACAATGTACAATATTTAGTTTTTTCATATATTAGGAAAAAATGCTTGGATTTTTTTTTCATTGCTGGTGTATTTTTGGAAGAAGTAGAAACCTTAAACTGGTACAAAATTGTATTTAATGTAATTATGCAATTTTCCTCAGTGTTGGGAGTGTCATGGTTAGCTGTTTGAAAAAGTTATGCTGAAATAAGTAAAACCATGGAAACATTTTCTGCTGTAATAGATACAAATCAATGTCACCCTGTCAATTAAGCAACTGAAGTCCTATCAGCTTTGCCTTTTGAACTCACTCACTATCCACAGCAGCTCCCAACCTCTTTTCTATCATGATTCTGTGATACTTTCAGCCCCTGATTTACATCATGAGCTCTACTGAGCAACACTTGTCTCTTTATTCAGCTCCCGTAACTTCTGTTGTTTCTAGTGCCTGTAATTAACAGTTAGACTTCAGCAATGCAAGACCTCAGTTGCTGCCCAGTTTGATGTCAAAGTAAATCTTCTCTATGATCTTCACAATCTGCTGAGATTTAAGAGTTAGAATTAGAAGAAACCACTGTGTCGCCCAGCAGCCAAGGGCTAAATTCAACCTAATAGGATCACATCTTTCCTCCAGTAGAGTTTCTCTTCCCATCAGGCACAGGAGAGCAGTGGTCCTCCTTTGCAGAGCCCTTTCCTCTCTTTCACCCAGAAACCTTCTCTTTCTTTAACCCAGGTACTCCTGTATCAAAATCGACAGCCTGTGATCTGGAATGTTCATTGACAGCTTGTTTTTTATGGTGGAAAAATCCACTGATCCTTCCCTGGGCTACTTCCTGCACCTTGCCTTTATCTTTCTAGGGCTGGCAAGATCTTATCTTTCAGCAACAGAATCCAGCCAGGAATGAAAGAAAACATTGTTCATCTTGGTTGAGTATAAATTTGTCAACCTGAGGTGAGTTTTCTTTCCCAGATTAACTCTTGCGAAGATGCAAGAAGGGATGCAGAAAGGCAGGGATGAGGTTGTTCAGGTAACATAAAGCAAACTAGTTCTATTTGCGTACTGCTCCTTTGTCCCTGCCCACACTGACTGACTTGATAACAGCATTATTTACAACAGGAGATGAGCCTCGTGCACGAGTGATGGCAGCTGCTTGGCAGCTTGCTAAAAGAGATTTTGGGTAGGTTTTGGCAAAAAAAGTCATTTTCAACAGCATCTCTGCATTAACAGATGTATTCCTGGCAACACCAGCAGAAGACCCCAGCAACTAGGGGGAGTTTGGTCACAGAGAATGGCAGAAAAATTAATGTCTGAAACAGACATATATTTCATTGTACAACAATATAATGATGACTACACAGATTCCTTCCATCAAAAAATTACGAGGTTTGTTTGTTTTTTTAAAATCAAACACTAATTCAAGGTCAATGGTAAATACCTGCAATACTACAAGTGGCAGAGAAAGCTGGTCCAGAATAAAAAGGCATTAGAACAAGAAGCAAATTAAGAAGTACTTATAAATTGATAGTGTTAAAGTCTGGGGAACAGTAAATGAGGAACACTCTAGTTAGTTATAGAAAGACTTAGATCATTTAGAAGCTAATGGCAAAGACAGTTCAAAGCTGACAAACACAGAATAATGAGGACTTTTAAATATCTAATACTCTCTGCGAATCTTAAAATGCACAGATTAAAAAGGTAAGGAGCTCCAAAGAGACAATCTAGGGTTGTTTTGCAGGGTTGTTTTTTTTTTCTGTTCTGGAAATGAAGAGCAAAATGCAGTCTTTCCTTGGGAACAAGTCTGTTAAGTAAATGCCCTTACACTGGGGAGAAATTTAGCCAAAACAGTAAAATCTTTAGTAGGTAGCATAAAATCTAAGGAGAACAGCAAGAATAATTTAGAAAATTACTTGAAATCAACAGAAATAGGCATCCTGGTTAGTTATGTATTCTTGAAAATTGTAATAAGCATCTAAATTCCTTTGCAGTACGGCCTTCAAGCAATTAGAGGTCACGTTTCATTTAGAAGTCAACATACTTAAGAGTTCACTTGCTTAAATCGTCCTCTGCAGTGAGACTGAGCCTTATGAGTTGCTTTAGAATTCCTTTAGAGAATGCTGCTTTGTGCCCCAACACACTCCAATACCAAATCTATAAAGATCATACTCTCTAGTTCATTCTGCCACATCACACTTCAAATTTAAACATTCCCTATATGAACATTCAGAGAGTAACTTTCAAAGCTTACAAGGTCCTACTGCTCATAACAGAGCCAAGCAGATCTACCATTACCTGTTTGGTATGTAATTAGGTGCTCTAATCTGTTGCTTGTTTCCTAAAATCATGTTTCTTCCTAAAAGAGACAGCTGATATGTAGCTCCCAGCAGATCCTTCAGCTCTTACGAGAACATAAAAATCGCAGGCTCTTTCTCCACAGTACAGCTAATCAACAAGATTTAAAAGGTACCATTTTCACAGAGTCTTTTGCACTTTGAAATCATACTCTGGAACCAAGTCATACCTCTCCAAGCTGACCAGAACACCATTGCAAATATATGTTCAGTGAATCTCTGAACAGTTCCAATGCTTCATTAAAGCACTGAAGTGTGAATACCATGGTTCTAGTCTTCCATTCCTCACTGGCCTCTAAGCTGCAGAAAATACAGCAGCTCAATACAACTAAAATAGTGGTCGATTACCATATATTAAATAGCATTGGTGAAAACTCTACTGAGTTCCTACAGCATAGTATACAAATTACTTGGCCAACAAACATCATTAAGCTTTGCTTAATAATCTTGTAGTATTTTGCAAACCTACTATTAAATTCCTTATAAATTTAATAATTTAAGTCTTTCTTTGAGATATGTAGTTCTAAGGGTGAGCTTGTATCTTATTATAAGATATGAAAAAACCCAATCAAACAGAGTAAGTGATTAAAAGCTTTCAGAAGCTCAGAAAAAATAAAGAAGAAACAAGTCAAGCAGACCTACTTGAACACCCTCGAAAATGGTGCTGAAAATTGCCTGAGTATGGACTTTGCAGCCATTTTAAGGGCTAGGCAATGTAAGGAAATCATCTGTGGGTGTTTATTGACCAGCAGGTCTGTGCTGCCATGTCACCTGCAAATGATATACATGAAACAAAACTCCTATCAGTACAGGGCAATTTTTGGAGGATTTCACACTCCTTTAGATATAGCCTTGCAGGTACCAAAGGGACAAAGGTAAAAACCTGTGCTGAATTCATGAAGGTCACTATTTCCCATCAGCCTGTCAGCTTGTTTTGATTATGTGGATGAGAAAACTTGATCTGGAGAAAGGATAATTTAGTGAACCACATTGTATTCAGGGCAAATTGGTGAAGAAGAGTCATAGTAACGGATGTAAAGAATGACTGACCAGGACATGATAGATTAAAAACAAGAGGAAATGAGTCTATAATTTTTAGAAGCACAAAATGTAATTCCTACTGAAGCTTCAAAATTCAAAGGAACGAAATAAATATACACAATAATGTCTTATTCAAATTTAAAAGTGAATCATTGGAGAAAAGATTAATACTTAAAAGCAAATATTGAAACTGACAGAAAGAATAAGTAGATTTTTATAGTTGTGTTCAAGAAGGGAGAATTGTACTAAAAATACAAGATTAAATAGGTCAAGTATTTAACTGCTGCTGTAACATCACAGCTAGAAACTTCATTGAATTAAACAGCCAAAAAAATAAATAAGAGAGATGATAGGTTCCAGGCCTGTTGTATCACAATCTCAGGTGCTACATACTGGCCTTAATACCATCTATTTTATTCTAACCAGTCAGCTCCACCCACTACATAAGAACAACACAGACCATCCTCAATGCTTTGTATATCTTTTTGCCCTTGAAATGCAACCACTTCCCAGAAAGTGTGACAATACAATGCAAAGATTCTATGCTCCAAAGAGCATGCCAGGAAATCAACATCTTTTCCATAAGGAAAACTCAAGGATAAAATCCTCATTTATATTTTTTAAATAGGGAAAAATGGATTATTTTTTTCTGAACCAGAAGACTGAAAATATTTTGAAACTTTTCTATATTCAGGTATTACCCAAAACCTTTTGACCAGTTTTGCTGTAACAGACACACAGAAATGAAAGTTGAGACAAAGATATCAACCCATGGCCCAGGCTGCCACAGGTATCAGATCCTCTAATGCAGGATCTGACCTTACCACGTGAAAAATATTTTTTGTTAAGAAACATCCACACAAAGGACTTTCATTGTGATATCTTGTCCAGGTAACCCACAGGTAACCCACACCTGGCAGCCTTACAATACTTCAATTTATAACCCTCAGAAAGATGAAGGAATGCCTTTTAAATTTCTCTGAACTGGTGTAAGTCTGTGTGAAATCAATAGGCAGCATTCATTGAGCTGGAGGTTGAACTCATGCCAATTCTGACTGAACTGGAAGGTCAAATAAACATAGATATTTCAAGATTATGGTTTGGGAAAATTAATTGACCTTTCATACATTTCTCTAAAATTACATCTTTAGTTCTGGGAGCCAATAACTGGAGCTGGAGCTCTACAGTCACTAGATCACATTGCTGACATGTGAAGTGACTGTCTATGGCTTTAATTTAAGGAATGACACTATTAATGATGTAAAGAAGCTCTGTGGGCTCTTGTTTCCCTACCAGTGCTTTTGGAGGAAAGAGAGGAAGATGCCATGTTCTGCATTTAGTCAATAAGTGACCATCATTGACAAAGTTCTGGCTGCTGCTACATTTTCATTTGGCATTAGCACGTGCACGTGGGGGAGGGAGTCCTTACCCAGAAGTGCTGACCATCTAAATAGCAAGAAATGGAGATGAAAAAGAATAAATATCCTGCACCTCACCCTTGGCCATGGGCCTACACAGAGGTCAAACATATCTGTGGAAGCTACAGCTGGTCTCCTAGTCTCTGATGTGCACCTCCCTCTCGGCACAGAGGGAAAAATGGTGATCTCTCTTTTCAAAGAGAAACCATCCCCAATTATGATAACCTGAAGTTCCTCAGCAAAGAGGCACTTTTTGAAGCTGGGCCAGGTACAGAGGACAAAAGGAAGCTGACATACACAGTAGCTGTTTCAGAACATTGCTTCAAAGTTTCTCCAAATGATCCAATTTTTATGCTATTTATCTGTGCAAGAAGGAAAATACATCTCACCTCAGTAGATTATAGTGTTGCTGACGGATTGAGACTTAAAGCAAGTCTTGTCATTTTTTATTAGGCATAACATTAGAACACACTGGTAAGGTATAAACTGCATCATTGCTAGGTAACATGAAAATTTTCAATTATTATTATTCCAATCATCATCGTGCTGGAACGTGTAGAGATTTAAAAGGCAAATACTATAATTATACCCACAGGAGGAGCATGTGTAGGGGTGTCCTTGCTGGGTTCACAGGTACACACTCTTAGCAGGTTTGATTTTAGATGAAATTTTTTTTAAAGGCAGTGCAGCAATTATTCACACATTTAGACTTCCATTATGTTTTCCTTCTTGCAAATATGCAAACCAATACATTCAAGTATAGGTTGTCTTATCCTGTTTCATTTATGTTAAAAACCCTAACAGGGCTACAGTCTGATATTAACCTTACTGAGACTCAAGTCCAGGTGGTGAAGGGAGAAACTCACTTTTCCTATTAGTAATCAAGTATCACTAGTTGCAATTCAGTGGCTCTATTTGAATGAAATTCAGGTCAAGAAGTTGTGGGAAATCAATGAAACTCAGTTTCACAAAATTCCTGGAATTTTGGATAAGGTTGCATTTTTGTAGAGTTAAGCCCAGTGGTGCCAAAGGCATGGGTTTTGTCTGAGACACAAAAGCAGGTAAATAATTTCTCCTCAACTCCCATGACTAGCAATTCTGACCAAAGTTGGCCAGATCCCAATACTTGGTTATTTCTAAAAAAAAAAAAAAAAAAAAAAAAAATATAGCTCTTTCAGTAGGTTGTAATACTTTTTGCTTCCTCCTGTCACTTAACAATTTAAAAGTGACATTTTATTCGAGTTTATCATGATTTAATGGCACAATCATTTGCTTAATACTTTGCAACCCAAAAATAATTATTCCTCCACTGAAGCAGGTATTTTCAGCTTAAGAACTACTATAATAACATTTCTGTTTCAATGAATCTCCATTGCACTGAAAATTCCTGTTATATTGTTTTTCTCCTCCTTTATAACCTCAAAATATTTTAGTTATAAAAAGCCAACCAAAAGTACAAAATAGTCTAAACTATGTCTTACATCTCTCGTTAAGCTTAATTGTCTAACTGCACTTTGCTTCATTTAGTTTTCAAACCCATAAAATTAAGGTAAGAATTATTAAATGTTTCATTTACTTATAACATCACAGTGCTGGCCAGTTTTCTTGATGCTCAAAATTTTAAATTTCCTCAGAAAATATAAAGAATGCAAAAAGTTCACTGAAAACATCCTGGGTCTTGCATTAACTTCAGTTACATTCTACAGAGGATTAGATGATAAAATTTAAACGAATGTACATGAGAGCAGAATCTAACCCAAGGTACAAGCTGTCATGACCTTTGAGGAAACATCTTGGTCCAAATGTCAGGATTGTCTTGTACTTTGTTCAGTTGGTGCAAAAAAAAAAAAAAGACTGGAACTGATGCCTTATGCACAAATTCAACTCCCTGTTGCTCTGACACAGGGAGGAGTGTGCTGAAGAAAGAAGAACAAAGAAGGTCACCTGGTGCCAATGGGCACATGCCTTCAGGCACAAAACAATGACTTCTTGGCTCCTAGGAGAGGGTCATCCTGCCCAGAGAACTGTGCTGTCCAAGAAGCAGAAACATTATTCAGCTAAAAATCCATGATAAGCCACTGACTAAGTAACAGAATGGCTTCTATTGTACAGTTTGGAAATCCAGCAGGAGAAAATAGAAATCAGTAAGGTTGAATATATCAGAACCATGGAAAACAACTCTGAATTCAATGAAGCCCAAATTGCACAAGGTTGTGTTTATCTCTGTTAGTGCTTTTTTCCCTACCCCCTCCTCTGAAAGGCTGCACCAATTTTGCTTGTTTAACAAGTTCCAGGAAGTCCTGTGTACTGCATCCCACTCTGATGACCTGATCCAAATACCCTCAAGGGGTTGAAAGGAAGTGTTTTTTCTTTCCTCCAAAGAAACAAGCATGATGATCTTGGCATGCTTATAGCATGAAATCCAGTAAAACAGCAAAGGGCAGGATTAACTGTACCAGAGCAGACACAGGAGGAGGAAGGTAGTCATAGCATGGCATCTCTGGGTTTTTTCCCCCAGCTGGCTGTGCCATCAGTTGCAGACACAGTACTGTGATGGGCACTGGTGCTGAGCCAAGTCCCTGCCAGATGCCTCCTTGCCCACCCATTTCCTTCCATCACACGCTGAACAACGTTGGGTTTGGCCCTCAGGCTTTCCAAGGAATAGTGCCACATACCAGGCTGAAGTAGAAGATGGGAACTGCTCCTGCAAATCAAACAAGTCACTCTGGCCACATCTGAACAACCCAAAACTGAGAAGGTATTGGAACCATTTAACATTTCAAACATCACAGCTGCCTAGGCCAACTTCTAATGAAGAAACAAGAGAAAAGAGAAGGTTTAAAACACGCCATCATTTAGCATCGGAGAATGTTATCCAATCTTCACAGTACAAATCCTGCTCCTGGGTTGTAAACATTAGATATTTGACATGGTTAAATATGGACCCTAAAAATAAATTAATTAATTTGAATTTTCAAGACCTTTGTATCCCTGAAGGCCAGTTCACCACCACCAGTACAGTTTGTTATCTCAGCAGTCCACAAACAGCGGGAGCTGCACAGCCTGGAATGGTCACAGAAACGTCTGTAGCTGTGCTGCTACAATGGGAGGGGAATCAGGGATAATTACAGGCTGAATGAGTTGCATAATACAGTGTGCATCCTCAGCAGTACATTGTGTCCTGATTACCAGCACAGAAGCCAGAACTGCACTGATATTACAGTTTTAAATTTAGCTTTTTTTTTTTTTTTTTTTTTTTTTTCCTGAGAGACTGAATGCAAGAGGCAGGAACAACCAATTCCAGAGATGAACAAAAATTGGTCAGGGGCTCAGAAAGAATTGTATTGTCTTCTGGCTGGCAGTCTGACAGTTGCTGATTTCTGTGTAACTCTGTGTCTAATAAATAGGTGGAAAGGCCTTAAAACAGGCTGAATTCCTCTCCTAAGGTCTTCATTAAAAGGTTTAAATTTCAGGACACCACTATCATCCAGTTTCCAAGAGGTCAGGAAACCTATTTCCAGTGACTGCTACCCAGTGGATAAATAATGCCGGGTCCTGGCAAAAAGGATAGAGAAACAGCTGATCAGTCTTGTTCTCAGAGGCTGAAGAAGGATGGATTTTAGAACGAATGTAACTTGCCATGTGCTAAAATATCCAAATAGACTTTGAGTTCGGTTCCAGATCATCAGAAGGAATGTTTTCAGTCATATCTTCACAGGGTTTTGAAATTTATTAGCCTACTCTCTAGATTAGATTTTTTAATTCTCACCTTCTAGAGAGGATAGCCTTTTGCTGACCATCCCATGCTCCATTTCCTCTGGATCTAACCCCAGTATCTGGACAGTTTGTCATGGCATTTTATTTGCTTTCATGTAATTTCTGATTGTTTTGGATTAAGCTAATTTACCTCCTTCTTAGGTTAACAAACAATTTTTAGTGAAGCTATGGCCTCCTTCAAAGACATTTTTTCATATTCATATACTGCTGCACGTAAAATGTCCAAAGACTCTCTTACAGGTTTCTGATGGGAAAATCAAAGGCATGTAGGACTGATGAAGTTGAATTCTCTTCAGAAGCAGACATCAAGACGTCCCATCATTGGTTCTGGCACAGACATGCAGGTATGTCTGTATATTCATATCTAGTTTTCTGTATGTATATACATACACCTCTTATATATACACTTTATGATTTTTATAATCATTCTTCTGAATGTATTTTTATGGTATTCAGGTTGTTGTATACAGTACAGAATTTTAATTTTCATTCTGAATTAATTAAGAATTAATGACTACTTAGAGTGCTAGTCTTGTCTCGAAATGCTTTTTTTTCTCAAAGGAAGGCAGTGGCAGAGTAAGTCAACTCTGAGTAGTACAATTAGATGCAGCTTCATGAAAAGCATGAAGAGTTCAGCACATTAAAGGATATTATTTTACTCTGCATGTTATATGCAGCGAATGAACCTTTTGTATGTCTGCAAACCATTTAAAATTAATTTATTTTTCATTCACTCTTACATATTGTATTAGAACTTCAGCTATCCAAGTATCCTTCATTTCTTCAGTCATTAATGTATTAACATAATCTGAAGGAGGACTGGATCTATAGTTAGAACAGTTTCCAACATTGCACAGCAGAAATGCTCTGAAGGGATGTGGAACCCTGTGCTCATCATTTCTCCAACGTACCACAAAATGTTATACCATTCCCCCATCTCCAAAGGAGGGTAATCAGCAACAAGGAGGCAGCAAGGAATTTTAAAAGAAGCCTGGTTCAGCAACATTTCTGCTGTACAGGATTCCCTGTGGGTGTGTTCCTTGGCCTGGCATTTGGAGGGTGTGAAAAGAAACTTTCAGCTACAAGAAATATTTGCACCTGGGAACAAGTCCCTGAGGCAATCTCTCTTCCTTGGGTGAGGGTCCATCAAAGGTGAGTATAAAGTAAGCTGGGATCCCAAGAATCACAATATTATTCCTGATGCATTCTTCACTGAGGACTGTTAAGCACTGACAGTATGTTTGTCACCCAGGGTTAAACATCCCACAGAGAGGAATTACACAGGCCCATATGCCATGTTGCCAAAGCAAAGCAAGTATTTTTCAGGCAAATATTTTATTCACAAAAAGGGCTTCTTTCTCAACTGAAATAATTTGCAAATGCAGATCAAATTCACTGAACTGCCTTAGAGGTTTAGTAAAAGAAGGGAAAACAAGATTCTAAAAAAACGTTGTGCATATTTTAATTAGGAAATTTGAAACAAGTCTCACTTTTCTGTTTTGTATCAAAATTATTTCTTTTGCATTTTGTCTTAGGAAGACATTCCAACAGAAGGTCTCTACAAACACTAGGTTTCCCTCTCTACATTTTGGGTCAAAGCTTAATTTCACACAGAATCAGTTTCAGAGGTTTGTGGGGGAAGATGTCATCTCCATTGAAAAAGACAGTTGTTGTCATAGTGAGAATACCCCAATGTTTTGGGATCTGATAATAATTCAGGTTAAGTGTAAAAAAATACTTGTTTAAGTGAAAACTGCAAGGCTAGGCCAATTTTTATGAACTGTGAAACCAAGGTGCTAAATCATGAGCTGTGTGTCTTGGGCAGATGAGGAGTCACAAGGAAAAAAGCAGAAAATGAAAGAACTTCTGCTGAGATCTTACAAGAAACAGTATCACTGCTTTTCAAAAAGCTTTAAAAGTCCCCAAGCCAGCAAGACAATTTCCATCTTAAAAATTAGGAATGTTCTTTCCCATATTAAGGCTTAAATTTGCAAAGTCTGGGGATGGGATTTGGGTAATTTAATCTAAGACAATGGGAATGTAGAATATGTGCGCAGAAAACAAGGACAGCAAGAGACAATCATAATAACAGAGTTCAAAACCCTCCAGGAGATGAACAGATGATGCCAGTCATCAGTGAAACAAAGGAAAAAAGGAGATGAAATTTGAGGGGAAGAAGCATTTTTACAGCTCCAGCTAAATAAAATCTCTAACTCTCCTACAGTGTGTTAATGCTTATTGAGCAACAGAAATACAAAGAAAAATGAGACAGCAACATTATAGCCACCCACAGCTGTCCTTGGGTTATGCTTGTAGGGATAAAAGATGAAGTGGTTTAATACCTTCTAATAAGATTGAGTCATACCACCTCATCTGTAGCCTTCGAATCAGCACAACAGGAACATCCTTACTTCAGCAGGCTCAAGGATACCTACGCTGCCACAACTTTTCATTGTGTGTACAGAACACTTATGAGAGAAATAAAGTACATCAGATAGGCAATGTATCTGGATTTATAAAAGGATTGTGTGATGTGAGAGCCTAGGAGAGCACAGGACCTTGTCTGTCACATGAGAGGAGCCCTTCCTTCTTCACAAACCCATCATGGCCACATTGCTGGAGTGCTACCCCATATCCCACCCCATTCCCTGGTGCTCACCCTATGTGACTCCTCTCTGATGCCATGAATCCTAACAGGGAAGGGAGGTTCAGGTTCTACTGCCAGTGTGGTCACCAGCCAGGACTGGAGCCCTGGCTGCACACACAGTCTGCAAACACATATTTGGACACAAATGGGAATGTAGCCCCAAGCTGGCTTCTATGAAAAGAGAATTCAGGATAGTCACCTCTATTAGAAAGTAGATCGCCCTCAAATCCCAAGCACCTATATAACACTAGTACCATTTCAGCCGTGTCAATCCTGGGGCTTGAAGTCAGCAGCAAAGGTACCTGCAGACCTCATTTTAATTCGTAATCGTGACTACTTTCATATAATATAAATGTTGTCCTTCTCTGGTACATCATCTTCCTTCAAGATCCTCTGCTTATTTAAGCTAAAAGAGTGTAAATCATTTGCAGAAAGAGCAATTAGTCAGTGCTTTCCTTATATATCCTCACTTGGAAAAATCAGTCTTTTCCCTCCCACCTCTCTCGAGGCTGAGCTCTGACAATAGCATTGCTTGTATCCTTGTACACTTAACTAGAATATGGGACATCACACAGCATTTGCATGATTCATGAGGAATACAACACACATCTTCACTTTTGTGAGCAGCAGTATATTGTTGTCGTTTTACAGATGCAAAACTGAGATGCAAGGGGATTAAAGGAGAAAAAAAATCCCTTTGTTCTTTCACATTTTTAGGATAATTACTTTCCACACATAAGAAACTGTGACAGAGCCTTGAAAGCTGAGCCTTTTGGTGCCTAGTGGCAGAAGGCTCAGCATCTGAATGGCCTCCCATACATCAGTGGAGCTGCCTCTGCAGCAGAGATGTCACAAGCAACCAACCTACAAGGGGCTTAGATGCACACAGGAAGTCCTGGCAAATTCTCAGTTTGGACACAGGCCAGGCTGGGAAAGCACCTCCAGAACATACCAGCATGGTCTTCACTCAGTGGGAAGGATGTGTATGAATGAGAGGTTTAGTGTTCCCAAAGCAGGCAGCCCCTCCTTCCATGGGGAGGACACAGGCCAAGCTGTGGTGTCTCTGAATAATGTGAATTATTTCTGCAAGACTATCAGGAGATGTTACCACCTACCAAGAAAGAAAATGCATTTCTTCCCTTACTGATGGCAGTACTGGAGTGAATGGCTCCTAGACCTTCAGTGCATCTTCTAATTTCAGCCTAAACGATTAAAACTTGTTATAAATAAAAAGAGCAAAAGCTGCAAGCAGCTACACTCAGCCTCCCCCATGATGGAAAGCCAATAATTACTGAAAGTTGTATGTTCCAGTTTGGGTCCTAAAATAAAAAACAATATGAGGTTTGTGATTTAAAAGGGTCCACATTTGAATGAGATTCCTGGTTAGAGGCAAATTCTTACTCCTCAGACCTACTCACTGATAAGTGGCATTGGCAGCTACTCTGAAAATGTGTCCAGAAAAAGAGCTAGAAGCAGCAGTATAAGAAAGAAGATTTATTACCAGATTTTGGCTTCAACTGTACTTGTGTTTCTCATCCATGACAGAGAGGATAATCTTCTGAGAATAGTAGAAGGAAACACAGAAATGAAGTATGGAAAGATGTTTTGTAATGCATTTTCTTTTCCTTCCTCTCCTTTTTCCCTGTATTTACGCAAAAATGGTGATATACCATATACATGTAGAAGATCAGTTCCACAGCTTTACAGATCCACAAACCTTGACATATATCAGCAGAACTCCTTTGCTTTCAGCACAGAGACAGTTTCTATCAGCTAAAGTTTCTGAACTGAATGAACATATATACAAGCTTTTATAGAACATGAAGAAACATCTTAGCAATATCAGCAGCTATATGATGAAGCATCACTAAAAGCAGCAACATTCATCAGTGTAAAATAAATTATAAAAAGGAGATGGAGGAGCCAACAAGACCAAATATTTCGGCATTCAAACCAGCTGGTTTCTGGAACGTGGTTATCAATAGATTAACATAAGCTCCAAATGAAAAAAATCTCACTAAATATGTCCAGAAAAAGGCATAGTCCCTCTAGACCCATTTAACCTGGAATGTAATGCACTTTTACTGGGACAGATGGCCAGGTGATGTCGATTTTGATTACTTTCTTTCCTGGAATAGAAACTTACCAGTATATCCAAGTGTGTTTTCCTTCACTTGGCCACTTTCCCCATTTTACCACAGTAAAATATAAAAAATACAGTTTTACAGTATTAATGATTGAAACTCCTCTTGGAAGCATATTGCTATGTGAAAACCTTGGCCTTCATATTTTAAGAAAATAAATTTTAGTCATTAACAAAAGCATGAGAACATGACCATTAAGGTACTGAAACCAATTGAATCCAACTTCACTGATGGATTTCACTTTAAATAGCCTTCGAGCCAGTCCCTTGTTTCGTAATTTTCTGCCCAGCCTTGATTTCCTGTACACTGCCTTCATGTTTTCCATCAGGGCAAATAAAACACATCCCTAAACTTAAATTTTGATAGAACAACTAATTTAAAAAACCAAGATCAATTTTAATAATACCTGATATGTTTTAGCTGCAATGGAAACAATTGTGGCATAACAAGTCTCCAGCCACAGCTGGGATTCAAACATTCGACTGTGGCAAGGCTAACGTGAAACAGATGATAGGAAATAGCAATATGCAAATAGCAATAATGTGAACAGTGGTTTACACTGTCTGCATTGAGAGAAATGTAAGCAACAAATCAATTGTATTTTGAGATTTTTCCTAGTTTTAACCTAATGTTTTACTATCAAAGAATTTGTCATCTGTAAAGCAAAAATTTTAATCAACTAATGTCCCATTATAAACAGTGTTTTAGAATAGGGCCTCTTTAATAATTTTAACTGATCAATATATAGATTAACAGAACAATCCTTTATTGCTAAATATATTTATATTGATGTCTAGAGTACAGGGCTTTAGGTTTCTAACCCTTAATAACTCACAAAGCTCTATATTGCTTGATTATCTAATTCCATAAAACGACAAACATGCAGGAAAATGATCATTAATTTGGAAAGTAATTTGGAATCCAATTCTTTCAGACAATTATTCCTCAAACATAAGTCCCACAGCTTCAAATATTTAAGAACTTCACTGCTGTTTCATTCCCCGAGTGAGCTCATCTGAAGTCTTTCTTTTAAAGCAATGCATATTGGCATCAACTGCTCTGAAATTAGTTTAAGTTAGATAAGAAGTAGAACTATTGCCCATAACAATCTTATCTTCTGTAGATCAGTGGTTTGCTCATGGTTACTGGAAAATATTCCTCCCTCCCTCTTTTATCTTGCTTTATTTGTATTTTTTTCCTCCTACTTTAGAAAACAAACACACTATGGAAAAGTAGAAGCAAGAGACAAGTAAACCTCCCCACCCCCATAATTTTGTGTCACTGCAGACTTCAAATACCATGGCCCCATTCCCTCAGGCCTTAGATCCAGGAGTAAGAAAATTCTTCCAACACAGGCAAAAATTCTGTAAAAACCATACTGTTGGAAAGGGCTATAGCAATAGACTGTTCGACACCCAAATGCCAATGAAGTGGAAATATTAAGAGCCGTGTTTCTGATTTCTTCTGACTTTAAAGTAGATGAACAACAAATCATTTATTAATTTCCTTTCAGATAAGAATCGCAATATCTCACGTTAAATCTGTTTAAATATAACTCATTTTGCTTTTAATAAAGAGCTATTCTGTATCATCTTATTCCATGTATTTCCAGTTCTGTGTGGGTCTCAGCAGCCACTGAAAAACACAAAGCCTTTCTCATTCTTTGGACTCAAGAAGATGCCCTTGGCTCAGAGCATCCCTAGATTACGATACCAGCATGTGGTTTGGACTCAAGTTTCATCCCACTGCCCTGAGCAATGATGATGTGAATATGTGCCTTACTTTAACTGTCTTCTTAGCAGTCTTGTATTGGTGATTATTTTTTCAGATGCACGATACCTGGAAATATGCTGGGTTTTCCTGAAACTACATTAAAATAAATCTGCCTGTAAAAGTAGCCCTGAAGTTTCCATTCCAAGGTGATAGCAATCACATAATCTAGGCCAGAGTTTACATCTGGGGTAGACCAGCCGAGTGCTATTTAAATCTAAAATTATATGACGATTTATATCAGTTCAGAATCAGACCAGCTGTTTCTAATGGGGTTTCATTTAAAGCAATTAGAATACGTAAAGTTGGAAATCCTGTTATGCTGTTAGTTTTCCAAAGGCTATTATCTAGTCTCTATTGCTTCTAGAGGAGTGGGGATCTTCTCCAATTACTCATTCCTAATTCATATGCCAGACTCTCCAAGGTTCTCCCTCCACAACTTCCCAGGACACAAAGAGAAGCTGCTGCATCAACTAGTGGCTAAAACTAAGCTTTCAGAGGAGCAAGGACACTCCCGAGAATGGGATTCTTCTCCCACACCTTCTGTCTCTCACTTCTATAACGCATGGAATTAACTGCACACAATAAGTAGAAATCTTTCTGTGTGCATATTTTATTTAGAGAGCTATTTTAATATGTAAATATATGAAAATAGCTCCTCGGTGTGGACTACCTTATCTTCCAAGGTATAAAGCAGAAGAGACACCACGCAGAAGAGGAGAGAGGCAAGTCCTTCTCTGTTAAAGGCCTGCTGACCCCAGGCATGGCTTAAGCCACCAGAACAGAAAAGTTTCTTCTTAAGCCCAACTCAACTAGTACTAAGTTTCCCATGCCATTCACCTAGTCCACAAAACTTGTGTGACTTCACTGCATATGAATTACCCTTGAATCTGCAGCCTACATCAACCTGAGTAAGAGTCACTGCAGGGGAGGGCAGGGGGGCACAAGGTCCAGCATTATTTTGAATGCAGTTAAAGCTCAGACTTTTCCCACTATCACAGTGGATCTGAGCAGATACTTACAACACAGACAGAAGAAGAACTTGCTATACCATAACTCTGAGTAAAACTATTAAATTAAAAGTTGAATTCCATATTTATTATTACTAGATCTAACTGGAAGATTTTTCCTCAAAGTGATTTGCAACAAGAAGGGGGGAAAAAACAAAAATGACAAGCCACAAAAAGAACAGCAAAACCAAATTTTTCCAGACTGGAATTTGCCTCAGAAATTACTTTCTGGTTTCTTCTTCATGTTTAGTACTTTGTGGAAGCTGTGGAAGAGTGTAGCATGTGATATACCACTCTGCAAAACTATCCTGCACTTGGATAGAGGCAAGAGACACCTGAATTACATTGTCCATAACAGGTTCCCAAGGCCTTTAACATTACATTGGTTCCAAACAAAAGGTTGAATATTTCTGCACTACATTGCTCTTCATTATTTCTTATTTCAGTTCAGGACAGAAGTATGTCACAATATCAGAATTTTCTACGGGTAATGATTTCTAGTGTTGGCATAGCTCAAATAATATTTATCTTTTACTGTACAGGAATTCCCTCAGATTACTTTTCAGTACTCTCGGGATGACAAGACAAGTATTAGAATTTTTTCAGACAATTATTCTCTTTTGATACCTTTATTTTAATAGCAACACAGAGCTTTATTGCTAAATATAAAGTGAGAAACACTTCAGTGTAAATAGATACAAGTTACCCAGTACAAGTAGTTGAGTAGGTTTCTTGTCACTATTTTTCTCCCTCAAAGTGATAGGGAAAAGCAAAGAAAAACTCTTGGAAATGTATATCGTGGAAGAAAATTAATTCTTTCCTTAGACAGGCCACAGCTTAAAATCTTCCAAGTACCAAAAATGCTGCCAAAAAAAGTTTTATATATACACATGCAGGTTGTGAATACTTGTGGTCTTTTCCAACTTGACACCTGGAGCTTCACGACACATGTCAGACTTTCACAGCCTCCCAGGAAAGCTGTCTGCACAGCGAAGTCTTTGTCAGATGCTTCCTCTGATTCATGTTCTCTGCAACATGTGCTTATATCACTGTTACTCTGGTTAATAACCTGACCCTGAAAACTGGAAATATACCACAAATCACCACCATGGAAGAGCTAACGTCTCAACTTCCTGACTGGATTCAAAGTTCAAATGATAAACTCATCAGTGGGTGTACTGCTTTCTGGCTTGTGGAAAATCTGTTACCGGTGGAGAACTATTAATCTTCCAAAAAAGAACTGCAATGACTTACTTTGGATGATAACTTTGTGGTGGGGAAAGAAGAAAAATTGTGTGGCAATCATTGCTGACCCCTGCCATTAAGATGCCATTTAGCCACTCTTCAAACCAGGGATTCAAACCCAGCAGGCAGCTCGCCAACAAGATCAAAGACAGTAGGAGCTTTGCCCAAGTGAGTAAGTATTAATAAGTGCCCAAATAAGGCACTTATCCAGAATGCAAATATTTCTTCCTTATTCAGCATGTGGAATTCCCATTGATGTAAATGAAAGTACCATGTGTGCAGACAATGCAAACGATATCTACAGCATGGATCAAGGGAAAGAATTTTGCCTGCAGTGTTACGAAACCTTAATCATTCATAGAGCTCAAGAACCCCAAGCTACAGAAAAAAAAAGAGAAAAAAAAAGCTGCACATATTCTGTGTGAGAATCACACATCCACCATCTCAATTGGAATAGGGCTGGTTTTCAATTGCCAAACTAAAGAAATAAAGGAACTCGATGGGTTTTGCAAGGAAACAGAGAATGAGGTTTACCAAATGAAATAAGCTAATTCTTATACTCCAAAAAAAGTATCAAGATATCTCTAAATAACTTTAACTTAGTTTTATAACCCAGAAATGCAGAGTTTCTATGCTAATGTACGGGCAAACTGACTTTAGCACCAGATTTATAACTCTTTGAACAGGAATACAGTACCCCCCTCTGTGTCAACAGCCCCAGAGGACAGAAGAAGATTATTTTAGCTCACTGTCCTGATATGGAAACCTCCCTGTGGCCAAGTTTCAGAATTAGACTTTATTTACAAGTAAATCAAGGCTCGAGTTGACTGAAAGACACACCACTCACAGACAATGATTTTGCTTGCAGACCTAACGGATCTGGACAAATGACAAACTGCCTGAAATACATCTGGAACTAAATGGCTGAGATATGAATCATTATCATTCATAGAGGTCAGACTACTCAGGCTTCAGCAATGTTCTTTTGACTGTTAATATTCTTGAGAGTGTTTGCAAATGCCCCAAGTTGCATGTTGTTTTCTAGTTGTCATTCACCATTTGCTACTTCTTGTCAAAATGTTTCAGTCATTAAACCAGAGAGCAGAAAATATACCACATGCCCAATCACACATTGTGAATAATAAAAGTAGACAATTTGTGAACAAACCCAGAACCAGAAGAGAATTCATGCAAACAATTTAGCAGACATCTGAATAACAGATCTCTTTTCAGAGAACAGCAATGATTTGCAGGTTGCTTCTTAATTAAAAAGAGTTAAATCCATCAGGCTTTGTGTTTTTGAAAAGTGCTATTACCATAGTCCTAATATTTCATCTATATTTCTGCTTTCAAAGTGGCTATCAGGGTACAACTTCAATTTACCTTTTCTGTTCTAACAAAAATAATATTTATTAGGATTTCAAGTTGAAAAAGCTTATCAGGAACATATGACAAAATACACTACAAGGGAATATTGATTATCTCAGAACTAAGAATCCTAAGTCCAGGAAATGCAAAGAAAAAGTTAAATATTACAAGAAATCCAAGTACATAAAGATAGAGTTCAATTGCTTCAGCTTTAATTCTGCCCACTATAGTTTTTAAAAACATTCTGAGACTGACTGCAATACTAAGTGTTCAACATGCACTATACAAAGTGGCTTGAAAGCTTGATCTCTCTCAGAGAGGCTGCACAGAGCTTTCTCTTCTCTTACTGAACCAGCATGCAACCATTTTGTAAAAAAGACACATGTGATCATTCAGTTTTGATTTCTCTTATATAATCACACAACAAAGCTAAAAATTCACTTTTGTAAACATTCATGCCACAAAGTCTGAATATTTGTAGAAAGTCAGTCCAAAAGTAAAATAACTGCCTCTGAAGCACTTGTAAGTGGGATTGTTTTGATGTTATCAGCCATACAGCTCACACACAAATGGAGTAGATTACCACAGTGCCTGAGGTTCGCTCATTACTCAGTTTTCCCATTTGTTTAGAGATTGATATTCTCATGGCATCGCTTTGTACTAGCATCAGTGCATCCTATGGTGAAACACAGCACTAGACCTTTATGCTCTGTGTGCTACAACATAAATCTACATTGCCCACATCTGTTCCCAGTACAGAACACTCCTTCCCAATGCAGGAGTTTACAGCTGATTAGATTACACTTTCTGTGTTCTGCTCATGGTGCTCATTCTAGACTGGATTTGTTTCTACTCAGAAGATGAGCACAAGGCCTGTGTGCTATTTAAGCCACAATTAAGCCCTCAGAAATAGGTCTTAAGTGATGCATAGGCTGCTGTCAGCTTTCTGAGCTTCACCCTATGTAATTTCTTCCATCACCCACTCACATTATGTTATTGTCTATGGCTTCAGAAAATTACTACTAGTGCATTCATAACTTCCATTCAACAAAGAGCCTCAATGATTGTTTTCTTTAACGCCCTCTGAGTTTCCCATATTGGCTGTTGTGCTTTTACAAATACACTTCCTCAGTATGAAACTTCTCTTTCATCTTATATGGGAAGGAGTACGATGCAGAGTTGATCCTGGAACATCTTATCAGGGAAAAAGGAATTGGATATGCATCATTTCCATTCCTAACACTATACTGACCTCTAGAGTAAGAAGTGCTGTACACCTGGCAAACTGGCTGAACAACTCAGCGAGAAGCAGAAAGCAAGAAGTGGTCTGTCAAAAGCTGTCGGTTCTCAGGAAAGGTCCCAGGAGCAAGGCACTGGGACAGCACAGAGCCCTTGAGGCTGAGACGGGTCTGAGTCAGCTGATAACTTGGGATAAGAGTCAGGTCATGTCATAATCTTTATGAGAAGTAGCAGGAATCTCAACATTCCAAACAGCATTTTACATTTTGATTGATGTCCTGAGGACTAGAAAAGTTTAGGCCCCTATAGAATGCCAATGGTTCATGCAGCATCACCCCTTTGCTCTTTTATTTTCACTTTTCAAATAATAGTATTTTAAGATCTGTATACAATCTGAGCTATGTATTCTCTATGGAAAGTTTTCTTTAATTATATCAATTTTCTTTCTCTTTTCCTTTCTCTGAGCATTTAACTAAAATATTGATTACAATACTTTCCAAGTATAAGCATGCTTTTTTCAGGAAAACTTTCCAAGGCTTCAAAAGCACATTCCAAAAAGACTCATCTTGAAAGTAGGCTTTATTCATTATTACCTGGATTTTTCCAAGAAATCCCTATGGCCTCTTACTAGTAAAGTATTAAAATACACTCACTCTCAGAATGAGAGCAGAAAAACAGCTGTTTTACACCATTTGACTGGGCTGTCTCTTAGGTATAGTTAAGAAATAAAAATGCCTAAGAATACATTTCTGAGGGTAAGAGAATCCATTAAGAGATGCATTGCTCTCATTCAGGCTCTGGGCAGCCCACAAAAACAATATGGACAATCCTAAGAGTTTCAAGAACTGCATACAGAATTAGCTGGATAAGATATACTGTCAGCCAAATGCCTTAAAATGTCATTTTACACCCTGAGTACAAAGTTCTCTGGACTTTTGAAGCTGCCTTGCAATCAATTAGAGACATTTGAGGGCAATGGATTTATTTGCACAGTGAGTGCCTTCAACAATTTATGGTAGTGCCTCACATCCAGCAACTATGGGGTTTTTTTCTCTCTCTTTTTCAGTGTAAGTCAGCTATTTCTGCTCATTCCCTCCAGTGACGTCAAGACCAATCTGTAACAAACAGGTCTGGTCACAAGCAAGACCTGTGAACTTCTGCTGGAAGGCAGTCAGCCGCTTTCTTTGATCTGCATTACTGAAGTACAGCTCAAAGTAAATTTCAAAACAGCACAAGTAAAATTTTTTCTATTAAAAAAGGTACTCTAAGAATTACACTGATACTTAAAAAGCCCTTCCAAGACGTACGTGGCACTACAAAAAGCTTTTCTATGATTTTTAAAAATAGCAACTTCCAATGAGACATTAAATGAAAAGAAAGCCTCGTGCTTAAGATTTCAAAAGGTACACAAGTTGTGCTGATTTTCTGCATTAATTCCCTTCAGGATCAAAAGCAGCACGTACTTTTCCACAAAACTATGAAAAGCTCAATTGTCAGTAAATACAGGTCAGCATTGAGGTATTTCAAGCAGTTAGGAGCTAAGCACAAACAGCTAGTGAAATGGCAGGGACCACAACCAATTTGTTATTAAAGCACAGGGTGCAGAGTTAGAGCAATGAAAGGTGCAACAGGTTTCTGCAGAAAGCATTTTTTTTTTTTTCTGGACTAGGTTTTACACGTGGATGAAAGCACATGGCATCCACCAAGCCACAAGGAGTGTGCTCACTTCCCCCACTTATTGTGACCATTCTGCACTGGGGGAGTGAGCAAACACAGCACTCACAGAGCACAAAGTGCAGTCATTCACAACAAAGATGAACACACAGATACTCGCGCCCTCTGCAGCACAGCTGGAAGCTCAACCATCCTCAGAGGCAGAAGAAGGCAACAAGAGGAATCAGATCTCACAAGGACAATCTCCCTGACTACCACATTGTCCTTAGAACCCATGACATTTTTAGAGCTGCAAATCATCATCTCAAGATCTCACTGGGCAGCTAAACACTCTCTAACCCACTGCCATGGGGCAGGTACTTTGGATTCATCCTAAAGCATTTACAGGGGAAGTTAATGGATCATCAGCCCTACAGCTATAAGGCACTTCCAGCTGATGGACCTTAAACTGCATCTTTTTTAATTAAGGCAACCACATGTCTGAAGCAGCTCATACAACTCTTTCTTGAACACAATTTTGGTCTTGCTGTCAGCACTGCGTGAGCCTCCCAGCAGCCCCAAGGTGTCTCTATGCTTGGGTGCTGAAATTTCCCATTCCCAAGCCTTAGCATACAATTCAGATTGATGAATTGCCATGGACAGAACAACTGGCTGGATACGGTGGAGGGATGTGGATGGAGTCATTCTCAGCATGTGGATTCAAAGAGGACTTAAGCAGTATTGGGGGCTGGAGGCGTATCATGGTAGCACTTTGGAGTGTTTGGAATTAAAAACATGCACACACACAAAGGTGTGATGCAAATACAATCTCCAGAGAAGGTTTGCAGCTGGGTCAGTGTGAGGAGGTGGGTTACACAGTCTGCTGACCATTGCTATGATCAGGTATCAGTGATGGAGTGGCTGCAACCTGACCTAAAAAGAAGCCACCAAAGCCTGCATTTTATTTATGTGTTTAACATGTTACCTCCTAAAATAAAATCAATATGTGTCAGACTGGTGATGTTTAAACGGATAATTCCCCTTCTAGTTAACTGATGCTTCCCCCTAACTGCACAATAAACAGTTCTGGGAACAGAAAGTAGGAAAGTACCTTGGAGAAAAGATGGGAAGTGCTCAGGAGACTAGAGGTTACTGGAGGAGGAGACAGCAAAATCAAACTCACAAACAAACTGCTCAAGGTCAAAAACCAGTGTGCATTGTTGAGATGTGCTGCTTTGTTTTTTCACCCCAGAGTTAAGGGAAACAGGAGACCAGACTCATTGTGTGCGTCTCCCAGGGCAGGACTGGGAGGGGAACAAGTAGGTAAGTGACCAACAATCCAGAATACAATCAGGAAAGCAAAAGGGAGAGTGAGAGGACAAGGCATGCCAAAAGAGGGAGCCCAGCTCTTCAAGCAGCTGAGCTGTGCCTGCAAAAGAAGTCAGACTGGGGCCCTGTCTCATCAGGAAATACTCTGCATGGGGCAAATACGCAGGTCAAAGGTAAATTTTCATTGTTACTGTGATGTGAAATTCAAGGATGCAGTTATCTGTTTCAAGAGCATAATGGCTGACCAGCAGCCAGCAGCAGCCTCTTCCTCTGAAGGGGAATCCTAAAGGCTGTGAGTAATCAGCACTAGCCTGGGCTTTCTTGGTTTTCCTTCTAACTACCATGCTCTTTCTCTTTTTTTTCTTTATTTTACATCTCTGAATGGGTTTCAGTTTATTGCTGACCCAGAAACGAAAAGAATTAACCCTGTTGTTATTATTCATTATTGGCTCTTTTCCTTATTGTTGGCTCTTGAGTGAGGAGCAGAGGGCAATGGTGGAAGTCCTGTGGGCCAAGCTGGGGGAAACTTCCAGAAGTCCTTTAAAAAATATATGTAGAAAATATAAACGATGATGCATTGGACATTGTGCTTTGTATTCGTTTGTAAGATCCTCAAAGTATTCTGTGGGTGTATCCAGGCTCTGCCATGCTGCTCTTTGTTGAATAATTTACATGCTCAAAAGCAGTGGCGTTCCTCTCTTTGCAATGATACACACTTGTCTGCCAACCTTTGTGATTAGATGAGGTTAGGAATGTACAAGAAAATGGCAGCAAGTACAGCTCTGGGGACACTGGGGTGAAGCAGCAAAAAGCCATTTTTTGGGCAGAAATGTCCCAACTTGCCTTGGACAAAGGCATTATTTGATTAGCTTAATTTTTTTTCTATTATAAAATTAGGCCAACATTTCCACTGGGGACAGTCAGTTTAAGTCAGTTTATGCAGGTGGCCAGAAGACAAAGCCAAACTCTTCCAAAATCTCAGAAACACTCTCTGTGCTGCCTTTCTATACCAACACAAGACTGTAGCTGGTCAAGATAATCTGTCATAGTGTTATCTTTAACCTCGATCAGTTTCTTGGCCTCCTTCTCTGAAAGAACAAGTAAGTTCTCATCATAGAAGAAGAGACTGTGTAGGATGAGGGACAAGAGTGGGCAGCAACAGCACCAACTTCCACCAAAAGTGACAGCTTTTCATTGCTTTATATGATTATGAAATTATGGCACAAGTTGCATGATGCCATTCTTGGATGACTGGATAACTAGAACTTCCTAAATAAGGATTATAAGTGATAAATAATTAATGAAATAACAGATAATACATGTCAGGCAGTTAATATGTTTTCTGGGAACAAACGTCAAACTATTCAATTCTTCTGAAAGACAGTAATTTGTTAAACATGCATGTTAGCAGGAGTAGTCTGGTATGAACATTTGAGTTGATAATGAGGAACATGAATGTGGTCAAACTGCACAGTCATTGGGAACTGAAATAACGTCATTTGGACACGAGAAATGCTTTTGTGGTATTCAATCAGTTCTCGGAGGATTTTACTAAGTTCTAAAGCTTTGTGGTGTCAGGCTTCTTTCTGACATTTGGAGGCCAGACATCTCAAAGAGCCTAAGCGGGGCAGGCAAAGCCTAAGGGGGGGAGGGCAAAGAAAGGAAGAAATAAAGAGGGGAAAACATAAAACATCATGGAAGGGTCCCTTCTTTCCAGCTCAAAAGAATCTATTAGGGTGAAAATGGCAATTTTCTCATTGCACCCTAAGGCCTTACTGCCTGAGGTGTGACTATGAATCCAAGACTCTGCACGCACAATCCTCTGTAAAACCATGCTACATGCTAAAGGTGACAGCCGTGGGAGGAAATTTCCAGGAACACTTTGAAACATTACTACTTACTCCTCACTGTGTGAACAGAGAGCCTGTGAACCAAACTTCCACAGAGACATGCTTTGAAACAGCTTATTGTCCTCACCTAACTTCGACTAGAAGATGAACTTTATTTGTAAGTGAAACTTACAAACTTGCTGGGCCAGCTTCAGCCCACCAGATGAAAATTAATAAAGTTTCTCTCTTCACTACATCAGCTCAGGGTTTATCCTTGAGGGGAGATTTTCAAAAGATTTCAGAGAGAATTTCAGTTGTTCCCTGTGCCTGCCCAGGGCTAGATTTTATCAGAAATGCTCAACTACCTGAGGAGGGGACAACTTGCACCCGGGCTTTGACTGTCCCTGAAGGTTAAATTAGAATCTGGTCACTTATTTGGTTGCTTATATAGAAATGAGCTGCTCTGCAGATCTTGCCTAGGGCAAGGAGTGTTGTATGCAGCCTCAGAGAACAGGATTTGCCAGCTTCCAGATTTCTCTGGGTTCCAAAGGCGTTACTCATGAAAAATTCAAAGAAATGAAAAATAAACAAAAGGGAAAATAAAACAAAGATACAACAATATTCTTACTATATTAAAACCTGATTCAAACTGTTAACGGGCCCATCATGGTGACTGATTGTCAAACAGCAGCAAGTCAAGAATTGTGTCTGTGTGATGTAAATGTAAAAGGGTATCCCAGACAACAGCAGCATTCCCTATAGCAACATCATGTGAACTCTTCAGAAAATGTAAATAAAAACACAAAGTCATGTCATTGTGCACAAAAAACCCAGCAGAGTGGATGCCCTACGGATAGGAACTCTGTAATAATCTGTCCTCCTGTAAGCTTAGATGATATTCTTCCCACGGCTTTTTGTGTATGTGTCTGAAAGGAGTTTCCTTCATTTAACAGCTCATGTTCTGTTCTGGGGCTTGTTAGTGCAAAGGAGACAAGTCTAATTTTGCTAATCCATGCTGTGAAGAGAGTCAAATAGCATTTCCTATACTCACTGCCAGTATGAAACAAAGTCACACTTCTATCATGTTCTGAATACTCTCTCACAAGACAAACTTCTGTTGCTAATAATATCTGACACTTCTATGTATGAACACACCAGAAATGTTTCAGAACAAATTGATCTCTGGTGTAACTGTATTGAATTTAGTGGAATTAAACTAGTACTAACCTGGCATGTTAGAGGGGCAAAGTAATAAGTCAGAGAGCCTCTTCTTCCTGCAGGCTCACCTGACAGTCAAGGTTAATGGTGCCAAGCAGAGCTCTCACCACTTCCCTACAGACACCAAAGGCTTGAATTGGGATTATACAGCACTGACAGGGAGCTGTTGTAAGGCTGCTAATTTTCCTTCCTTCGCTTTGATCAGCAGAAACCTGGGCAAGGAAGAAAAGCTTAAGTCAGTGTTGTTCTCTGATTCCTTCTGAGGGCCTGTACCAACATCTCAAAGGTCAATGGAAACGCCTCGAAATCATCAGCATTGCAGATTTAAGAAGAGCAGTAGAAGAGCTAAGATGTGAATGTAAAACCCCGTCATTTTGCAGAAGAAACTGGGAAGAATGTGTAAATTCCAGAGGGACCCTCAATACCAAATTCCTTTTGCAAAATTTCGCCTCTCTAATTGCTTCAGTTATGAAACAGACTATATTTTCCTGCCTTCTAATCCTTTGAAAAAAGTAATTGCCAAAATAATTACATTTTTTTCCTAAGGTGAAAACCTAATACCATTTTCTAAAATACATTATTGGGGTTTTTTTACTGGTTTCTGGAGAGAAAGAAATTAAAAAAGAGCAGTGCGATTTTCCGGCTTTCTCTTTTTCTGAACGAATATTGCATTTATCTTCACTTTAGAGACACTTATGAAAGAGGAGAAAAAATGCTGTTCAGGAAGTATAAAGCTATTGTATCAATCAATAATGTCAAACCTACAAGACTCATAATGGCTGTGTGAGATCCAGCCTTGTTCAGACAGGATCTGTCCTGGACAGTCGCTATGGAGAGCTGCAGGACTGGACTCAGCAAAGCACTCTAGAACCTGTTTCAACCTCAGTATCACTAACACCAGCAACCAACCCTGGCAGGGGTAGGGAAACACAACCACTTCTAAGAGCTCGTTGACCCTGCTTAAGTACAGCTCAAATCCAAGGCAGGAGGGGTTGGAGAGAATCCTGGTTTAGGGAATACAATCAGAATTCTTTCAAAGCATGAAATTTGCATCTAATTGCTAATATTTATCTGCACATTGTGCTAATAGCAGAGAGGCTCCCTGCAACCGGAGAGCTCAGACAGCAGGTCAAATATATGCAGATCGATAGAAGTGTATCCATCCAACAGGAAGATTGATTGCAAGGGCTAATGAGAGGCTGGCTGAGAAGACTGAGTGAGGCTTCACACTCAGGAGCATTTGGACACCATGAGCAACAGAAGCCTTCTGTTCTCTCTCTTAGGCACACACTCCTCTGTACCACAGGATTTTTGCATTGCGCTGTTATTTAGCAGCCAGGCTAGGGTAGCTGAGTGGGGACTGTATCTTTCCCTTGTCTTAATAATTAACATGCAAGCTCCTCCTGCCTCTAGTGGAGAAAATGTTCTCCAGCATGCCAAATGTAACAACAGGTACACAAAATTGTCAGAAAAGCTCTGAAGTTAGGAGGAATATTTTGCAAATATAAAATTTGCTCATCTCTTTACTAACCGAGGTTATAAAAATTCTCCCATGGTTCACCTCCATATCCTGGAAACTCTCTTGCCTATCAGTAACTTTGACCTCCACACAACACTTCTTCCTGTGGCAATAAGAGCAGAAAGACAGCATCAATCTATTGAGGTGTGTAACTGTCTGAGGTATTGCAGGATATTGGGGAAATACACTTGATTTGCAATTTACAACATCACCACACAAGGGTTCATGCAGCATTTCATCCTAAATGGCCCGTTCATAGAAGACAAACCAAAGAGATGCTTCCTTTCTGGCAAAGTATTTTATAGTACAATGTAAATTCAACAGATTGGAAAGTGTAACAGCCCATAATGATGTTCAAGGCTACTCTGACACACAAAGGTTGTATTTTATACATCTCCTAACTACAAGGACAGCAACTTACAGAATGTTCCTGCATCTTCTGCAAACAGCACCGTGACTTCAAGAAAATATATTTACAGCACCTGAGGGAGAGGGAAAGCCCCGGTGGCCTGGAGCCTGTGTTTTGTAACTCCTAACACAGTAAAGGTATGAACCAGCCAGGAAAGCTGGTTTGAATGCTTGACAAGCAGCAACGTGCAGCTGAGTGTGGCCTCCACTGGCCACGATGTGAAATTGCCTCTTTGGAGAAACCCTGGGCCTAAGTAGGGGTTTATGTGATTTTATCCAAAAACAAAACCACCAGACCTGAGTATTATAGATAAATGTATAGAAAGCAAAGCAAGTGAACCAAGCTTTCTAGTGGTGCATTTCCCACGAAAACATTAACAAAGTGACATCAACATAACAAGCCCCCTGGGAGCTATAGGGTGGTACATGCACCTGAAACAAGAGAAAGGCACAGCAGAGGCTGCAGATACCTGGAGGGAGGGTGGCCATTAGTGACCATATGTCTGAAATTCAAAGACTGGATAATAATATGTAGCATATATTATCCAGGTTGTCCATCTTTGGGCCTGCTACTTACCTTACCTGATCCTCTTGAGAAAGAGACTGGCGGCCACCAGTGGCAAATACATTCACTGGGACCATGTGGACACAGACTCTTGGAGCAAGTGAAGTCCTTTGCAGGATTGAGCTCTTGTCTGCCTGTTTAGTCTGTCTGCACTGATAACCTTCAGAGACTGCAGGTGCTCAGACATGGACATGAGGCAATGCATGCTCATTTAGTGTTGTATTTATTTGGCAATAAATGGCAAGAATATGACCATTAGCAATGAATAATACTTCAATAAAATAGCTCTCTACTAAAGCGATGACTCTGGAAACAGTTACTGTACTGTGTATAATGACAAGAAAATATCTATTGTTGAAATAACCTTTCTGAAAGAACATTGCAGGCCCGGGTGTCCTCTGTGGATGTTAACGGAAATCCCTCATCACTTACCCCAAAGAAATAAGCACAGTGAGAGAATATTTGGATAAATGCCTGTGTCCCAGACATACCATATGGTAGCTATGTCTTCTCAATACTTCAGCTGCATTAAAAAGTTTATGGCATTTGCATAAGCTACACAGAAACCTCTCAGTGCCATTTTCAGTCCCACAAAAGGACAATTCTGGAAGTTATCCAGCATAAACGACCAAAACTGCTATTCCTTGATGGCCAAGGCTGAAGAACCTTGGATCACTAACTCTATTAATGTGCCCTGCTCACATTAGCCCTGTGGCAGCCCCTCCGTACACACCTCTCCAATACTTGCATTGCACAGATTTTTTAGTCCACGGATGAAGTCTTTGCACAGAAAGCAGTTCCTTGAAGCAAACAAGCAGAACCAGTGGGAACAATGCTTAGAGGCAGCAGGTTCACAGGAAATTATACATGAAAACTAAATGCCAGAGATGGAAAATGCACTGAGACAGCAAAGCGAAATCAAAAACAGAACCTCAAATCTTTACACATTCAGAGTAGCAAGACTGTATGGGAGAAAAGCACAGAGTGTCAGATTCAAGGTAAAGTTAGAAACACTCAGCTTGAAGGTAATAAGGCAGGAGACAGATAGCATGGGGAAAAAAACAAACAAGAAGAAGCTACAAAGAAAAATCCATTGCAGAAGATCTGACCAGCCCTTGGTGTGCTGCAGATCTTAGTTCCCCAGACAAGATGCCAACAGAAGGCACATGTAATGGAAGTGCCTTTGACAAGGGCTAGCAGGAGGCTGACAGCAGAGCCCAGCAGAGAAGTTAACTCCTGGCACCAAGGTTAAGAACAAGAACATTTCTGCGTGAATTAAGGACACAAACAGAGGTCACATTGAGTGTAGAGCCCCAAGGTGGAACACATGTGGGTTTTTCAAGGGATTAATGGGTTTTCTACTGCCTTTCTAAAGTGTTCCACTAGCAGCAGTCATCTACCCACTTGCATCTATGCTGAAAACCTATAGAAATTATTCAATAGCATACAGTTATTTCAAAGGAATTTGGGCCAGGTCTGCTCAGGTTTTTGTGTGATTGTAGAAAGAAGATAATCTTAAATTCTCTCCTGTTTCACTGGACAAGTAGATATCAAATTTGTTTGTTTGTTTTCATATTGCAGCTAGTGTTGAGTCTCATGTTTTCCCATAGTTTACTCATTCACATCAGACACAGCTTGGGTTACAGCATTCAGTTTCCTCCCTATGGAAATGCAGCTCTTCTGGGGTGGAAATTGCAAGGAGAGACCTTGTTCAGTAATGCTGATCAAATGTTTGGAAAACAAGGTGTAAACGTTACCTGGGTAGGCATCATCCAAGCCAGTATTAAATAAAAGAGTCTAAGCCATCGGGATAACAGATGCTATCCAGTATAGCTTCCCTCCCACTTTTACACTGCCAGTTTTTCCTTCCCCTGTCACCAAATAGAATAAAAATGTTACAGACAGGTGAGAGCACAGCAGAAATTCCCAGGATTGCCCAAGGGTTGAAGAGTCCTGAGGAGGCTGTGCTGAGCAGTGCATCTCCCATGGTCCCAGGCTTTGCTCATGGGAAAGGCTGAGATGTTTTGCCTCAGGCCAAGTCAAGTATGATGAAAAGTAGGACTGGGGGAGAATCAGCAAGAATCCTAGTTCAGTTATCCACATGTGAGTGTAAAATCCCAGGGTGAATATATATTATCATAGGGAATTTTAGAGAAGTACTGACTGGTTTTGGAAATATGCCTTCCCCTTTCATTTCCAGTGCATCTGTAATCCAACAGTGTGTGAGCTTAAGCATTTTTGTTTATCCAGAGGAAATGAGACTGCATCTTACGCCCATTAAACATTGCTCACATCTTCCCATGAAATTTAGCTGCATGAGGAATCATCCAGTATCTTGGAATAGCCTCTGGGCCAGTGTCACTTTTTTCATTTCAGCTGTTCTAAATATTGTTCCTATAGGATACATAATTCGTCTTTTGCACCTAATCCCTGGAAGTGTTTGCTTGGCTGCCTTTTCTGGTCTTACAGAAATAAACTCCATTTTTAGAATTCTGACTCTGGTTCCTTTTGTTACCAATGATGCTTAGGAAATGTAGTAGAACTATGTTTTTTATCAAACATATATAATTTATATATGTTCCTTTTCCAGGTTAAGTAAAGATGGCCCATCCACCAGAGTCAAGACAGGTGATTTTGGTCTTAATTGGTAGTGTCCCCCAAGCCCATCCATTACAGGACTTTTAGGCAGATCAGATTTAAATTCCCAAGGAGGGATGGCCAACAAAGCCTCCAGAGAGTTGTTCTGAAAACAAATTCTCCTGTTAGGATTTTGCAGCTTCTCGTAAATCTACATCAGCACCAGAGGTGACTAAAAGAGTGGTTTGGGGTGAGTTTGGGCTGTGTAGAGGATCCTGTGGCCATGAACACTCAAGTGAGGACCTGGGGGTTCCCAGCAGCCAAACAGGTGAGGAGGGCAACAGCCCCTCTGTGACCATCCAGGAGCAGCCAAGAGAGGCAGCAAACACACTCAGTATCTGTTCAGGAAGAGCAGAGATCCTTTCAGCCCCAGTCTTATTAGCATATTAGTTTAAGCTTCCTATGAAGCTCGATCTCCTGGAGCTGTGGGAGTCACTGAACCAGCTGTGTCAAAGCCCTCCAGACGGTCAGACCTGCTGACAGCAGACACAGCTCTTCAGGCCACAGGTTCCAAGAGTTCCTGATGCCTCTTCCTGAGGATGGGGCCAACAAACAGTTATTGTGCAGAAGATATGCTGTGGTTGAAGAGCTGGGTCATCTGGTGAAGAAGTGAATAAGCTTCATAGTATTCAAGCAAACAAGCAAGAGAGAGACTGATTACTTTCAGAGACATTACAGCCTCTAGACTCTGAGGAGTATCAAATTTCCATTGTAGTAGAGAAGAAGATGGACTCAGAACCCTGCAGAGTAATTAGCCAAAGGAATCTTAGTCATCTTTGTTAAAGATGAAGGCTGGCAGCTGGTCACAGCACAAAACAGAAGGAAAGTTTGTCCTCCTTCTCAAATTTTGACAGTAGGGTTGGTGCCCTCTGAAACGGATACGAGACTCTGGAACTAAAAGGCCAAAAAATGGCTGAAGTTGGTCTCTGCCTTCTTATAGACATGGGACAGGGACTTAATGAGCAGAAAAGGTCCCCTCCTGAGGGGTGACTTCCATGCCCACTGAACCCCCTGAACCACTTCCCTGTGCATGTAGGAAGCAGTGAAGCTACAGAGAATATGCACAGAATAATTATACAAGTAATTGTAATTAATTGCAAAAGCTAAATATATATTCTGCTTGAGTATTAATAGAATTAATATACAGAATGATGCAGAGGGGAGAACAGGGTAATTTCACTATTTTGTGTAGCAAGTAGCCTCTGGGTTGACTATAAACACTTTCTTGTTGAATGTATAACAGGGCTTGATAATCCTGAGAGTATTTATTATCTGTGGTTCTGGCAGTGCTGCATTAATAATGAGGAAGAAAATATTCTGCTTCAAGAATGACAAAGGTCCTTTGAAAACTAGTAGCTTAAATACAATTGTGTTAGAATTACTCCACTAATTTTCCTTAATAAGTTGACCAGCTCTGCAAACAGTGAGAAAGTACAAATCCAAATAAATCCATTGCTGGCAATTACTCCAAACATCTGTACCAACCAAGCTCATTAAAAGCAACTAGGAGGCAGGTAAATTACATTCTACCATTAACCTGTCTCAATTATTCAGAATTGGTGTGTCAAGTATTTAACCAGTTACAAAGGCGGCAACACTGGATCCTTTGAAAATGATAAAAGAGGGGAAAAGTATACAGTCCTGTTACTTCAAATTGTGCCAGACAAAAATTTTTTCATAAAGGAGCAATCCAGAAACACTCTTTAAAAAATGGGTCATTCCTATATTCTTTTACAGGTCTGGTTTCATATATAAGGACTTAAGTGGTACAACTCAGTTGTTCCATCCCTCTGAAATCAATTCTCACCCATTGTACAGTGTTTCAAGATCTCAGTTTTTAAACCTTGAGCAGCTCCTGGTCGAAGCTTTCTTTGCACAGGGTCCCGCTGCAGTGGAGGGGAGGGATGCATCTGACTTTGCCTTCTAAATGGGGGCATTACTTCTGGCCAGGGATCAGTTCTCAGCTTGAAGGAAATGGGTAAGCCAGGGCTGGGGACACTTCTGCCTCTCCTGGGCTTGTGTCCCAAGGCCATCCCTTACTGAATGACCACTGTGTGGCAGCACGGATGGAAATGCTTTCAGGTTCGTTGCTGGCTGAGAGGAGCACACGTGGGAAAACTCCTTCAGAAAACAAGATGTGGAGGATAAGTTAACTGCAGTTTTCAAGGAGCATGAAGGATATAAGCACACCTGCTCCATTGGATCTAAGAGGATTAGGGAACCAAATACCTTCAGGTCTCTTTTAACATCCCAGATGGGAACTAGACAACTCCTTTCTCCCATGAGCTGAGCTATCACCTTAATACATGATCTGTGTGCCTCCTTACATAACTCATAACTTTTAAAAAGTCCATCAGCATGTGGAAATCGAAAACTGCAAAGCAAGATGTCACAGGGTTAGAGGGGTGGAGGGATGGGGGTTATTATTACATTTGATAGGATGACTGTCAGCCCTGCTGCCTTCAGCAGTTCTTTCACACCTTGCTACTGGATGCAGCATTTCCTGGCTGTGTATGCTCAAGGCAGATTTCATTTACCCTGGTGAATGAAATGACCTTAATTTCTCTCAGCCTCCCTGAAGTAGTTCCAGATTTATTCTGAGGCAAAGGGAGAACCTGGATCCTAACTTCTGGAAAGCAAATGAATTTGCTACACCCAGGGAATTTTCGAACACTATATCCATCAGTTTTTCTTTCTGACTAACATTTGGCAAAATGTGACTGTCAAAAACTTTTAATTCAAACCAAGTTTTTCGTTATTTGTTCCAAACCACATATTAAGAGTCAGTGACAAAAGTTTCCATACTGCCTCTGTGGGCTCACACACATAGCTACCCTATGACCCACACTGAGGAACAGTCCTGGTAAGTTGAAGCTTAAATCCTCTGAGTGAAGGGTGTGAAAACACAGCTGGACCCAGCAGCTTCTGCTGCTACAGCAAATCCCTTTGCCCCTCTGCATATTTCTCTACACTTAGAATCTTTAGAGGTGAAATCATTCTCATTGCAGTTCTTTTTTGGCACTAAAATTCCCTCTGAGGCTAGGACAGTTTGGCATATTTTCCTTGTCTGCCTATCAAGCTCTTAAAAAATTAAGGTATTAATCATCTAAACATTCACCTTTGCTGTACTGAGGCTTTCTGGCCAGAAAGTCCCATAGGTGGCTATTTCAAATATAACTCTGCTTCTGTTGAAGACTTTTGAACTGAAAAAAAAATAAATCTGAAGTATGGACAAAATGCACCTTGTAAAAATTACTGCCCAGCATTGTATTTTTAAAGCAGTCAGCTGAGCTTCTAGTTCATATTTCACCAATTTGCTTACTTGTAAAAAATAACCAAAACCCCTCCTCCCACAAACCCCACATTCATCATGTAGTTTATCTGAGGTCTTCACTACAGGAAAGCACTGCTTGCAAGAAGGAAGAGAAGTTTTCAGCAAAACTGTTTTGTAATAGATGCATTAATGGAAAAATTTAGTAAATGGGAGTGTTCTCTCCTGAGTCTCGCCGTTGCTATTAGTGCTGGTCTTTAGGGTGTAACTTTCCTCTTGGGCTTCTGTGTTTGCTTTACGTATTGCTTTCCTCTTCCTTTTGGTCAGGAGCCTTTTTACGACCTGGCAAAATAATCCTGAGCAGCAGCACCGAATCTGCAGGACAGAATGAGCCTTTGCCTTAAATATCCCAGAGACAAATGGAGGTAAGTAGAAACTAAACAAACGGGTTGAGCTGTTTGGGCTGGAGGATTGCTGTCAGTTCACAGCTTGGATGTTCCTAACAGCTAACTGGATTTGGTTTGGGTCTTTTACTCTCTATTTGTCTGCAGTGTTGAGCATTTAACTGAAGTCTGGCATGGAAATATAGTGGAGTTGTAATTGCACTCAGGCCTTTGGTAGGGATTACAGAGTTAGTTGGGACAGAAACCCTTTGTGCAGGGTTTTCTGGGCCTTCATGGCAGACCTTAAACACATTTTCTCTCCTCCTTTTCCCTCATCTCCAAAAGTCTCTGTGTTTCTGATTCACTGTGCATACTGCATCTGCTCAGAGCATTTACTCTGCTCCTATTATCTTCCTGTACTTCATATATAATGGAGAAGTTGTATTTGCTCAGCTGTATTGAATCCTGTTATAAAAGCAGGGTGCAGAGGGCAGATTCTGGATGCACAGTGAATATCTGTAACTAATAAAATGTAAGCACCTGCTCTGCTGGAAGTATCAATGTGAAGACAGAGCTGACAGGGTAAGTGATCCCAATTCTTAATCCTATAATGCTGATATAAATTTGGTGGTACTGACTGGCATAAAAGGGATACTCAGAACTAAGCTGGAATTTGAGATAAATTGAAAATGGTCTCTTTAAAGGAAAATTACTCATCACAGGATTTGGTGACATGTAGATCTTTAACTCATGGGGTGTCATACCTGGCAGTTAAGTAGATGAAGATAGTCTTGCTTATTGTGTGATACAACAGCAACAGATATTTCAGTTTAGAGAAGAAGGGAGTGTGTGTTCACACTCCACACATGAGTCAACAATAGGTGAAAAAAGACTAAACATTCTTGACACTCCTTTCCGTTTTCTAAGTTATCTTCTAAGAATCTTGAAATTTACTGAGATGGAAGTTTTGCTGTACTGTTCAATGAGTATTTCTAATATCAAACTTCAAGTTACATTAGTTTTGTATTCACACCTATGGTATATTTTTGGTCTCCAACTGCATTATCACAGACTTTGGAGCCAGGTTTTCAGACTCAACACCCAAAAAAGAAAACACTGTTCTTTACTGTTGCTGAAAATTCAATATTATATTTATTTATGAGTTTTCTAGGAAAATGTTGATAGCAAACAATTTCAGGTCAGAGACCACGAAGTTAGTTCATACATGAAACAGAATTAACATTTCCCCAAAATATTTTGTAGAATCAAGAAACTTTTTAGATTAGTTTCATCCTCTGTTTGCATGGACCAAGCACAAAGCTCCCCCATCTTGTGAAGTACCAGAAGGCAGAGTTGTGCTTTGGTGCATGAAGGATATGTAACTTCTGAGAGGACCCTGACTGAGCAAGGGTGTTAGAGAGGCACAAACTTGAACTGGAGATGTAAGAATTAACTTTCTGCTGGTTACATTACCTCTGGCTTTTCCTCTCTCATGTAGACCCAAAGGTCCCTGGGGCAAGGGCCTTCCCTGACCAGGTGTTCATACAGTGTCTTGCTCTTACTTACACAGCAGCATAGTACAGATAACAAATCAAATAAATGCTCTGGCTTTATTAATCCCTTTCCACAGCAAAAAGTTCACTAAAGTTGATGGAAGATTTTACATGTCAGTACCAGACCTCAAGGTATGACTCTCTGCTCATTGTTTTCATGGAAACACTGGGTTTAGCTGCCTTTATATTGGCAAACCTATGCCCAAGGAGCTGAGTCACTCCACACAAAGCAGCAGCTGTGGCTCCTTTGAACATTTGCTTTTCCAAAATGCAACTTTCCCCTTCCACCAAGGCCTCCAGGACCCTCCTTGCTGCAGAAGTCTGCTTTCCATAAACTGCACTGAGACAGTCACTGGAGGCAGTGACTGGAGGCAGTCACACCTCCAAGATACCAGACTGGTAACAAGGGAAGAGAAAGAAAGTCCTGTGGCAGAAACAAACCCAGAAGACAGGCCTGGGTTATGGTTATAATCCTGAACCACTGTTAAAGACAAAGAAACAAAAAATAACCTGCATAGTTATTTTCACAGGCTGATTTTAAACTCCCTTATACCAATGAGTATTTCTACTGGCTTTTCAGTTTCTCTTTTTGCACAGCTTGAAATTCTCTTCACAGCCTGTGCAGAATCTGAAGGGGCAGGTTTTGGACACATGGAAATAACCTGTTGCAGTCATCTAAGACACATTGAGGTACTCAAGGTGAAGTAGGACCAGTCACTCTCTCTCCCCTGAGCTGTCAGCTAGAGCACAGACCTTGGATGTCTGCTCTGAGCAGTTCATACTCACCAGTTCCTCTGCTACTGAGATATTCTGGTTGGCTATTCTATTAGTTATATTAGACTTTTATAATAGTTATTTTACTCTGAAATAAAAAAGCAGAGTCATGCTAATTGTAGAATCCAGAGACTAAGAAAAATAGAATGTGACGAAGAGTACACGAAACAATATCCACCTGCAAAATAAAAAATGCACTGGGAGTTAGTGGACAGTAAAGAGAAAGAAACACTAGAGCAGCCAACTAGAAAAAAAAGGCCACCATAATGCTTGATAGTCAGAGGAAGATAAAAAGTAAAATGAAACTACTTTGAAACCTCTCAAATGAAATACACTGCAGAAGAGCACACCAGTCCCAAAGAAAGCTGTCAGAAAGGCATATGGAAGCCAGCAGGCAAATTTGAACAGGAGGTGACTTAAAAACAAGGAAAAACTATTCCTATAAGTAATATCTGAAATGTCAGAAAGTAAAATACTTTTAAAAGGAAAACATTGGGAATGGACAAAAACTGGATTTGAAAATCTCCTATTCAGTGTTCTACTACTTGCTGCTGGAAATGTGACAGCCATTTAAATTATTTCTCAGGCTCATGTAAAAGAAAGAAAAAAAGGCTTGCTTTCCCATTCCCTCAATTAGAGAAAAATCATCATATCTTTTTTGTGTTGAGAGTTAGTTGATGAATGTCGTGTCATTTATCACTGCCTCTGCATCTGACAGGAATCAAAGCAGACACTTTGAAAAGCAAGTGTCTTTGAACTACTAATTATGCTTAACAAAGAAAGTGTTTCACTTGTTATTTCTTAATGAAATTTCTGTTTTTACCTAAAAGGTTTTCCTCCTGGCTTATTTCTGGATTTATTTCTATTTATTTCTGGTTATACGGTGTTTAAAAAAGTGGGCAAATGTCCAGTGTTTCCTTCATATCCAAAGATTCTAGTGATCTATTGAGAAATACTAGCAAAGGTAACCCTTGATAGATATGTTGTTCTTTTGGATAAATGCTATTAAAAATCCTCTGTGAAAGTTCTAAATGTGAGAACAGTATTTTAGCTCAATTTCTCTACTCACAGGAATTTTTCCTCTCAATTTCTTCCTCCTTATCTCTATCTTTGGGGCCTTGATCTGAGAAGAATTTAAAATACCCAGACAAAAGATGCACTCAATAAAATCCATTAGAAAAGAGCAATTCCATAACTAGGGGATAAGTCATAGGGAGGAAAATATGACAAGTGGTTGACCAGCATTTTGGTGTCTCTAATTCCACCACATTCAAGTTCTTTGTATAAGGTTCAAAAAAGAAAAAAAAATCCAACAAACAGAAAAAAAAAACCCCAACAAAACAAAAATCCCAACAAAACCAAACCCAACAAAACCTAAACAAACAACAAACAATCAGTGGGCAGTGGAACTCCTCCAATCTTTTAACTTGCATTCTCCTCTAATCTTAAGGCTTCTTAAGTGATACCAAAAAGTGACACTCCAGAAATTCTGGATGAGGAAACAGCTGGTGTAGATGTATCTGCTCTGCTGAGAAAAGGGAGTTTTGATCTGTCAGAGAAGCAATTGTTTTGTACAGTCGACATCAAGATATGTCTTTCAAATTAGGAAGCTTTAATCTACAAAAATATTGGAATATGAGGCTATGCAGAAAATACAACTAATGTAGAGAGCTGCTGGTAAATCAGGGATTGATAGTAAAACCTGCAGTACCTGATAGAGACAAACAGGTTTTATACAGTTACTCTCCATCACTGGAATCTCAGATTTCCCCAGTGTAACCGAAGAAGAATTATTTTTTAAAATTTTAATATTCTCTGACTTATAATCCATGAACTGAAGAAAGGAATCCAAGCTTTGTGTCATCTCCTCAGACTACATAAACCAGTGTAAACTCAGGAGGTTTGATACTGATTTTCCCTAAAACTACTTTAAAAAATCTTTACGCATACAGGCTGAATAAAAATTACAGTCAGGCCTGTTAACTAGTTCACAATTGCTCCGCTCCACTTCCAGTTTGTCTCACATGTACCTGTGAAGTATGTAATTTTGGAAAAATGCTTAAAACACATAAATAGTATGATTAAATAACATCCCAGAGTCAATTGCTCTTCATCAGTAAATAAAAGGGTGTTCAGAGGCACTGCCATGCAGCAGAGCCTGGGATTAGCTCTGAATTGCCTTTTCTGTGAAAACTTCTTCCTGCTGTTTCCTCTTATCCATTTAGAAACATTTTTCTTTTCCGTCCACTTGCAGTCCCTATAAGAGTGTTTAGGGGTTCAGATAATTTTACTGGGATTAAGAAGTGAACGTTAATTATAAAAAAAATCTTAAAATCCATGGTGTGCTGGTGGGATCCTTACGTGTTGCCTATGTCAGTCTGTGATATTTTTTGGATGGCTTTTATTCCTCCACAATATGAACTTTTAAATGAGGGGGTGGACTTCAGCTGTATGTTTGGAGGCAGAAGTTCTAAAAACTTGAATAAAAAAATGCCAGTTCCTGACCTTATCCTCCAGTTAAGCCTGAGAACTTTGATCTCTTATGAGAGGCTGGCATGTTCAAGCATGAGCCAGATTAATGCAGTTAACCCTGAATTTCTGACTCTGTTCTGGCCCTACCTGTCTGCAGGCTAATGATCTCACTGGTTTCAGGTATGGACACTGCTTGGAAGTGATGCAGCACTTGTCTGTATGTTACTGGTAGCACTGGGAATAGGAGCAAATGGCTTCTTGTGCTGGAGAGGTAACACCATTCATTCTCTCTACCTGCACTGAGTGAAATCAGTCACAGCAGCAGGTCTCACTGACTTCAGTGAGAGTTCCCTTGAATCCTATTTATTGCATGTGCATTTACTGCATTCAGCAGTTTTGGTAAGAGACTGAAAGACATGGATTTAGAGCTATGTATCAAAAACTAAACAGTTCTGAAAACATGTGTGTGTTTGAGCGAGAAGAGGCAAGCCTTCACATGGTAAGGCAATTTTCTTCTTCCTGCTGTAGTCTTTCTCCTATTTACAATCTCAGTTGTACGCAGGGGAAATTTAAGATTTATCTGAATCAGAACACACCTGCATTTTAGTTCTTCCACTGCTGAGAAATGAGTACAGTTGCTCCCATTATTTCAGAAGGGTTTGTTTGTTGGTGGTTTTTTAACATTGCCCCCTTGTCTCCTTCTTCCTATTATTTTTTTGTTAAAGGCTCTTATTTTTGGAGCTTAGGAGTCATAATGAATAAAAACCTGTGAATGCAACTCAGTTCAGATCCACGTGTTGAGTCATGGGTTTCTCCTGAGTATGTGCAGGAGGCAAACCATGTCCTTGTAAGGAGATTGGCAATAGCTTTGGAAATATCTGTCCTCTTTCCGAGTTTGCAATCATGAGCTGTACTTCCAGCTCACTTTTTCTATAAAAGCAAATAGATATTTTATCTACAGGCATCAGCTATTATCTTGGTAATCATCCCTTGTCTGTGTGCAGCTACATAGGATGGCAAAGGAGGCTCTGAGATGTGTTATATGGTCTGTATCTGTCTTTCATGGTTCAAATTCATGGTACTATTAGGAGATCCTTTTTTCTCTCTCTGGTCTTCTACTCGATCCTGAACAAGGCCAAACAAGTGGTTCCCACAGTGCTCTGTCATCCATCATATACTTGCTCTTTTATTATACCTGTGCAACATCTTCAAAATCAATGCTTACATTTTGTCAGTTGTTATCGTTGAACAGTTTGTCAGTGCTCTAAATCTCTTGATCTGGAGGATATCCAAGCCCATAAGGTGATCAGAACCAAACTGTTTCCAGGCACTGATGGCTCACCCCTGACACACACAAACCGTCCCAGGAACCCTTGCCACCAGCCCCAGACTGTGGCTGGCTACTCCAACCCACCCCAACTCACCCTATCATGGAGTCCTGATCACTTTGAAGAGCTCACTTTGCCTGCTGGAGTATATTTCTGGCTCACCCTTTGCCTGGTTCCCAGGGAACCAGTTAGTGTGTGTTTGGTACTGTCCTGGGGTAAATACGAGCTTCACGGTCTTATCAGTGCACCAGACAGACACATGCCTGTGTTTTTCCCCCCATACTAATAAGGTGAACCTTATTACACGTTTTGTTAAGCCATGACTACAACAGTAACACTAGGCAACACGACACAGTACATCCCAGTACAGCCAGTCATCCCAATCTAAAGGCAAAGCAGTTCTCAGGCAGGGCAGGCTTTCAGGTTTTGGTGGCTTCTTGTGTTTCCAGGTTTTAGTGAGCAAAAAGTGTCAAAAAACCACATTTGAAACAATTTATAATCGAATGTTGTGGATTCAGATAAGTCAGATAAACATCTGAGTGAATTTGTGGAGGAAAATAAACTGCCATTCTGAACAGCTGGAGGTTTAGCCATCCCCAGAGCAAAGTCCATCAAACACGGAGATGTGGCAAACTGCCAGACAGCTGCATGTGTGTCACTTTGATGGTCACACGGGAATGCCCTCAGGGCAGGAGGGGATTAATGATAACTCTCTGAAACTCCAAGTGCCTCATTTTTGAGCTTCCTATGGCAGTATATTTCTTCTTCCATTTTCATTTTGTTCTTAAAGCTTCACTCTTCATTTAAACCCTCTAAGGAAACTCCTTGCAAGATAGATGTACATTACCCTCGCAGGGGAAACAGAATCTTTGTCAGAAAAATAAACACTGAAATCTGTTTAGCAATGCCCCTCATGTATACATCCCTCACTCATCTTCTCTAAATATTAGTTCAGAAACTAGCCTTCATTTATAGCAAATTCATTGCCATAGTCCAGACAGTATGGATTATTTCTATAGTGATGTTAATTTGCAACAGTGGAAGGAAATTTGCTATCCTAACAAATTACTTTTGTCCTTGGATGAAACAGAAAGCAAAGACAGTGCCCCTGGCTAAGTGGAAACGTGAGAAAGATATCCATAATGTTCTATGTGTGAAGCCTAGTGTTGGAGATGTTAATAACATGCAATTTAACTTCTACAAATTAAAACTGAAGCTTTATATTCATTTTCAACCAGAAATGTACTTTGAAATAGTCTCACTTGGGGTTTTGAATGATGTCAAAGATTACCCCTTCATAATGACCAGGGAGATATGGATCCAAATAAAGATGTCTGGATAATTACGCAATCTGTTCTCAGAGCTGCCCATCACAGCTAACTTAGTCCAATACACATGAAGCTTATAAAACCAGAAACACTATCCACTTAATCTGAATCTGTCATGAAAACAGACAGAATGAGGCCTAAATCTAAGTCCAGCAGTCTAGCATTAGACTTCAGAGCCAAGGTGTGAGACACAAGATTTGGTGGACACTGTCTTTAACTACAGATAAACATTCTTAATGAACTCAGTGTGCAAACCCATGTGCTTATAGGAACACACGCAACACACTAGCCAGTCTAGACACTCCTTCTACATCACCCTTCTGTGAAGGAGAGGTTTAGGGCTAAAACTATGGCTGTAAAAGATTTACTTTCATTCATCAGGCTTGATACAGGTGTCACCGTGGTTCACATTCCTTATCTTTGGCAAGGAATTTGCTTAGGCAGAGCTGTATCAATCCTCCTTGGCTGCCAGAAGGAAGGTAAAATTAGAAAAAAAAAAGTCCTATAGAACAGTATAGAGTTTAAGAGTTGAGTTTGTCTTCAGACCATGATGTGACAAGAGTGCCATTCAGCCAGCCTGTTCAATGGCTGATCAGTGGAGTCACTGAGTGCAGGACCAGGGTCATGGCGACAGGACAGCTGGATCCCTCTGCTCTGCCAAGGCTTGATGTGCAACTTGGCTTGTCAGAAACAAACAAGATCTCCTCTGCCTGTGAAACCCAGAACCCAGCAATCAGATCTAGGCTAAAGTGAGAAAGCAGCATTGCCAATGTATTTGCAAGAACTGTTGAGAGTTCTGTACCAACATTATTTGTGGGGAACAAAAAGCAATTAGCATCTAACTACTGGCTCTCAGTGGAGTCACCTTCAGACTAGTCAAGCACAGTCCTACTTAATCTGCCTGCATTTCCAGAGCACTGATCACTATGTATCTTTGCATCACAGCCATCCATCACGGCACCAGTTTCTCATCTAAATACTGCCAACAGCACTGTGAGCAGCCCAGAGCTGACACTCCCTCCTTCTCCCTCTGCATCTTATTATTGAAGTTGCTGCTGGCAAAGAGAAGAAAAGTGGCTGTGTCCACACTGACATTAGCAGACCTGTCAGCTTAATCAATGCTGGTCCTTTCCCCCTCAGCTCTGCTTCTTCTTTTTGAGGCAGCAGAAGATCCATATAGATTACATATAAATTCAGAACTGTTCCCAGCCATCCAGAAATCCTGCTTGTTTTTTTCTTTTCCATTGCAGCAAAACACGCTTTTTCAGTTTGAAAAGGAGAAATCAAACCTCCACTAACAATGCAGCCCATTCAACTTTCTCATCCCACTGGGCCATTACAGAGCAACAGCGAGGTCTGTAAAGGGGAACAGAGCTGCAGACCCTACTTCCTGATGTGTACTGCAGAGGATTCACCATGTAGGGATCCTCCTGGACTCCAGGTGCCCTATCAGGTCAGGCACAACTGGCAGGCATACGTTTGAGTAGAGAGCAGCTGTATTTGGTAATACAGTTGTAAAGAATGAGATACAGAGGCAGCTTCTTTGGTATTTTTGTTTCTGTATGGTTTAATTTTTTTGAAAGACAGTTTTCAGAAATAGGGATTTTATTTTTTCTCCTCTTCACCAGACTGACACACTAATTTGTGATGTGCCTTGTTGGATACAGTGTGTCAGTCTGCTGGAACTAGATTTCACATAACAAAGCATTAACAACGCGATTGGAGAGGCAGCATTATAGCAAACATAGATGATTTTGGAAAACTAGCATTCCAAAAGTTTCAGCATCCATAATACTCTCTGTCTTATGTCTTGCACATTTAGTGTGTTGTTGGACAGCCTCATCTCTCTCTCACCATGCCTCTGCCACTTGTCAGCTCATTGCAGTTCCCAGCCTACTGCCAATATCACTCTTCCATGACCCTGTTGTCATCTGACATTCCCTGCAGTTGTCTGGAAGGGGAAATCCTGAGTGCAGTTTTTCTGTCCCATTGTCATTCAGCCACAGGACCTAAAGAGGAAGTGCAGACCAGTTGCTTTGCCTCCTGGTCTCTCCTCTATCCAGTGCATCTGAACCATAGCCAAGGCACAGCATGTGCCAGTGACAGGAGGGATCCTGCTCAGGGGCTCAGCACACTCAAACGTTGTCTTTCCCGCAGCTTTTCCCATCACAACTTAGATGTGGCCTCATAGTACAGAAGTGTTCATGGTACTGATAAAAGTAGAGTTGTTGCCTACAAACTTTCAGTCTTGCACTCTGTCTCCATTGCTTCTCTGACACTATCTTCTTTGCAAAACAGTCAAGGAAAGTTTAAGTACCGTGTTATTGCATGTAGGTTTCTCTAAGACTCTAAGGGTCGGAGAAAGAAGGGTTTGTTTCTTTCCTCCCATGACAAAATAATCCCCCCCAAGCAGCATTGCAGTTCTATCAGGTTACTGCCTTTCAGGAGGAGTAGTTCCATCTGGTCAATATTCCCACCGGCACAGCTGTGGAGAGCTAGTTGTTTAGCATCTCTAGATCTCACAGTGATATGAACCTAATCAACTCTCTATCTCAGTATTCAAATCTCATTGAAAACCATATCTTGTCTCCCTCATCAGTGCTGCTTAATTTTCCTCTTCCACCGAGCTATTATTTAATTCACTGGCAGTAGCTGGCACTGACAGGCAACACAGTTCATAGGACTGACCTGGGGCCACAGGCCTGAGCTGCATGACTCTGATCTGAACAATCCAACAAGCTTGGACAGAGTACTGTGCCCCTGTTTCCTCATCTTTGACACAAGAGTAATGTTTCTGCTGCCAAGGGAGGATGGAATAATTATACTTCGGATATATTCAATGCTAAACACTTCTACCAGTCTATTTATCATGTTTATAGAGTAAAGGCTTGCAGGAATAAGAGACTAGAGAATAGTCCTGTAGTTACAGGGTTGGGCTGGAGAAAAGGTGATCTGACCTCTGTTTCTGGCTCTTAGATAACAGGAGAGACCCTAGGCAAGGTTTGGGCTTCAAACCTCCACCTTTAGAAAGGGAAATACAACCTTTCCCCCTATGGAGGCTAAATAATTCCTATCTGTGAGTTTGCAAAGAAAAGTTATTGCCACTTTTTATGTGAATTGTTACTGATACAGTTCTAATATGCAATCAGTTTATGAGCAAAGGACAAGAAGAAATAACTGCAGGTAGGAGAGGCTTTGCAACACTCAGTCAATGCCTGTTTTCTTGTCTTTAAGAAATCCTGCACACCAGAATTAATTCAACGAGGGAAATGGTTCTCACAGCCAATGCTGATTTCAACAGTCATTCATGACATTGAGCAAGACACCTATTACTTGTATCCCTTTCACTGAAAATAAAGAGAGCACCATCAGACCTAGTACCTTCTAAAAAATCAAATCAGGCTGCTCACAGTCTGAAATGCTTTGTGAATTTCCCAGTTAGCATAGTCTCCAGACAAGCCTCTCCATCACAGTTCAAAATGTTAAAGTTGTGCCGTGCCTGATCTCTTATGGAAGTTTTGAAGAAGGATGCAGAAGCCCAACAGGCATGATTAATGCCAACTGGTATGTGCAGACAGAGTGTATTCCACTGCCTCCCACTGCCCAGCCCACCTGCTGCCCACCAGCTGTTCCAGTGTTCCAGAGAAACTCCACTCCAAATGCTCTTGCTCCTCTTCTTTCAGTGTAACACTCAAAGAGCTCATCTGCTTTTCAGGCAGTTAATGGATTCCATGAAGCATCTGGTGAGCAGGGCCCGTAATTTGCAGCAGCTCAGACCCTGTGGCACACGTGCTCTCTGGCCTTATGGCCAGTGGCTGACCAACAGGTGCAAATCAAACACTGTGGAGTTACACTGACACACACCAGCTGGCTTGTTGCCTTTATCAATTTTCATAGGTCTTGATCTCATACACACTCATATTGATTTAGTAGCACCAGTGAAGCTACTCCCAGAACTGGCCTCTCTGCAGACCAGTGCCTAGGCCTGCACAGTACATGCTTTTTTTTATAATTATGCAGCTTCCTCTACTGAGAATATCTTCTTGAAACCCTCTTCATCCTCCCTCTCCACCAATATTTTAGACTTAGATTACAGAAAGATTTTTGGATTTTTTTGCCAAAGGTTAAGAAAAGCTGGAGTAGCAAAATGTTTATTTGAGGATAGCAGCTAGATACCAGAAAGGAAAACTTTGGTTAATACAGAATGTTCCTTGCAGATCTAGCTGGAAAAGATGGGATTGAGCTATTTCTCTTTGCCTACTTTCTTTTCCCAGAAAGTGTCAGTCACAGAGCTCAGGTTTTTTTATTCCATGAAGCTAATCAGGGTTCAGAATCAAAATTTTATTAGTTTTATCCATTTGAATGTTGGAAACAGAGATAACTCCTTCCCTGCAATATGCTGCTCTCAAGAGCAAGAAAGAGGGCTCCCAGTGGTGCTGCTCAAGTAGGAGAGCAAGCAGCAGGCACAGGCATACCTTCACATTCCTGATCTTTCCAAAGCATTCCACCAGCACAATCTTATTCATTAGTATTGAAGATTAATTTATGTGCTGAGATGCTTTCATTACTGTGCTAGTCCTGCTTGGCTCTATACATCACCTCCTGCTAGAATATCAGGTTTTGATAAAGAAATGAGTAGTTTGGAGATTCACATGATGTAGCTGCTCATCACATAAGAGTGAGGTGAATTGCACCTTCTCCTTCAATAAACACAGCTCAATGATGTGATTCCACCAACTTCACCCTGTCCTAGAGCCAAAAGCCCTTAGTGGAGGTGGCAAGAAGCTGCCAAAAGCACCCAGAGAGACTGATTAGTGATTCAACAATGACTACAGGTGTAAGAAAGGTCCCTTGCTTATTTGAGGTTAGTGACCAGCACATTAGGAATCAGCAAGGGAAAATAAAATCACTATTATGAGCGCTGACACCTAAAGGCACTGCCTTCCAGCCTCCCAGGCATAGGGAGGGCTGTGATGAATGAGCCTGCTGGTTTGATGATGGTAGGACATTGTGAAAATACTAAATTGCATGAAAGCTTTTGTACAAAGCATTTACAACAGCTTGTGTAGCTTGAAGATAATGGGAGAGGAAGGAAGGGAGGGAGGGAGGGAGGAAGGAAAAACAGGATAAAAGAAAGGAAAGCACAAAAACTGAGGTGTCCAATGGCAGGGAAGCAATGAAGGACTTGTCTCCCGTGAAAATTATTTCCATTCTCCTTTCTCTCTCTGGATACGTCTTTATTGCCTCTTTGTCCATTTTATGCTGGGACTGTCTTCTAGTGCATACTCATACATTTGTCAAAGGACCTGTGCAAAGGGAATACAAACATAAGCTGCACTTCCTAAATGCCAGCATAACACCATTAGTGACACTGGCCACCAGCAGCACAGGGAGAATCTTGGACTACAAAGAAAGACAATGAGATGTGGCATACAGCTAAGGCCCTATTTTAGAGGGTTCTTTCTGACCTTAGTGTTGTTCTGTCTGTGCTAGGACTAATCTTAAATAAGATCAATAGAAGGGTTGGAAAAGCACTCAAAAAGCTGGCCTTCACTAACGTGTATCAGTTTACAGATAAATTGTCCATCTCTCCTTTGCAGAATCCCTCCATCAACTCCGCCTTTTCCATAGCCCTTACTGCAGGAGCTTGCAACTCAAGAACAGTTCAGCCCTCAGGATAAAAGGATGAGCCCACTTATTGGCCTGAAGAATGACAGGCAAGGTGAGGTCTCACCTCATCAACTTTACCAGTACACAGACTCAGTTTCTCACTTCCCTCTCTCATTTTCCCCAGAGAAGAAGCACAGCTCTGTGTGGAGTGCAGCTGTCATGCAGACACCTCATCCTCTCATTCAAAAGATTGAGACCTCTTTCCTTGGGCAGAAACTTACTACAGTCTTAAACCGGTCAAGTACCCTGGCCCCTTGAGAAGGGCTGGACTGACTTGACTCTCCTCAGATGTCCTTATCCTTCTCTAATTCCAACCCTTTGCTCAGACCCCCTCTTAAATCCAGAATGAAAATGAGTGACTCTCCAAGATAGATACCAAAAGCAGGCTGAGCTTCATGGCTATATTAATAAGGAAATTAAGACTAATTGAAGGAAGTGTGGTTACCTCCATATATAGCATTATACTAAATTGCTGTTCTATTTCTAGCATCTATATTTTCTCATGAATGCTTAAATACCAGAGCCAGTTTGGATTCATAGCAATGGCAAAAGCCTGCAGAGGACAAATTTGTTTCTCTCTTATACAACTGCTAAAGTCAGACAGAAAAATGATTAAATATGAGCATAAAAGTAGTTTTGAGTGGAAGAGAGGAAAATATCAGATATTGAACTGTTTCATCTTTCAGAAAAAGGTGTCTGGAAAAACAACTGGAAGAAGCAACTTCTAATGACTAACCATGTCATAGATGTCAGGTTCTCCCTTCCTTAATCAGGTCAGGGTCAAATGACATGCTTGAATTCCTGAGAAGTTTTAACTGTTTTACATCTACAGATCTACAGAGGCACAGACAAAAGTGTTACTTGAAAAAAGCTCCACCTTACAGCGGGAGGGATTATTCAGTGATAAGGTGGTGATTGCTTCCGTGAAGAGATGCCTTCCGTGGGGCAGAGCTTTTTACATGGCTTTTCTAGGATAACTTGGCCCTGAAGACCCTGGGGCTGGCTTGGAGCGGTGGCAGTATGAAGGAGAACAGAGCAGGCAGAAGAGCTGGGGAAGCAGCAAAGGCCCAAGAGGAGACAAGCAGAGAGAAGGGTACAGGCAGGCTGGGGGTGCGGGTATTGCCAGCAAACAGCCTTGAACAAGAGAAGGAGGCACAACTAAGGACAAACTGGCTGCCCTTCCCTACCTGCTGGGAAAGCAAGTGATCAAAAGGAATCCCCCCAGAAATCTGTCATGGTGGGTCTCTTTGGTCTCACTGAGCTGGTGGGTCTGATATGGAAGGGAAAACCAGCCCTGAGATGCAGGAAGGTTGGGTCCGTACTGGTTTCATCCCCGAATCCTCTCTGACACTGGGAAAACGGCGCTCTCTGCCAGAGTCCCGGAGTTCTGCGGATGCTCCCTGGGACCCCACAGCAGCTTTCCTTAGTCCCCTGTGCCCCCTCCCCGCAGACCCCTCCGGGCAGGGCTGTCCCTGGCACCCACCGCCTCTAGGTGCTGCTCTACTACCAGCTATGGACTTCCCGGCAGGAAAAAACGGGAGAGGGATGGCAGCAACTTCCTCATGTTGCAGGAGGAAACTGCAGCGGTTCTGGATCACCAAAAAGTGCCTTTTTTTAAAGGATCTTGTTCATTCTTGTGTAAACCAGCACACCGGACACAGCTATCCATCCACGTCTCCTGCAGGGAATGCGGCAGAGGGAATAAGCCTGAACGTCGCCTTCTGCATAACATTTTGACTGAGCGACAGCTGTGGTTTAGCTTTTCACACAAAGGAAAAGAGCTTAAACTGAGCTAGTGGCATTGTCGGGATAGGAGTTAATCTTGCCAGGTCAAGAGCAAGGACACAAGTGATTTGTCACAGGGAGCAGTAATGCACAGGGGGCTGATACTGGAAGGTGAGGCTTAAAGCTTCAGGCGTTAGCAAATTAGTATTTTGCCTAATTAGATATTGATCACTATCACAAAGCATGTCATGACCACCATAAGCTTACACAATGCGACAGAAAATTAGAACGTGTACCAGAAAGCATATGAATTCCTTCTCCTCCAGGAACTTTACTTGGACACGTAGCCAATCTGCAAGTCTCATCCTGCTGTTTCCTAAATGAGTGATAAATATTCCCTTGTTTCCCAAGGGCAACCTAACAGTTTTCGTCTTCAATGCCATAATATGATTTTCACCTTGCATTAAGGTAAGGAGGTGTTCCTCCTTCCCTGATGCCCCAAGGAACACAAATCTAAGGTGGTCAATACCCGGCTGATCCCAATGCCAGCTGTGACAGCTGAGAGAGGTAATTTTGTCTCATCACCAGTACAGAGATGCTGCATTAACCATGTCTTCCTGTGTGTATCCCATGCTGTGCAGGACATAGCATGAATTCTTTGTGGCCAGATGGACCCTTAACACCATCCCACAAATATGCTGTGAACACAAGAACATTAAATAACAGACCTGCTTATCCTTGGGTAATAACAACTATCAAAATTCATGTTTGCATCCCTGGTGGCACATGTATACTTACATAAGGGGTTTATTACTACATGTACTGCAGACAAAAAGAAGAAAGAAGATTGTACATCTTAGAAGTTTACCCCGGTTCAGCTGGTCTTGCAGGACCTCTCTGAAAGTGCCCACAGGAGACTGCATTTCCTTTGAAATATTAATCTCAGCTTAGGGCAAGGATGGTGCATGATCAGGCACAAACCTTGGAGAACAGCTCTTTAATTTCTCCATCTGAGAAACTCTCCCCTCAACAAATGCATTTAACACGTATATGTAATCTTAAATTGCATACTCAGATGTGAGGGTTATGTGATGCTGCTCAGGCACACAGTGAGAATTAGTTAGGTGGCAGAGAGCAATGGTAGGGTGCAGTGATGGGAGAAAATGGAAGGTGCTCCTCTAGAGCATAGTCTGACACAGGTGATGCTAGGAAATGCAAGAGGCATATACTTCAGGGAAGGAAAAGCCTCGTTAGACCTGGGATGTCTAGTTGTCACCACTTCAGCATATAGAAAATAGTCCCTGACAGGAGCCACACACACATTTCTCAGCTGCAGCAGGGTCCAGGCAATCCAGCAGGAATATCAAACTGTGGTTAAGAGGTCCTGGGCAGACACACACAAAAACACTGCACAGAGATGAATGGGTCCAACTCACTGCCGTGTCAAGCCCTGTCCCAAATGAGAAATGGTGCTTGAGAAACAGCAGGGAGTAGAGGTACTTTACAGCCTATGCCACATACCTGAGAAATCTGTGGACAGCTTCCCTGCACCTGCTGGAAAACCAAAATCCCCTATTTTTCATTTCTCTATAGTGTGTGATAACATTTGCTCCAAGTCATTTATGGAATTGTGACAGAAGTTGAACACTGGAAACGGGTACCTGTGTTCTCCTTTGATGCCTGAGCTTGGACACTGGGAGCTGGCACTTTGCTGCACACAGATCCCTGACTGCTCCCACGACCTGCACACGACCAACTGTCATGGCAGACTGAGCCTTCAGTGTTGAGCAGTTCCCATACAAAAGTGCATTTTGCAGCACTTTCCCTTCAGCCTAATTCAGAGCCATGCTGTTACCCTGCCTTTGCCAGCCTCCTCATTCCTATGCGGTTTCATATAGCCTATGGCAAACTTCCCGTTTGCGTGAACACACAGCCTCCAGGCAAAACTGTCAGCAAAGTGCAGCTTCCCGGTGCTAAGCAGAGAAAGGCATCTGGGGAATCTGGACCTGATGCCAAAGGTCTCAATGCCTGCAGAGACATAAGCCCCCACAATATCCTGCTGTCCCTAGATGGGCATCGATGCACTGACTGACCCAGCTGCCGTTTCTGCCCAGGCACAAGGCATGGTGAATAGATGGACAAGCTTTCCAAATATTATGTTGCATAGAATCAATTTTGACTTCTTAACTATGAGCCAAACCCTCATACTTCCCCTTGTGTGCACATGCACATACCACAGCTTCTTTGTATTGAGAATTGGAATGTTATTTCTCATTTTTATTTTAATTGTTTATATTGCTGTAGGCATTTGAGTAAAGAGGAGAGAAGGCAGTTTATGCTTTTCAGTACTGGAGTAGGATGTGTCTGTGGCATCTACAGCAGATTACTGGTATCTAGGTGTTTTTAGCTGCAAAAGAATGGGTACCATACCCTGTCTTCTTCAGCAATACAGGCATTATTTCTTGCCCTGTCTTGCAGTACCTCCTGTAATTAGCTTTTACATTAGAGCTCAAGAGTCCATTTTCTGTGTCAGACGATGCCTCAGCAAATTCTGGCTAAAGATTGAGGATTGGTATCTGTGGGAATTGAGCCAAAATTTATAGCAGAAACACAGGTTTTGTTTTTCACTGAATTATATCTTAGCAAATTCCAGTGGGTGTGATAATTACTTGCTGGATTAAATATACTTTTTAAATAATCTCATTTGTTCCAAAACACTGTTTCTGGTATTTTGTCCAAGAGTTGCTTTATTAATGAAACCTTGCAATCTGAGAAACTACGACTTTTCCCTTTCAGCCTCTAACAGGGATGAACTGCTATGTTTGGAGTTACTAATGCAGACTCTCTGTAAGCTCCCCTAAAATACAGATAAAATTATCTGTTTTTATTGCAGCAGTTGCTCTTATAAGACCTTCTGTGACTCTGTGTTACCTGTGACCAAAGATTTGGACACGCTGCACAGTGCTTTCGTGCTTTCAGAGGCAAAGGCTGTTGACCAAGCTCAGCCTGTCCTGCTCTGAGTATTGGTGCCATCCCACCACCTTGCACCAACAACCTGGTAGGAATTCAGCAAAGCAGAACCTGCTCATAGCTGAGTGCAGCTTCCAGTTAGAAGATCAGTTCCTGCTAAAAATGGATTCAGGTCAGCTTTTTGAATGCTTTCTCTCAGGCAAGACATTCAGTGATTTGTCCTAGACTAGGAGTGTACTTTCTCTGCCCATTGTGGACAGGCTGCTTCCTTGAAAAAAGAGTCCCCCTCATGTCACACATGTCACAGCTGTCTTTCTGGCCTCTCTCCACTTTGCATTCTCCTCTTGGCTTTACTTTCTATTTAGTTGATCCTTAAAATCCTTCTCAACATAAAAATCTAACAGCTGGCATCGTGACAGGGTGACGTCTATGGCCACCTCAGGCAGAGGCAGCTGCACCCTACTTTACTTATTTTTTGTCCCCCCCCCCCCCCCCCCCCCCCCCCCCCTCTCTCTCCCNTCACACAACAGAGGTTCAGTTCACAGGAACTAGGAAAAAAAAAACAAATACACATTGGTCATTATTATCATGGGTGAGACATATATTAACATGACAAATTCCTCATTTTCTGAGGACAGAAACTATATTCAACATGGGGAACCTTCACTGTGGACATGTAGGAGACCGGTTTATCCACCACAGACATTTTAGGCTCTCTGGAGCTGTTGGGGTCTAGCATTAAGTGTGTTTTTTTGCTTGTTGGCCCAGCCTGTTAACACTGACATAAAACAGACACTGTGCCACCTCTCAGTAGTAGGTATTTTCTGTCAAATGCCTGAGATTCAAACATATGTAGTATGGGAGCTGATTATGCTTTAGCATGTTTCCAAACAAATTATTTCTTAGAAATAAAGCACTAAACAAATGGGAATTATAATGAAACAAAACAACGATAACGCCATTGTATGTATCTGGAGTAATGATGGGACTAGATCAGATAATGAAGGTGTAAAATGGATAAACATTGGCATCTCTAATACCCATAATAAATTCTAGGACATTAGAAAACTGCACGATATCAACAAATAACAGCTCATGGCACTAACAATAACAACCTCATAGAAAAAAACGATATTTAGAATGCCAGTCATTGAAGGGAAGTTTTCCAAAATGCAGAAACCACTACAGGAGCACATAAAATGGATATATGCATCATATAAAATAATCAGAGCAATTCTCCTGCTTATCCTCAGCTTCTTAGCTTACACTGTATCTCACAAAGCACCTTTTGCTCTTTCAGTTTCCTCCTCACACGTGCAGTGGGGGTGACAACTGCTAAAGAAAAGAGTGACTTTAATCCCCATGGCTTTAGTATTAGCAAACTGTCTGCAGATCTCACTACCTGACAGGCAGGAAACTTTGCTGTAACAAAACATTTTATGCTGCTTAAAAGTCACCCTGTTTATAATGACAGGGTGAAAGGAAAAGGATAATTTGTACCACAGTCACAGGGGAGGATGGAACATGGTGGATGGGAATGGAATTGCTGTGGTTTGCCCACTTAGCCCTCTCTCACCCAACGCAGGTGCTGTGCAATGGAAACAGCAGAACGACAGGACAGAAAACTGTGGTGAGGATGCTTTTGGGTGGCAGGGCAGGATTCTGAAAGCTGCACCCCTTTCTATTGCAGCACTGCTTGGATCACACTTCCAGCCCACTGGTTCAAAGGGAAGGGCATGGATATATCTTTCTTAACCATCCAATCCTCACTTCAGAGTTCACTATTAGGCCAAAATTAAACCAACAAATCTGCTGAGGTCCAATAGCCTCAAATTTAGCAATATATTGTAATAAGCCTTAACAGCTCTGCAGAGTCCCTCTGGATGTCACCAGGGATAAAGAGCAAAGGAGTGCAACCAGATATCTGTCAGCATTAGCAGACTAATAACAATGTCTCACAGAAGGCAGGGCTGTGACTTATTCCTCTCCTTCAGAGCTTCCTCACCATTTTGCAGCAAGGGATCTGAGGAACGGTAACAGTGTTTGTAAAAGAGATCCCTTTAACCCTAAGATCATCCCCCAGGAACAGCTGCCCCTGTAAGAGAACAGTCCAGCTCAATGTCCTGAAACCAGACCCAGCCACAGAGAGGTTTCATCAGCCCACTCCTCCTCCAAGAGCAGTCAAAATATACCCTGCTGTCACGTCGGGCTTAGCTTCGCAGCAGATGTGGTATGTTTGCAAGTGATAGCCATTCCTGTCATATATTGAAATTAATTTCTCAGGCAAAAATCTGCTTTACTGGGAATGAAAATGAGCAGCAGACCCATCAACACAAGCACTAGTGTGTGGCCAGAAGGACAGCAACAACATTTGTGATAAAGCAGCCTTTCCCACTGTTCTCTTCCTCCTCATATGATAATTTACTTTTTGTGCCATTTTTCCAAGACAGCTAAGTGCACATATTTTTCTCTTTTGAGATGACTGCTGCAGAGTGGCTACGCTTGAGAAAATTAGTTTTTATCATTTTAATAATCTAATTTTCATAAACCTTTTAACGCAAAAACAAAAACTACTTAACGCACAGCAAGATAATTAATATTGAAAATAGACTCTGCAGGGGAACTGTAGTACCTGCTGCCTTGCATTAGGCTCCCAGAATAATGAATTAGCCAGGAGCTTTAAGTAAGTTTGTAGGAACAATATAAACAGTACCGACACACTTCTACTTGCTTTAGATAGGGCACATCCAGAGGCTACTTAATATGTTGATAGCCTGACTTTGAGAATAACTTCACCAGTATCCCTGCTGGAGTCATAGTGACTCTTAAAAACCAAAATCGTTCATTTTCAAAGTCATCACTTTAGAGTTGACAACAAAAAACGTAGCAGTTTACCTGGCCTGAAGAAGAGAATTTGCCATTTTCCCTTACCCACTAAGACATAATTGAGTGAGGGAAGGATTTGCAGCTGGAACTTGGAAGGGTCAGACTAACTCAGCTCTGCTCCCTACCCCCAAGACAACAGTTTTTCAGCTGGACCAGGGGCCAGGATGAGGCTTTCTGCTGCCCTAAGGGTGTGGTAAAGGCAGATTATTTCCTTTCCTGGTAAACAGCAGGTTTGTTTGGGTTTGAGGTTGGTTTGTGTTTTGTTTTTTTGTGTTTTTTTTTTTAACAGAGTGTGGGGAGAGATAGCAACTAATCCTTTCTTCCGAGCACATCTACCCCTAAGCAATGTCACATAACTCATTAATGCTGAGAACCAAGCACTGCCAGCAGAGAATGAAAGGACTCCTAAATGCCAAAAATAATGTGTGCACTTGTAGAGCACTTAACATCTTCAAAGTACTATACAAATAATTACTAATTATTTAAGGAACTAATTACTGATGGAAGTTTATTGCTTTTTGTGAGCACATGCATCAAGTGCATGCCAGGGATCCCTGGAAGGGCCCTGATGAAATTGCTGGGACTGCTGCTTGCTCTGGGGAGATAATGCCTGGTTAATAAGAGGATGCTCAGCTCAGCAGGACCCAATGACAGTGGTCCAGGTCTGTATCCATAATGTACAAGGGACCGTTTCCAGATTTGACCCCTCCAATCTCTGTGGCAGTCAGGTATGCACAGTCTGCATGGCTAATAAGTGTGCACGAAAAGTTTGTTACCTGCCACAGTTGCAGTCACTTCACAGGGGACTGCTCAAAGATGTGAGGTTAAAATCCTGTACTGAAATAGGAAACGGTGGAAAGAGAATTAAACAAGAATACAGATTCATTTAAAGCTCAGCAGGGAATGATAAGGATAGAAAAAAACCCAGAGTGAATTAATGCTGTCAAAGGATTTAAAGGGAATATGAGTATGGGGGGAAAGACAAACAAAAAACCTGGACAGAAGATATGTCCATTAATTTGTAAACCAAAGGCAGTATGAAAATAATGATGACTAGAATCTCTCTTTAATGAGACAGATAAAAGAAATGTGAACAATTTGGAAAGGAGGAAAAGCAAATAAGCTATCTTTTCTTAGTAGCATAGTAGAAAATAATTCCAGGAAAACGAGCCTATACATAAATCAGCAGACACAGATTAGCCCAGGTTATTAGGAGAAGTGGTGAATATGCCATGCTACATGTGATCGTTTCTCCTAATTTATGACCAGAAGACTAAGAATTGACAAAAGTATATACAGACTCTTAAAATGAGAAATAAATTACCACGAAACACTATTTTCTGAATATGTACCTTATACCCTTTCTAAAGTAAACATCATTGCTTTGGAATGTGATGAAATTGAGCAACACAAAGGCCAGTGGCACAGTCTGACCCATCAAAAGGTCCCTGGCTTTTGGGTGGCTGCAGTCCCCCATGGCAATGGCCACTGCTGACCAGCAGCTAGTTGATAAATCTGTGATGAGACTCCAGGCAGGAGATCCCCATCCTGGCCAGGCAAAATGCCACCATAGAGAGCCCTGGGAGTGATACCTGGCAGGGAGCAGGATGCTTTGCAGAAGGTCCTGCAGCAGATGTGCCAGCACACAGCTCTCTGAGTATCTTGGGTGACCTTGTCACAACAAAAAACTATGGCAGGTGGAGGAATCACAACCCCTGGCTGCAGCCCTCCAGGAGGGGAATTGCACACCAGGTTGTTGTACAGGATCCCAACACTTTGGGAGAGAGACCACAGCCTTGCCTAAGCTTGGATTGATACAGTAACAACAGAACCGCCAATTAGCTTTGTAAGATTAACATATCACTGCCCCTCAAAAACACCCTCCGTTTTAGCGGTGTTGATACATCCAGCTACCTCGGAGACAACTGTGCTCGTGTGTGCTTGGCTCCTGAGAGCTGTTTCCAGCAGCATGAAGACTCCAGCAGTGTCGGTCTAGCAAGAATAAATCTCACCAGACAAACTTGATTGCTTTTCTGATAGAAACAGAAAATTAACGGATGAAGGGAATGCTGGAGCTCTAATATGTTTGCATCTGAGTAGTGCATTTGATACTGTGCCTCATGAAATCTTTCTAGAAAAATTAATTTAAATCAGCTTGAAGATGAATACTGTCTTCTTAATTGAAAGCAGACTAGAAGGCTATAAAAGAGGTTGACAGTAAGTGGCAAAGTATGGAGTTAAAGATGAGGAGACTGTAGAAGAACCACAAAGCTTACTCTTTACAATTTATAGTTAATATTTTCACTATTCATTGAGAAATGGTGAAGAAAGCAACATTTTAACAAGATATGCAGATGAGAAGAAACTAGGAAAAATTAAATCCTCCACAAAAGATGCAAACACATCCAGAGAGTGAAGCAGCTGGGTCAGGATGCTATAAAATGAATTCAAAGTTAGTTACAGAGCAGGAGACTGTGGCCAGTTTTCCTGTTTTCTGGAGCAAACCAGACCACCAGCTTTTATTTACAGGAGGAAGGAGGTTTGGGTTCATAATTTTGCATGTCTGCTTCTGCAGATGTGAATCTTGTAAGCCTGAAGGCTCATGAAAATCTACTTTTAGCCCTGCATTCTTCCTAAGTGGAAGGTTTTGAATTACACATCTAATTGTACAGTTTGGATATTTTCTAAGCTAGTGACATAAGGCAGGGTTTGACTTGCACATGGGTGACAGTGCTTGCAATTCATCCTGCAATGTTAAGGACAGATATGCGTGCCTAGTAATGCTTGCTAAAAAAAAAATGAAATTTTAGAATTTGCCTGCTAAATATCTGAAACAAAACAGTAGATTAATTCCATCTACTATCTTCAAACTTGTGGGCACAAATTTGAACCAAGCAAGAAATGAGATAGGGCAGGAAAAGCGCAGCTCAGGTTCAAACCTGCGGTTTGGGGCAGCACGGGTTCAGCCCATCTTTGTGCTGCTCTACTGTTTCTGCACCTAGAACACTCTGTTCATTTCTGGGAAACTCATTAGCAAGGAGGTATTGAAAAATTATAGTGAGTTCAGAGAAGAGCAACAAAAATTATCAAGGGGATGGAGATATTAATTTATAAAGGAAGATTAAAGGACCTAAATCAGTACTGGAAGAACTGAATTTGTAATGCACTTACTCAGAAAAATGGTTACAGAGATGTTACAATCTAGTACCGAAAGTTATAAATACCGAAGTCAGGGAAGAATTAAGTAGCATAGTGGGGTGTAATAGGAAGTATGGGGAACCAGAAACGAGAAAGTGAAACAAACTAAATATCCAGGAAGAATTCCTGACAAGGGAAGCCTCATAGTTTGCAACACTTGAAGTTAAAGTGAAGGAAAAGGCAGAAGATGTGCAACAGGGGATGATCACCCAGTCTTCCCTGGAGAGCCAGATCACCGTGCTGCTCACTGCTCCCTGTGGGACTGGCACAGAGCCCTTGCTGGAGTGACATGACAGCAATGAATGTATGAATATGCATGAGGCTATTGTTCACTGTGAGCTGTGGTGACAGTATCATTTCCTTCATATAATTTCTAATTTCCTCTGGTGAGCATTTGTTCAGAATGAAGAATTTGGATTCTGGTCTCTGGACACTTTTCCCCTTGATTATCTGAGAGATTTTATGCTTGGCAGTACCATTGGACCAGATATACACAGCAGTTTTCTTCTCCATGTGAAGTTTCCAGTTTAATCTCCTATCCTTACAGTCCCTTATCACTCCACAGAAGTGCACCTTTATGTTCTATGCCAACAACATCAAGTTCGGGAGAGATATCCTTAATGCCTTACCCAAGCCAATACAAATTATCTTGCAGGATTTCAGCCACCTAATGCAACAGAGCATCTTGGGTTTCTCATTTATTTTGCTTTCCTTCATATGCTGTGTTGCTTTCACTTCTCAAATATTGATTAAGTCAAGTCAAAGCCGTGTACTAATCAGTGCAGCTCAGTTTGCATTGTTATACACGTGTACCCATTATAACTGATTTTGTAAAATAGCTTGTGAGTTATCTGTTTCCAGAATGAGACAAGGTCTGCATGTTTTAGCTGAGATCAGTTCTTATGTGTTCTGTATCACCTACACTCTCTTTAGGAGTCATTTTCTGTACATTAGAAAATGTAGTTTCGCCCTCCCCCACACCTAGTGATAGTTAATTAAAGCAATTCACGAGAAGCAAAACACCTTCTATAATTGATTGAACAAAGAGAAAGATTATATAGCTGCATAATATCTATCTTGGATACAAGCTGACATTGTCAGAGGAAAAAGGTAGAAAAAAATTAAATGAAGCATCTTTGTGAGTACTATTTGCCCCCATACAAAAAGTAGGAGCTTGGGAGAAGGTAGACACTCTTGCAGAACTGAGAGCTTAATTCTTCTGTCTCTTGCACCACATGAAACTCATAAAATGAGGAAAGCTTGCAGGGAGCTTATCTGGAGAGGAAGCATAGACCTGCTCTCTCAACTGTGGCAACCAGTGGGGTGAACTGTGCCTACCCAGTTCCCGGCAGCTGTCAAGTATGAATTTCTAATCTTTGCATAAAGCTGGAGACATAGCGAAATGACTTTGTATTACTGTCATTTGTATTCTGCCTCTGGACCCTTTCACTCTTCTTGTTTTGAGTAATACTTTTTCAACCTTGTCTTCTCATTAAAATTTCCTCTTCATTATAGAGCGTTTCAATATAATTTCCTCCTGAACTGAGCTCAGGGTACAGCCCAACTAATAAGAATTGCATGATCTGCATTATTATGCACACATAATCCATTATAATTGTATCTTATTCCACTTTAATTGCACATGTTTACAAACACTGCAACAGATTATGTATTTTAGTTGATTGTCCCATTAATGATTGAAAAGTTAATGCTATTTTTTGTTACACCCATTTTTGGCTTTCATAACAAATGAAATAACATAAAACTTCTGGAGAGTCACAAGATACATTTCTAACATTCTCTGGTTTATTTTCTAACATAGAGAAGAGTCCTCCCTGAACTGAAAGCATGCATCTTTAAGAGTGCAACACTTGGTATCACTCAAACCATGTTCAGTCTTCAGAGTGTGGCAGGATTTTAGTTAACCACTTGTCCTTAGTTGAATTTGTAAGCTAAAGGTATTTTAGTGACAGGGATCTCGATGTTCTCTGTAATTTACAACACCTCCATCACCCACAAGCCCAGTGCTTCTGCATTTTCAGAGAAAGGCTTTGCACTCAGAGCTCCCCCATTTCCGAGCATGCTGAAATGCCCCCACTGCCTGCCTGGCAGTTTTGCTTCTGGGCAGTGTGATAAGGTCAACAGATGCAGAATTATTTAGGAAATGGACCTCCTGAGACTCCAGATACTGAAGAGAATTGGAAAATTTGGCAGCACATTGTGCTGCTTTGGTGCAAGGTCAGTTAGATAAGGTCAGTCAGGATGTTAAATCTAGCCACTGCCTAGTTTGTCATCAGGTTTTGTAACAGGAACGAGGGAGCCTGATAGACCAGAATCCCCAGAAGAAAAAATATGAAAACCAAGTCAATATTTTCACCAAGATTTATAGAAAATATACTTCTTTTTATGTGTCTTTTCTCAGATACATTTACGCCATGTAGCATTAACAGAGACAGATGTGCTTTATCTGGGCTCTCTCCAGCTTTTTCTTCACATATGTTTATTCTGCTGCCTTTTAAGCCTTTGTGCAGGGCATTTTCTCACCCTGAAGGCTGTCCTTCAGACATGAGTAACACCTCTGCGGAAGACACTGACAGGACCACCAAGTGTAAGCATCAAAACTAGCAATGCCTTTTTTGTCACCATTCCATCACAAATCCAGTGGCTTTCCCTTGAGCCTCCCCTGATCCAGAAAGTCAGTAATTGGGAGGTGGCTTCATGGCCCCAAACACGCATATTGGCTTGTTTAAATTTAATTGTAATTGAATAAAACACTACTATGCTAACAAAGGAGAAAGAGTTTGTCCTGAGTGGAAGAGAGATTTTTGGTAGAAATCAAAATGCAGGTGATGTGCTCAGCATCTTCAGGATGCGATTGTTTATGTCTTTGAGAATAAATAATACATTACAGGCTCTGACAAATGGAGCTTCACAAAAGCTTTGTGAAGTAAATCAGCAGTAAATCAGGACAGAGAGGGAGATGGGGCACAAAAAGGTTAAGGAACTTGACCAAGAGGATACAGCAAACCTGTGGCAGAGTGCTGATCCTGTGGTGCCCCGGTCTGTGCTGGTAGCCATGAACCCTTTCCCCCACAATTCCCTTTTGACTGCAACTGCAAAGGAGCGGCCACTAATAATGCATTTGGATAGTAAGTTGTCAGGATGTTGTGAAGCTAAGAGATAAATTAATGATTTTTAGGTCCTGCAGTGGATTTACAGAGAATCTTAGAAGTTTAATTTGGACAGGCTAGGTTTTGTCATGCCTTTTTAGTTTTGTCTATTGGATTCTTGATAAATAAAAAGCTCTCCAGTGGGATTGGGGATCTGAAGTGTTTTGGGGTGGAATTAAGCAATGTGTTATGACTCTGTGTTTATAACAGGAAGGCTTTTGTTTTGTGCTTATAGGGATTTGGGCAAGAACTGTGTCTTTGTCATTAATTGTTGTGCATTATGACTCAGAACAAAATTACTGCATTGTCTAAATTGTTTTCTAGGCAATGCTTAGATGTTTCATATATCTTGAAGTGCAAGATTTTGTCCACCTCTACACAGTTGTGCAAGTAGAGATGGGCGTAAGATTCTGTATCAGGAGGTATGCTGATAACGCAGAGGTGATCTTGTAGGCATTTACATTTCCTATTATTTATGGCAGCTTACTGTGATTTGAAAATACTTTGGGCTAAATCTGGTTAACTCACATAGTCTGGATTCAGTAAAGGCAGGATTTCATTGCTCTAACTGCCTTGCCCATTCTACCTTCCTTTCTTCCTAGGATCGTATCCTGCTTGCACGGCTTGCCATATCCAGACATCTAGTCCTACAGCTCACTACAAACAGGCCACACTGGGCAGTTCTGTTGAGGTTTGCACTAAAGTCAAGACTTTTTTTATACTTCTAGAGTCAAGGCTGCCAGGACACCCCTCTTCTGCAAAGTTATTCCAAGCCTGTAGTCAGGATCCAGGACTGACGAAATGCTTCTCCATCGTGTGATGAGGAGTGTGGAAGAAGTGAAAAGAATTACTATTATTGCAGTCCTTTGAAAGGAGTCCCTAGGGGAGCTGACATTTGGTGGATTCACTGCATGTGGTGAGGTCTGCTGTCAGCCTGGGAAGCCAGGATTCATGAACAGTTGCTCATAGGTACTTTGTGCTGTGCACTGAGGAGGTAAAGCTTTTGTCTGTGGAGAACAGCTCTGCAGAGCTCTGGAAGGAGCATTTCTGTAGCTACAGAAGAAGAGTTGGTACAAGGTCAGAGCTTTTAGAAAGGGCAAAGAGAAAACAGTCCATGCATGCATTGCCTGTGTGGATTTGCATGCATGTGCATATGCAAGTAGGTTTGTGGGTATAATTAACTCCTCGTTACACCTAGAGAACAAAGTGTCAAGTAGCAGAACTCTCATCTTTGTATGAACAAACTGCATTAACCTCAAAAGAGGAAAGAGGAGGGATTTAAAGCACTGCAACAGCCTGTATTGAGGATGATTCCCTTGCAAAATTATCGTGCTAAATCAAACTCATTTTGGTTACATAAGCTTATACACTCCTCTATCACAAAATTATTTTTACACTGAAGAAAAGGCCCAAAGTATTATCATTGCTTTTAACCTGCAAAGGTGTTTGCTGCTGTCCTGAGGTGTGTCTGCCAGGCTTCAGGTCTGAAGCAATTTTTATGCCTGAAGTGTTGTACACATAAGCCTCTGGGGAAAAAAAAATAAAGAAGGGTTTATCACTGACAAGTTAGCACAGTCTTAAGTAACACTGAGCAGCTGGAGAATCTGGAAAGAGTTGGAGTCAGGGGGGAAAAAAAAGGAAACACTGCAGTTACCAGAGTCATGCCATAAAAGGAACAAATTAAAGGGAGAGGTGAGCAGGTAGAGCACTTCAAAGATGGGACAGCTTGCAGACAAGAAATCATGTTAGTAAGACCGTTGGGGCCACTTAGAAAAGTGATTAATGGAATGGAATTGCCTTTTGGTTCTTGGGATCAACAGTCAATTGCATCCTTACAGGACCACCAGAAATCTTAGTGCAGAAGCCAAGCCATCACTGAAAATCTGTACTTATTCTCACTGTCCTCCGAAATACCTCTCCTTCTGCAAACACTGATAAGATGAACTTCTCAGCCAGGCTGCCCTACTGAGATTTTAACGGGCAAGGTTGGTGGAAGTAGAAACAAAGCAGAGGAGAAGGGAAATAGGATTGGTTGCATGCAGAGCTCAAAGAAAACATTTAGGACTTCATTGAGTGGGAACCTGGATGTGTGGACAGCTCAGGCCCCAGTCCCAAGAATACCCTGAAGTCCTGGGAATGCCTGCAATGCAAACCCCATGGCCAGTGTGGGAGGTCATATCTCAGCAAAAATGTTTTCTGTCTCTGCTATATGGAGTGCTGTGAGTTGTGGAGCAGCTTGTTTCTTTAAGCTAATACCCAGGAGCAAATGGAGGGGCTTTCAAGCACCAGAAATACCCAACGATTAACTCAGCGGTGGCTAAAATAAAAGAAGTGTCATGCATGGAATAATATTTGGCATATTTCCAGGTCTTAGCAAATACAAAACCCCATCAGTCCAAAGAAGCATTAGGAGTTTATGATGTGGAAATAACTGGCTGGTGTGTGACGCATTCCCAGCTTATGGTGAGCTATCTATTAGAAGAAAATGTTTTAGACATTCTGGGGCTGGACTCAACCTCCCTGCTACAGGCCAAATGCCATGAACATGAGGCAAGTGTTTCAGAAACAGAATAGCCTGCCATGTGCAAAGAGGGAAGTGATCAGAGAACATTAAGCGTAATTACTTCTCAGCTGTTTAATACTCAGATGAGGTGATGGGGAAAAGTCTCCTGTAATAGCTGAGTTGGGGCAGCTTATGTCTACTGTGGTAATACTTCTGCTGGCTTCCTCTCATTCTGACGCACCTACTTGATGGACCTTTTACAGTTTGACCATTTGACTTGAAAAAAGTGGCCAGAATAAAAGGGAGACTGCTGAAACGGCCGAAGTGAGTGGACTGTTTTCAGTACATCTATTTTAGCAGCAAGAAATATAAGGGTGGCTCAGTCTTGTCAAGCAATCAAGGTCAGCATGACCTTCGGTTTTGGTAGCAGCGCTCCATCTACTCCAATAAAGTCAGGAAACTCAGAGCATTCTATGGACACCACCTGATTTTGCAAATACTTTCAGCATTAGGAAAAATACTTACTTTACAAATGAGCAAACCAAAACACAAGAAAATAAACTCATGTCCAAGAAGTCAACAGCACATTCAGCAAGCGCAGAGACTAATGGCTGCCAATCCATCTTTGTAGTTGCATTCTCCTTGGGACTAAGCGGGGAGAAACTATGGGCATCTCACTGACAAAAGATGGCAGTGAATCCTTCATCACCTGAGGATGGTGAGAACTCCAAATGGTATTCACAAGATGCACAACAATTTCCTTAATAAGCAGTTTTTGAAAAGTGTTTCCTTTCTCTAAAGAAGCTCATCATTGGATGAAAATCTCAGCAGGAGCTGCCCTAAGGTGTCTGCACTCTACAACGTGGTGATAGCAGACCCAGCAGGGCACTTCTAACTCCATGAACTGCTGGTATTCATATAAAGAATACAAGAAAATGTGAGCCAAAATTCAATCAAAACTGAAAAATAGGCCTGTATCTCCTTTTTTCCCCCCTTTCTTTTAAATACTAATTTTCTGTCCTCTGGGTCTTTTTAGTTCTTCTCTCCACTATTTTTGTCAAAGACAAGATTTGTTCTCTATATTTGGCACAATCTTTTCAATTCCTCTGGGAAGAAAAAAAAATGAGAAAAGCTGTAGACATCTCAGTGCCAGCTACAAAGGACAATAGTGAAGATCTCTCTGCTGGAGAAACTCTATTGGTGTCACACAGCAACAAAGGAAGGGAGATTTGGTCCAAACTCTTTAGCTTTGGGAAGCTATCTCCTCTGCAATGATTACAGATACAAGCTTATTTTTCCATCTTTAACCCTGTGTCACTACAAACCTTCCCAGAAGCAAATGCTCATTCTTCTCTCCTGAAGTACCACATACTTCTCAAATGCATATACAGTCTGGAAACTCACATACTCACTTCTGTTTCCAGACAATACCATGTGAACATGATGGAGTAACTCTTTATTGCCTGAACTTTATAAAAGAAAATGTTCAGACACAGGCAGGAACAGAGAATCCCCTTTGCTTCCTGAATATCATAGTAAATTTATGGACTTTGCAAATACCTTCATGCCCAGAAGGCAGGATCAGTTGCAGGATGATTTAGAATATAGAATATCCTGAGGTGGAAGGAACTCACAAGGATCACTTTGATTTCCAACTCCCAGCCCTGCACAGGACAACCCTAAGAATCCCACCATATGCTTGAGAACATTGTCCAAATGATTATGGAGCTCTGACAGGCTTGATGTTGTGACCACTTCTCTTGTGAGCCTGTTTCAGTGCTCAGTCATCCTCTGGGTGAAGAACCTTTTCCTGATATCCAACCTAAACCTTCACTGACTTAGCATCATCCTCTTCCCTTGGGTCCTGTCACTGGTCACCAGAGACTGTTGATCAGCGCCTGAAAGGCAGAATTGAGAGGATGTTTGCACAAATAAGGACAAGTCCTTGACTGGCACCCTTGCTGCTTCAGTCACTCCTAAGAAAACATGTCAAGAGGTAGTTTCAGGGGTAACGTGACTTCTGATCTATGCTGTTTCCCAGCTAGCCTGCCTTACACGAGCTAAAGACGCATCTACTTTGTGCCGGTAGAAGAAGAACATCTCATAGTGCTCTGTAAAGATTATATCATTCTGCTCTAATACCAGGACTTGCTGAGAAGCATCACTGTGGCACAGAACTGTAGCATTTTCCAGCAGACATGAGCAAGCCCAGTTCAAATGCCAAGCCAGGCTCAGAACATGTTGTGCATCAGCTCGATCCTAACCTGCCACTTGCATCCCTGTGCCTTGGTGATGTGTGATTAGTGGGAGGCCAGATTTGGGCTAAGCACAGCCCTGCAGGTTTCAGTGCAATTAGGCTGGGGGTAAAATGAGCTGCTGACTCTCTGCAGGAGCCTGTGACTGTGAATCCTGTGAGCACTGGGCTGTGAGCAGCACTGCAGCAGAGCAGCAGCCCTGCCTGCAGCAGCACTCGCTGTGCCTGTGGATGCTACAGCCCCTCAAGGAACATGGCTGGGTTCACTGCTGCTCCCCAAGGGAAGGCAGCAAAAGCAGCAAGAGCTGGAGGTCACCTACTGGGAGGCTGAGGAGGGAAAAGGGGAGAAGATCTGCCGATGCTGAGCTGATGCCTGCCTGCTCCTCCTTCTGCTGCTGCTTCCTGGGAGTTGAGGATGAGGCCCATTCTATTTTCAGGATTTAGATAAAAGTTTCAGTCGCAGGTCATGACTCAGTTGCAAGAGAGCCTGAATCTTTTTCCTGCTGGTTGGGAACAAGAGAGCAGCTGCTCTGCTGTGCCTGCCAAACTGTCCTGCCTGGCTGGAATGCCCAGCTCAGAGAAAGCTGCTTCCTTCATCCAGAGACCATAAAGATGCTGACACCCAGAAACATGCACACCAGGAATACTCATGCATAGTCTCCCAGAGCTGGCCTTCGGTAGATATTGTCTATGCTCCTGACTGGTGCAAAATCTCTTGTCTGAGACCTCCTCAGTCACTGCCTTGCAGGGGTCTGGATTTTACAGAATCACTGCAAAACTAGAGATCTTCTGACAGGAGCAGAAAAAAAAAAGAGGGCTAGGAGATGGTTCTGCATCACTGAGCCCAATCCTCTGCAGTCACAGGCCACCATTTCATTCAGCTATGAAGCTATTATGTTAAAACTAGTTTGTCTTCACCTCCACCTCTTTATCAATAGGATTAATTTATTACCTCATTCTTCTGATGGCTGGAAACCTCAGAATTTCCAGACTGAGTTTATCCATGACCCATTTATTCCTATTTGTTCTTGTTCCTAATGCTGTTCTTGAGTTGAAATAGGTCTTCTCACCCTTCGGTGTTAGCTCTCCTCTTCTCTGCATTTGTAGACAGCAATGATCTCTCAAAGCTAAAGAAAGCCTGCATTTTCTGCATTTCTCTGCAGCTGTTGCTGTTTTAATGGAATTTCTGTGAGCTTGTGTGCCAGGATTGACTACATAGTGCTCCAGGTAGGATTTCATCAGGCCCTGAACCAGTGATGATCATACTGGATGTCTGATGAATCATCATAGACTCACAAAGTCCCTCAGGGCACCCCAGAACATCTAACTTCACTTTCTTCTCCTCTATTATTTCTAAAAGGTAAACTCCATTTCACAGAAATAGTTCATGGCAGGATTCTCTCAGCGCCCAGCCTTGCCCTTCATGTGATTATATCCCTATTCATATTCCCATCTCTCCTGCTGCAGCCTTCAAGTCTATCCCATTTTTTGAATACAGTTTTCTGAACCTCTACTATTGTGCTAATCCACCCTCATTTCATCTCAGCCACAGATGTTAAAGCGCCTCCTTTTGTGACAAGAACTTTAGAATTATAATGCAATCAACTTCCCCTACCAGCCCTAAAGGGACTCCAGGGTCACCACTACACCTCAAACTGTCCCAAATATATTATGTACTCTCCCTAGTTCTCCAGACATTTCCTACACTATTCCACTAATCCCCATTTTCTCTAGTTTGACTAATCTTGTCACTATGTCAAATACCCTGTAGAAGTCCAGAGAGATTAGATCTACTGCACTGCTTTTGTCAAGAAAATCAATTATCTTATCAAATAAAAACATCAAATGCATCTGACACAACATTCCTTTGGTAAAGCTTTATTGCACTCTTTCCTCCAAAAAGAAGTTCTTTTCCTTCCTAGAGCTTTGTACAATGTCGAGGTCAAACAAACCAGCCTTTAGTCACATAGATCATATTTTTCCTTCAAAAATATACTAAGCAAGTACTATACAAAGGGGTGACAGGAACAGTGCCCCACCTGGAGCCAGATTTCCTACAAATTGGCTCCAGTAAAGCCACAGCAGAATAGCACCTAACCTCTATTATCTGCTTTTCTACTTTTTTCTTTATGTTTGGATTTTTTACATTCTTTACTTCAAAAGTGGTTTGAAAACAGGTTTTTATAATGTCAAAGTACAGACTCGGAGGTTTAGAAGTCAAACAGACCAAGTTCCAGAAAAATAACGTAAGACTTGTATTTTCATAAGACCAGTGGAAACAAAATGCTTCATCTTTTCCCATGGCAATTAGGGAATCTGTTCCCTAGAAGAGGACAGAGAATTTCAAATTGTGTAAAAGCAGGTGATTAGAAATGAAAATGAAATTGTGAATATTGCATGTGTTTTGTTTGAGTTTGATCTAAAGGCTTCTGGACGGTGCAGCTAACAGGCTGTTAGATGTTCATAGCCTTCTGGCCGGGGATCTAATTTTTAAGCATTTCTATATCCTTTGGTCACTCATGAAAAAGGACCTGTTTTGAGGGACCTGATCAGCTTCTGTGTGCTAAATTGACGTTACCAAGTCATCCATATTAACATCTTTTCTCTCCCTGTTTTCTCTCGTTCTTTCATCCTACCCACAGATGAACTCCTTGTTCTCTGCTCATCCAGAGCAGCTTTTTGGCTTTTCTCACCCTTCATGCATCTCTTCACTTTCAGGATGTTAATATCCCTTAAGCTGACCAGATGTGATTGTATTCTGACAAATAATAAACAGTACCAGCTTTTATAACTCTAGTCCCTGAATAAACCCTAAAGAGATCATTAGCCTGTGAGATGTGCAGTTTACGTGAGGGAAGAAGATGGGGGCACGGGAGGGTAGAAGGCCACGAGCTGGAGAGGTTTCAGCTCAGAAATGCTGTGGCAGGTCATATCACATCTTTATGTTTCATTTTCTCTTTCTCTTGCATGAGAAAGAGACCATTGAAGTGATACTCTTGAGCCTGCCTCTCTACTACTCCTTCGCTCAGCACAGCCCTTTCCCAGGACTCTGCATTCCCTCCTCCACAGTTTTAGTACCCATGGAAAGATATAGGAGCACTGGGATGGTTTTCAGTAGCTACTGAGACAGAACCTCCTGGCCATACTGTGTAGGTCTGCAATATGGCATTTTACTAACTGTTTATACTACATATCAACAATGAAGTTGGTGAGTTAATGAAAATTAAGAAAAATGAGGGCATTTTATTTGTTCTAGGACCGTCTCAAACAGCCTTGCATGGGCAATTGATCTCCTACTGCTATTAGAAAAAAATAAAATGGTCAGTGACTGGAATTAGAAGAGAAAGTAATGAAATTCAAACATGAATATTATCAAAGACAGACTCTAATAGGCTACGAGAGCCCAGTTGAAAGTTCAGACAAATTTGAACTCAGTGGCAAAGAAAATCTCACTTAATTTTTTCTGTTACACGAAACAGTTTTATGAAGCTAATAAGGAAATTTTAGCAAATCTGATTATGCAAGGAAAAAGCTCTTGTCATAATTAATCCAATTCAGAAATCAGATGCAAGCAAAGGGAGAAATTTCCTTCTCATTTATATTCCTGTCAAACCACTGAAATCAGAAGAGCTTCAGGAAAGTTTAAGACTTCCTTTGTAAAACTATATTGCTTGACAGTAACTGGGCTCATACTTCTATTTAGATGGTTCTCCTATCATACTCAAATATTATTGAGTATTATTATTTAATGGACAAAAGATCTCTGGAGATAAATCTCATGTCAGGACTGATGTTTTTGAGAGTAAAATGCATTTGTACATCTGGAGACAAGATTTCTAGCAGACACTACTAGTTATAAAGTAGAGAATATATCTCATATGTCATAGGAAATACAGAAATGCAGAATTTTGATCCTCTATTTCATTAAAAATGGCCATATTAAAAATTAATGGCATAAAATTTCTTTACAGCATCTCAGATATTTCAGGGAATGTTCTAGTAGCTAAAATATTGAGAGGCCACTGAAATAAAACACGTTAATAACTTTGGGAAGACAATGCCTTTTTGTTCTTTTGTGACCGTACTGCTCTTGACACAATAGAGCAGCCCCTGGAAAAGAGCCCTGAAAGGACCTAGCTGGCCAAAGTAATTAACGCACATGATTGTTTCCTTTGCAAAAGACTGGAAAGAAAAATCACATCTTCAGCTTTTGGACTCAGACCTGTATTCCTCATTGTGGCGTGTGGGAGATACATCACTGCAATCAGTCTAGTAACACTGCGTTTCTAATTGGCTCTGGATCAATGTTCCTTCCTGTTCTCCCGCATTCAGCCACGCCAAATTCTGCCTGTTCCCACCGGAACAGGTAGGAGTAACTCAATCAACGGCTGGGGAGTTGCTCTGTATTTACACAGGTGGAGCTGAGAGCTGAACCATGTCACCATTTCTTTACCCCTTTGATAGGTATAATTTGGATTCCTCTCTTTTGAAATTTTACCTTGACAAGTATGTCAAAGTATCCCATCACTGACCTCTTAAAAGAACAAAGCCGCTGCCTTGGCTTCCCTTGAGTTATCTTGAGGAGGCAAGAGGGGCAGCAGCAGTGATGGCTCTGCAGGCACTGCTGGCTGCCCACCCTGCATGGGCACACACCCACACCAGTGCCCACGAGGGCCCAGCTCTGCCTCCCAGTGACAGGCGAGTGACTCCTGTTTGGAACTGCCTTTTACACGGATATCCTAAACCCCACTGTTGGTGCAGGGCATTGAGGCTGCCATGCCCTGCAGTCTGGGGAGGTTACAGTGCCCTCCTTCCTGGGAAATGCTATGCCAGGTTCAGGAGGGAGCCTAGGGAACCTAAACCCCATCACTAGCTTCACACTCCGGGGCCATCCCTGCCGTCCTCAACATACTGTCAGTGTTGCACTGCAACAGCTACACCATATGGTGCCCCAGACACATCTGCAAGGATGGAGAAAACCAGGCTTCCATTCCAGCACCTTTCATATTTTACAGGTGCTCGCTGCATTCTTCACAACTTAAGACGCCTTCCTGCTCACATGGGCTTCCTAGTCCTGTCAACTATTAAATTAGACCAGAGCAGAGGCTTTGTATCAGACCAAGAGAGACAGAAATACTTTGCTTTTTTTGTGGACTCGCTCCTGTCAGTGTTCCTGAGTAAGCTGAGGGCCTGTTGTTCCATTGCAATCATTCGCCTCCACCCTGCAAACAGCACAATCTGTCTGGAGAGCCAGGCAAGTGCTCCAAGGAGTCACTTTTGCTTCCCTGAGAGATTATGTTGGAGCTTGCTGCTGAAGGCTGAGCCGTGTGCAAGCCCATCAGACCAGCAGGGGTTAATAATCCAGCTGGGAGCACCAGCCAGGATGGCAAGCAAGTGCCAGTGGGCAGTGAGGGACAAAGAGGCAGTTGGTTTAGTCAGCTGTGCAAAAATAATAGCAACTCTAGGGGGAAAATAAGGTAAATAGAAGTGGTGTGTGAGATAAACGGGACCCTGGGGATGTTTGTTCCTGCACCACCAGATCAGTCATGCTTTCCCCAAAGGGTATTGCATTTCTGAGGACTGGGATTTTTTACTAGTTTACTGTACCAAGAGGTATTTGAAATCTAAACATGGGAACCAAGCAAAGAAAACATATCCTTCCTGTGGTGGCTGTGGGTGGGAGGAGAGGGGATTAAAGGGTTAGAGATGTGGGGTGTGTGCCTCTGTGTGTGTTTGTGAGGCACATCAGGGTGCTTTTATCTTTAAGCACGGGCAGCTGAGGCCAAAATGCACCCCCCAGAGCCTGATCCTGCTGCATCCTGCTGGTGGCACTGGAGCTGGGACATTAGTTGCAGAAGTACAGACTTTCTGAGACTGTTTTTCCAGGTTTGTTTTGTTCACACTATGAAAACATAACTGGTTTCTGTGGTCTGAAGCTCCAGCTGGGAGCCCCTGGCACAGGGATTTGTGTATTGTTGGACAAATTCTCATGCAGTGAGGATATGGCCCCTCATCCCAGTAGGGATGAACTCCACAGCTTGTAGTGCATCTGCTGTGCCTTTCTTAAAGTCCACAATTTCAAGTCAAGGTTATTTCTAAGAGACTGAAAATAGAGCAAGTACAGACAAAAAAATTTAGAGAATCTTCTTAAAAGTTCTCAGAGCGGAGAAAAGGTCAGATTACAGGTGTATTTATGGACAACTTGTTCCTTTTTTTTCTCTTTTCTGTTTTAAAAACTCCCAAAAGTGGGGAAATAATGCAGCATTACTTCAGTAGCCTTAATGAGCATAAAATCACTTCAAACAGATGTAAACAAATGCCATTAAGTAATTAAAAACAGAGATAACTGACTGCCTAAATTTCTCTGGAGTCCTCTTCACTTCAGCTTTTGATAATACATTAATATTTTTGCATATGCAGAATTGAAAAACGCATCAGAGAGCATGGAAAAAAGAGATTTGTTTTATCAATGAAAAAATGTGTGTTTATGCCAAAGGAGAATCCCTGTAGCCTGTCTTAAAAGCAAAGCTTTGTCTTTCTGCCTATTTCCTCTTGGAAAGCATCTGCTTTGTTTCCAAATATCATTTTTTCCCCAAGTCATTTATTCATAAGCACGTCCTGTGTCCTCAGCTGCTGTGATGATGGGAAAGAGGTGGCAGCTTTGTACAGTCTGTAAGCTTTTTTTCATGGGGAAGAAATAACTTGTATAAATCCTCTATGTATTTGGAGATGTATGTTTAGGACTAAATGTTGCCCTCAGTGGTATAAATCCCAAACAGCTCTACATGAGTAAATACAGTCAAATCCATCTGGTCACTCCAGATTTACACAGGAAAACTAATAAGAAATTTTTGAGCCTTGGTGAATTTTTTTTGTTCACAGCCATAAATCCTGTGCCGGTAGCTCTGGAAGCAACCACACAGCCTGAGCCCCTCCGAGCACCTGCTGCAGAACATAGATCACTAAAATTAAAAAGTGGCATCTTGTGTGAGTTTTCTCCTGTCCCTGCTAGCGCACATTTTCTCCAAACAGTCTGGTCTTTGAACTCAGCCCAGGCAATGTCCTTCCTGCTCCCTGACTGCCATGAAGCTGCCACCAAAATCCTTCTTCACCTTGCGAGCAGAGCTGCATCACTCACAGCATCCCCCAAGAGAGTCCAATGTGATCTGGGACAGAAGAGCCAGGGGACATCAAGTCATTTTGCCTTCACAAGCAGACGTGTGTGAGCATACAGCATCAAACACCCTGGACAATGTGGAGGCTACGCAGGCAGTTTTAGGCCCTTGCTATTCTGAATTTAAAGTTTATCAGCAAAACAGCAGGAATGTAAGCTTAAGGCCTAATTCAGTCATCTTATTTCAGTTCTTAGGCAAAGCCCACAACGAGCTTTATAAGAGCAGAGGATTATTTGCTATTTACAAATGTGGAAAATGAGGCACACAGCTACAAAATAACCTCTCCACAGTACTGCTCCTGGCCTGGCTATTTACCTGTCTGCTTCTGCTATTGCTCCTCCCTCTCCTGCTCCTCTTCACTGGAGCATGGCAAAGTCCCCTTCCCTCCTCCTTTACATACTCTTCACAACTTGATCTTTCACTCTTGGAGTGCAGAGCTCAGTATACAGCACCAAACCATCAAAGAAACCCAAACAGGCATCTCACTGATGCAAAGGACCTTTCAAAAAGAGAGAGAACCGAAATAGAAGCATGAGCTTCATCAGAGAAGTGACTATTCCACCAAAGCAAAGCAGCAGCTGAGTAAAGAATAAAAGGAAGAATAGATTAAAGGAGATACTTGAATCCTGAAGAAAGAAGAGCTCTGCATAGCAAATGATTTGCAAGGGTGGGAAAAAAAGGCAAAAGACTTATCTAGCAATATCGTGCTAAAGTTGCTGGAGAAGTGATATTAACATAGGAATAGGAAAGCGTGGACCGAAAAAGCAATCAAGAGTTGGAGAAACAGCCAGGCACTGTGTGTAAAATCAGAGAGCATCTAAGTGGCCAATTTGGTTTCTGTGAAAGGTGAATAGCACAATGCATTATCTGTCACAGCGGTGCTGATTGGAGCAGTGCTTGAAGAAATTATTGAACAAGCAAGAAACAACCTCTGATCATGTCATTCCAGGAAAGGAGTAAATCTGAAGAACTGCACACAGGGCTTAGACCAACGTGGCCTGCAAATGTTTGAGCAGTAATCCATTGCTTAACAAATGGCAAAGCAGCAGGCAGCAATTGCTGCTCAGCAGAACTGCTCAGAGAAGGAAACCATCTCTGCCCAAGAGTCACACACAAAATCAGGCTCTGAAAGCACTGGTACTGAGACCCAGACTGAGGAGAGTAAAATTGCTGAAGTGTGAAATCCTGTTGGAATTACTCAACGCTCACACTGGAGACGGGCCTCAGCAGCTGGGTGTGCATCCTCAGATACATATTTTACTGGCCTTTGAGCAGTAAACATTCCCTGGGCCCAGCAAGCAGCATTGTGCAAGCAGCCTGCTTTGTTGGATTCTGTTTTGTTGCTGTTCCAACTTACTGAAGTAAATCTTCAGTGATTTATTGAACAGGATTGGGCACACAAGAAATCATTTAATTTCATCATCTCTACCAAAGGAATTCAATAGTTTACACTACCCATTGTTGTGAAAGATGATCTTTGAGTCTGTATTTCACCTCCAGGCAATCACAAAAGGATGCCTGACCTGTATCTCAGCAGAAAACATAACCAAGTCAGTGGTGTGGCCCCTGTCTGTCTGCACCAGCAGAAGCAGTCTAAAGATGAAAAAGGGTTTATTCTGATGTCTTTGCTGATAACTGTCTTCGATATATCCCATCTCTGCTGCTTCTCAATACCTCAGGACACTTAGACACTGCTGCAGCATATGGAAACTTTGATGTTTCTGAAAATTAGCTTTGCTTTAGGATATATTTGTTCTATGTAACATCCTAACTAGCAAGTATTAATTAACTGGCGCATCTAGAAGTACAGGAAAACAGTAAGCTCTTGAAGATGGAAAGGAAAGTGAAGGAAGGGTTAACCAGCCTTTATTTTTGCCATCAACTATACGTACTCTGTTCCCCATCCGCCCCCGTAGAGTATGAAATGCAGCAGATGTTTGGAGAACAGCTATCCTGATCTATCAGCATCTATACAAATGAAGGTTGAATTAGTGAAGAAGAAGAAGGCAGAATAATGTTTACCAAAGAAGAGCGAGAAGATTTCCGACACCTGGGCAACTTAATGTTTGCAGATGGCAAAAGCTGAAGGGAGAGAGAAGGAGTGATATGCATCAGCAGCTGGTGAACAAATGGGGAGCAGAAAGGCCTCCAATGAAACTGCACAGGAAGAATTTAATACCAGCACTTCTGTAAGCATGATAGTGTGAATATGCAAAGAGGAGTCTGTGTTTTAACTCAGACAACTATCGTCAAAAGTACCCGATGGATTGTCAGCCAAGGAGATTTTCACAGCAAGAAGCCATCTATTTGCATCAAATACTGTCAGTCTGCAAAGCAGCAGCTTCTGGGTCATTTAACAACACTCCAGATGTAGTTATTTTCTCCTAGGCAAGTGGCTCAAAAAGAGCTGTGCAAGGAAAAGGCAGAGCTGGTATATAAAGGGGGACAATCAAGCAGCATGGGGAAGAGATTAGCTAGTCAGTGTGATACAACTCAGTGAAATGAACATTTGGGTGTCCTGTGATTCTCAGCACAAGCAAGACTGTGGCCAGACACAGGGCTGCATTCACACAGGTGCTACCTATTGTACCACAGGAAAAAGAAGGGAAACCAGACAGAGCTGTAAATATAAGGACTGACATCAATGGACTTTGTTGATAATTCTTCCATTTAAAAGACAGAGGTGGGATTAACAAAAATAGCCAAGATAATTGTTAGGAATTTGTCTTCCCCCATACTGGACTCACCTTTTTAAGGAATAGCTGCCCTCTGCAAAACTTGATTCCGAATTCAGGCTTCCAAACATTCAAGAGGATCTAGATGCCTATAACAGAATCTCACCCTCCGTGAAGGATCTTTTGTCTTGTTAGACTAATTTTCACTTATTCTGTGATTGTACATACTGAACACAATCTGTTACCTGCCCTGCATATTACATTTGTAGCTCTGCCGGGCTAACACTGCACTGAACACTGACACTCTGTAGAGACTCAGCGTGGAAGAGCCATCAACAGATCATTCCTGCAATTCTTTCCTGCAAGATTCACACCAAGTATCTATGGATTAGTGAGACTACCTGCTGCTGTTTCAAAAAGACTCAGCAAGTGGTTAGAAGGAATGCTGTCTGATAGGTATGCAACTTCAAAATATATTCATACTGTTCCTAGAGAATTAGTGACCAAGGTAGAATAAAAGGTTATTGTATATGCAACCCACAGCTTTAATTATATCATTCACTTCCCTTTGCAATTAGAAATGTGTATTTGTAACTGATAGTTACACTTTCTAGTTACATATCTATCAAATTCATGTTATTATTAGGATGACTCATAATGAAATTATGCATTAGTTGCTCTGTTCATTATATTGTTTGGCTTACAATCGGCATGCAAACTACAAATCTCTTGAATTCCTCCTGTCCTTCATCCTCCTTGGCCACTTCCTAAGCAAATACTGGTCAGAAGCACTTTGAATTTTTTTAACTCCTTTGCAAGAAACAGTTTTTCTCTGAGGATCAACTGCTCCACAGCTGAGCAGCAATCTCCTCTCTTACAGAAGTCAATAGGGTTCTCCTAACGGAGGGCAGAGTGAAAGCACACGAGAGCCCTCTGTTTCTCTGGGCAATCCCTCTTTGCAACATTCGTATAGTCCAGCAATAGAGAAAACTGCCGTACGCAGCCAAATCACCATTCCATTCCTCTCTGTATCTTTCCAGCAAGGAGCAGACCGGTGTGCTGGAAAAATGCAACAGCAACAGAGCAACAGTAAAGACAGGAGGTACAGGAGTCTCATCACTGATGGCAGCTGCTCTTGCTGCTCAGTGATTAGAAAAAGCCTGAGGAAAGGGGGAGTATCAGAGAATACCTCCCTAAAACTGAACCATGTTGAACTAATCAGCCCCCAGAAGATCTTTCTGGGTCGTTCCCTGTTCACCTATGCCTCACACCTTGAACGGTTTATCCCCACTTTAATTACCACCCAATGAAAGAATATCTCCACCTCTGCTCAATTACACAGCTCTCACAGATATTTATCACCTGTTGACCACCAAGTCTGAGAAACTTTAATTTACTGCAAAGGATTGAAGCCTTTGGGATCACTGTGGCAGAGAGGTCCATCAGGGGAGGTGGAAGCTGGGGTAGTCATCCATTTTTTTTGAACTTCCTTACATTCAGCATACTTAACTGGGGAGCTGTGGACATGAGTAGCAACAAACACCTGCTTTAACCTGTCATTGAACATGCTTGTGTCCAGTTCAGTATTGAGATCTCTCAAAAGATCATCAAAAAGGTCAGGACTGTTAGACCTGGGTATCCCTAACAAGAATCTAATATCTCCTGAACTGCTGTGTCATCCCACTTATAAATCAATGGCACACCGAGACCCTTAGTGAGATAGAAGTATATTGCTCAGGACAAGAGGAACTTTTTTTTCCCCTTTTTCTGCCTTAAGGTGAATATGAAAGATGCAAGTGAAAAATTCTTTAAATTATTCAGAAAGCAGGTATTGTTCTGGAAGTTGTGCTAGAAGTCAGTATGTAATTGCCCACTCTGAAATTTATGCCCACAAAATTTAAAATCCCCTTTGGTCCTCTCAGTTCTGGGAGAAGTTTAAGCTGCTGAAAATTCTCCAATGTAAACTTAGAAACTGTAGCCCTGAGCCCTCCCTTCCAGCACACTGGCTGTGTAAGGAGCAGTGGGTGAAAAAGGGAAGGAAGGATGTCCAAGGGCAACAGCTAGTAGAGGCAGGAGGGGAGCACAGAGTGCAAAGCCAAATCTGTGGGGAGCGACATTGAATCAGGGGCAATGTCATTCTCGTGGTACCCTTAGGTGTCCCCCTCAGCATCTATGTCTGGCTTTCATAAGTAACAACTTTGATTTCACTCATAGTTTCAATGAAGGCCAATACAGAAGGAGGAGAGGCATGTCACCCATGCCAGGTACACACATTGACATGCTGCTTGGTAAAGCTCTTGGCAGTGGGGACATCTGGCGTGTTGGTGACAGGATGGGAAGTGAAAAAAAAAAAGAGGGGTTTAAGTTGGCCACTTCTAGTCCCTGAGAACAAGGCAGAACATAGTAACTGGTTCAGCAGAGGCTTTCAGCCTCCCCTCGTGCAAGGGCAACTTTCACATAGTCTGTAACAGCCACCAGTGCCAAGGACCAACACAAACCTGAACCAGAGCTTCTCCAAGGGGAAGACTCACTGCCTAAACAGCCCTCAATGCCCTCAGGTCCCAATAACTTAAAAACATAATGCAAATCTGCCATTAGTGCTGTCTTAACCCTTTCATTTCCAGGGTGTCAGGGAGCATGATAGGCTTTCCTCCTTAACCTCTCCAAATGCCATTCATTTTTAAGATGTCTCAATGAATGGCATTTTCATTTTGAGACAAAGGCTGTGAACTGGTAGTACTGAAAAATCAGGCAGGTGCTGAACAAGCAGCAAAAGTACTAATTTCCCACAGCCTGTCCTGGCACCAGGTTGCCTCTCCAGTTCTTCAGCCCATGTGTGCCATTGCTGCTGGCAGACACATCTGTGCCGGTGGCTCTTTTGTCCACTAGGGACCACACTGAGATCAGCAACGCCAAACTGACAGCAGATGTTAACAAGCCTTGGTGCATCTTGACCTGGGCTGGTTATTGACTGACAACCAAGAAGAAAAAGGCTCCAAGATCTCAGCAGTGTACGAATATCTCTCACATGGGATCTGGAGATGTGCTTAGTTTTACTGAAAACAGCAGCGTCCTGCAGCATCCTCCTGCCATCTCTCTTGCCCACATCACAGGCACTTTGAATGCTGTTCATCACTCCCATTCCTTCTGCACATCATTATCCCAGGTGCCGCCTATTTAGAAATTTAGATTGCAAGACCCTGATATCTGCAAATGGTATTTTCTGCATTTTGGGAAGCGTGATGAACATCTGTGTCTCTGTACATACAAACGGCAGCACGGTCCAGACATCCTGTCTGTCCGCCTCCTTCTCTTTGTGTCACATCTGCCTTACGGAGTTTTCAGAACTTTCAGCTTCCAATCGCTACTTCCAGTAACTCCTGCGCCAGCCTCAGCTTGCAGTGGGGGCGGATGCTGCCGGTCCCTCTTGCCGTTAGCATCAGTCAGGAGAGCTCCGGCACCTTCCGTTCCCGGGAGTGATTTTCTCTTTAGTTTCAAAACAATGTGTGAAACCCTGCTCTGCAGAAACAGTAGCCTTAGTAAGTTTAAGGATGACTGAAGCTATTTCCTCTCCCAGGGAGGTTTAAAAACTACGGAGGGATGAATGGGGTTAGACCTATCGCTGCATTCCTAGCAGCCATCCTATTACAGCTCTGAATAAAAGCAGAAACGGCATGTCTATCCTAGGTTAATGAACCCTACGGAGTGCATGCCTTAAAAGCAGTACGAAACAGCCTTAAGTCAGCTGGAGAAAACTAATTTCAAGCATGGCTGTCTAGTGTGCCTGTCATTCCTATTGTCCTTCCAAACTATTTCAGACATTTTGAGCAGGGAGTACTAAGCGATGAGTTAGCAGAGGTTGTGACATTAATGGTCAAAAAAGGTTTAAGGACCAGGAGGGAACGATGACAGCGCTTAACAACTGGTGGCAGTTCGGAGGATTCCGCTGGATCTCTGTTTAATAACAATTAGGCTTCGCCTCGGAGGAAGATGTGACAACTATCGGAGGTAGGATTTGCATGGGAAACAAAGGGAGCTGTTGCTGTTTTGGTGCCCGTTGTTTGGGCTTTGCTCCGCGGTTTTCCGAGCGCGGCCAGGTGCTGCGGGCAGCGGCGAGTCGGCGGGGAAGGGTCCGTGGGATGAGGGGAAAGCCGAGGGTGCAAATCCCGTGGACACGTCTGTGTTTTATGGCAGAAATGCCTCGAGGACAAACTGACTCAAATCTGACTGCCTACTGAGTGTGCATTCCACGTTGCTCTTCCCGCGGAGTAAAATACATAGAGGTCATGCAGAAAATACTTTACTCCTTTCCTACTGAGCCAGCCAGGCTATTTCTGAGATGGCAGAAGGGAGAGGGGGGAGCTGCCCTAAAATGAAAGGGGAAGAGGAAAGCTATGGATCCTGTAAGATGAGGGAGACATGCTATTAATGTGTAAAATGTGCCTGGAGTGNGGGTGAGGTTATAACCAATTGCAAAAAAAAAATAGGCGTGATGTGTCCATCCATTTTGCATAATCAAAGCTTTCTCTGCACTGTTGGCATTGTTTTGCTGGACAAGAATTGCAGTTTGAGACAGGAAAAGGTATGATTTCCTCCTGTGTCACAGCCAGACCCCTTCCACTCTCCCTTCCCAAAGAAACCAGTCTGGGGAAGGATGTACATGACCTTTAGTTGGATGTTGAAAGGGTTGTGAGTGAAGTCTGAGTGGGGGAATGAACACTCAATGGTTTAATAGGAAAGCTTCTCCTTGAAAAAGCTTGTTTATCCCCAGCCAGAAGTCCAAGAAGTGATAGGGAAAGTTAGAAGCCCCATACACTTTTTAATGATGCGCTTATCATCGCCAGATAAGAAAATGTCTGAACATCGAAGATTCGGGTCTGTGTGGACAAACAGGACAGTGAGGTCTGCACGGGTTGCTGGGCACTGCTGGGCTGCGAGTCTGTGTTTTTATCAGTGCATGTGACCCTTGCCAGGATAAGCACCAGGAACTTAATGAATGAAAAATCTTATTTCCATGCATATGCAGAGTCCCTATCACTTGGTGTGTTTGATCTGAGTGTGATGTTCCCTGTGTTGATGAATTGTTTCGACTTGTTCATTAAAGTTTCATTTTAAACAACAGAGGGACTTCAGAATGAGTGGTATTTAGTAACAATAAAATGTTCTGCTTGCAGAAATGCTCCCCACAGGAGCTGTTAAAAATGCACTTAAAGAAGCAGAGAGTCATATCTTGCAGTAAGAGGTATGGTGTCACTTGCTGTGCTAAATTTTAAAATGAGGGATATGATGCCATTTTAAATCTAATTTAATGTGTCGCTAGGCATACTTTACAATACTGTTGTCAAAAGCTCACAACTTTGAAAGTACTGTTAGACTGATTGTTTTCGTTAAATCTTCATTTAAAAAAAAAATCCTATGTAGCAGGGACTTAGCAAGTAATTTGCATTTACTCATCCTAATTAATATTCCCTTTAAGGAAAACTTCAGTGTATTATCCTGCATTGTAAATAGGTCATGATATAATTCATTTAATAACAAAACAATGACAACAGCAAGGGTGCTAAATACATTCAATCTAAGTAAATATAGATTATGACAATTATTGGGTCAGGAATGGTAAGAATTGCTTTTAAGAAACATAAATATTCTCCATTTAATCCAAGCAACAACTTTTCGCTCAACTGCATTACTTTGCCTTGCAAATTCGGGGGGAAATAATTTCAACCTGTTTATACACACCACTGAGTACACAATGATAATAGTGAAAACTTTCTCCTGAAGAAATTGCTCTAATGGTTTGCAGCATGGATCAAAGAGATATTATGCAGAGATATTAAAGCCATGTCAGAAGTAAGAAATGCATGTGAAAATAAAATACGTGTTTTTTCTTCACCTCAATTCTGTCCAGAGGCTTAGACAATTTTACTTTGTTTTGCATCAGTGTCTCTCTGAGGGAAGGGGCTGAAGGAGTAAAACCACAAGGAGGTGGGAGACTGTGTTTGACCTGCACCCAACCAAAGACTTCTCAGGGGTACTTGGGCAAGTTTCCCAATCTCTTTGTGAAATGGGCAGGGAAATAGCCCTGCCTTTCAAAGAAGAGGAAGGATAGTGTGGTAATGATGCAATGGAAATACAAACCGTGGCGCTCCAGGAATGAGGGTGAACACAGACCTTCAGATTAGACAAAATGCTAAACCAAATTTTATAGAAGGAGGAGGTTAATATTTCAGGCATTTTCAACTGCAAAATAAGACATAATGCAAATCCCATGATCCAAAACTAAATCTGCTTTCAAAACTATCCCAGACAAATTTGCTACTTACAAAAACTTCTGCCAGAAGCAAATACCCATTCATCTGAGAGCTGTCAGAAGTGACTTTAAATCTCTTATCATTCCATCAATGTGCAGCAGATAGTGAAGCAAACTACATCAGATTGATTCAGTGTGTTGAGGAACGATTTCTCCTTTTTCCTCAGAAGCTCAATGAGTACTTTTTGCCACGAATCTCACTTGCTCGTTCTGCTTATGAATTGTCTGTGGAGGTCACACAGTTTTCTAATTTATTTATGTGATATTGTTTGGGGCTTTCTTCAGCAAATAACTCTTGGCTTACAGATCTTTTGGGAATGGCAAATGTTTGCAAATTCATACTGTGTTGCCTGGTTCAGTCCTGTGGTGTTCCTTGATTAGCTGATTTGTATAGCTAACTGCCAGAAAGTGCATTGCAAATTTCACAACCAAGTATACTGTTTCATACTGGATTTCCATCACTCTCTGAGCAGCCAGGTTTAAAATTCATGTCTTGCAAGTAGTCATAGGAGCAACGCATAAGCACTGAAGTGCTCCCACCAGACAGATGTGAGAGCCAGGTTAAACAGCTTTCAATTTCATATGAATATTCATGAAAAGTGTTTGAATTCCTGCAGCTCTGTTAAAATGAATAGTCTGCATCATCCATCACATACTGCGTGGGCCATTCTCTCACAGCACTTGCTGTCTCCTCATAGTCTCCCCAACTCTCCCATGTAAGCTCACAGTGCCCGTGGAAATTGTGCAGCCAATTCAGAAGAAAAAACTACCACTACTCCAATTTTTTAAATTGTCCACATTATAGCCTCTTCCGTTGTGCATGTCTTGGACATTGCATGAGATGAAGACAGCTAACAGAGAGGACAGCAAGAGAGCGTCAACCATGATACAGTAAGTGCAGGAGAGAAATCATTGAAAGAGTGGATAAATGAGGGTGCCTACTGGCAAAGAGGGGATCAACAGCACGTAGAACAGATAGATAAGGAGGTAGGGATGGACATAGCAGGAACACATAATACAGAAGTACAATTTTTAACAATTAATCTGAATTCGAGTCATTAGACTCAAGGTTTATGGTCTTTTCAGACTCAGACCATGGCAAGTCCTGGAGGTGTTGGCTCCCAATCCCTCCCTGTGCAGGTGCTATATGGGTGCTCACTACAAGTCCATATCACCCCCTTCCTTGGTTGATTTAGTTTTTGTCATGCAGGAGTCTGATGGCATGCCACAGAGTTATGGAAAAGTCATGAAAATAACAGACAGGAAGAAAACTAGCTAACTTACTAATCTAATGCATGTGTTAAATGAAGTGAAAACCAGTGGGGCAAAGAATTTCTGTCAAACGTTTTTTCTCACTGACAAAAAAATTCAGCTGTCAAAACACCAAGCTCTTTTGACTCAGAAACAAATGAGGGAGAGAAGGTTATAAAACATGAATACATTTGCCTTTTGAATTATTTTTGCACTGTACTTATGTCACATAGGAGGAAACCTCATGTCTCCTGCCGAGTGAGCTCTATTGTCTAAATACTTTATATAGAAAGTCTGGTGTGTGCTGAATCAACAGGGTTGCTGTAACTGCACAGAGCCAACCAACAGTTACACCCCCATCAGATGGCCCTTTTCTACCTTTCCAATGATTTTAAAGTCTAATGATCCCAGATATCCTTATTTATTCTAAAAATAGAAATGGGTCTAAATTGCACACGACAAGTGCTGTGAGTCACACGGTGAGAGTCGCTATGGGCAACACACGTGCGTTCACATTCTGTCAGGGCACATGTAACACCAGATTAACCCTGCTTGGGGAGAGTAAGAGAATGAGTAGAATTAGAGGAACTAAAATCAGAGCACATACAGAGGATCTTTGCTAGGATAAAAATTGACTCAGTGTAGTCTAAAATGAAATCTTAACTTGAAACTCCCCTTAGATACTGCTAAAACCTCTATGGGTCGTCAGATGGGTTTTCTTTCTTAATATAAAGCAGTCCAGTTACCCATAATTACCCTCCACCTCTTCTTGTGCCAAATGGGATGCCCCAGCCATTTCCAGGTACCCAGCAATTTTGGCTGAATCAGTGTTCCTCCCACTCCTTGAGCCACTGCATTGTCCTAAATCAACCACTGCCAGAATGGTTGTGAAGACCAGAGGAGCCAAAAGAGCATTTGTCCCACTTCCCCACTTCCCTTTCAGAGGATCAAAGCTCAGGGTGGGATTGAAGTTTCTGCTTTCAAGCTCAGAGTGGTTCATCTCTCCAAGGTTGCCATCCTGGTGGGAGCCCTCTAGATAGCACTGTCCTTGTGTGCCTGCTTAGGCAAGGTATCAAAGAAGGACAAGATAACATTGTCTGCCTTAAAGAACTGTTGCAGAAAACATTCAATTTATTTTACTTGTGGGCAGGCTATTTTCCACCTCAGCAGCGTGGTACTCCTTACTGACAACCATTAGTTATTTGCAAATTTGGATAGGCCTTATAAACGTCAGACTCCTGAGTGAATAAATAATGTTTCAGGGCAGTAACTTGAAATAAGTCAAACTATGAATGGTGAGAAGACCTGGAGTATGGTCCCTTTGGGACTCTCTACCACTTCTAATTAATATCTGCTACTTAAAGCATCACAGCCCATGGTTAAATCAAAGCCAGAGGAAATAAAGAAATATGAAATCCTTCTGGAGATGTGTGTCCCTCTCCATTCACAGGAGTGTGTGTGTTTCTCAGTGCTACTGCTAAATACACTGACTCTGACCTCTGTTAAGCATATACAGGGTTTTGGGGGAGACAAACGGGGGATTCTATCAGCCAGGAATGGCATTGTCCCCCTTGATCTCCCATTGCCTTCCCATTCTCATCCAGTCACCCCCTCCTGCACCTTTCCAGGCTCTCCTGGCCTTCCAAAGAGACAGTTCAGCTAATTAAACCTCTTAAAAACTGTGCTTTGCCTGAGGGAGTCCAGTTGGAAGTCAACGAGCACCAGACCTGGTACAAGAAAAGCAAGAGAGCGTTAGCCAGGTGTGGGGTGTTCAGAGCAAGAAGCAGTCCCAGTCCTGGCATAGCCGAACATTCCTAAATCACTCTGTATTAATGACCTGGTGAGAATGCTGCAGAAACTGGCATCAAACAACCACATGTTGACCACAACAATGTGTAGCAGAGCCCAGACATTCTAAAAGAACTGAAGGGCAAAAAGAACAACAGTTTGCCTGTGCTGCTGGGTCTTGGATTGTCAGTGCCCGTCTGGTTATTGATGAGATTTATGTGGAATTCCAGAAATGCTGTTGTGGTGATAGGGAAAAAATTGATTTGGCTGTGAAAAATAGTCCTTGCAGAGCAAGCATATGAAGGACTTTTGTGATTTGGCGAAGTTTACTGATCTGGGAAACAAGAGTTTTAGAAAAAAACCTGAGTGAAAAACGTTACTTCAACTAGGACATCTTTCAATTCCTTCAACAAAGCATGTGTTGTTCAAGGCATAGGGAGCAATAACCCAAGCAGGGAACAAATGAAGTTAATTTGTAACTATTCACTTTAATTTACCAGAGAATGTGTTAATGAAATGTTCCCTGACTCTTGAAAACTTCTGTTAATGACGCCCCAGGTGTAGCTAAAGGTTCTCAGAAATTCCCTCTCTTTACTTGCTCCCATATAACATTCCACTCTGCTCTTTGAAAGCTCTGCTGCTCTCCTAATTATCAATTGCATGAAACACATATTCCCGCATCTTGCTGAAAGCCTCACACTCTCTGGTTACAAAATATCCCAAGAAGTCCACAACAAAATCTTTTTTGGTCGAGTTTAATTAAGATGATTGGGTATTTTGTGTGCAGCTGATTTGGGAGGATTTTGCCACAGGTAAATAAGCTTTGGAAAAAAATTGCTTTTATCTCTACTTGCTTTCTGTTTTAGTCATATTTCAAGTGGATTAGGATAATCTTCCCTCTGCCAAAACTCCACAGCCAGTCTATTCCATCATTGTTCTAATTTTATAAAAAGAAAATGACTGAAAGCAATTAATTAAAAATCTCTTCAGAAATGCGTATGTGGATGCGCTTATTCACTAAGAACTCACAAAATAACTCTGCATTTAAAAACAATTTATCTGGTGCATTAAGCGTGAACAGGATGTCTTTGTTAGGTGCTTCAGCCTTTTGATGGTTCCCTACATGAATATGCTTGTCATGTAGAGATATCTGCAGTAACAGCTCAGTCAGAGAGGATCCCCTGTTAAACTAGGTTTGAGTTTCAGGTGGGTTTCCTTTTTCTTTTTTCCTGTGTGGTAAAGTTGATTGATTTCAAGTGAACGGCTTTTCCCTGCTGGGACTTGAACTGTCAAAAGCCATCACTGAACCTGCAAAATTCTGTCATAACACCAGAAGCCCGGACTCTGCTCCAGAATCAGAGTTCAGGGTAAATTTCCAGTAATTGACAACAGAAGTTTTCTTAGCAAAGATATTCTGCCAGACTGAGGCATTATTTTGTGCACACATAGGCATTCACCTGGGGAACAGTACTAACACAGAGTAAACTCTATTGATGTGAGTGAATTCATCATCAGCAAGATGACACAAATGGCTTCACACTAAAACCCAGGACCAGGCTATTCATAAAGTCTTCAGGTCCATCAAAAAGGCAAATTCTCAGGTTGTAAAGTGTATTTGATTTCTTAGAAATCAAATAAAACCTCTAAATTTCCTTGAATGCAGAGGGAGTCAGAACTCTTGACCTTAAAGCTGTGCTTTCCCTTAATGAAACTCCAGCACATCTGTGCTGTGAATGCAGATAAATCCTGGCATCCAGCACAGGGTGCAGAGGTTATTCTGGCAGAGCAGGAAGAAGTTTCCTCCACAGAGTCGTTCCTGCTCTGTGGTGAGTGTTCATCTACAGAGTCAATGCAGCAGTCCTGCTCCTCTGCAAGAACACTTCTCAGGCAATTTAATTATTCCTAGGGAGATTCCTAGAATATTTCACATACTCCACTTCTTCTCTGAGCTGGAAGTCTTGAACAAAGGAATTTCTCAATCCCTTTTTGCATGCCAGTTCATTTATACCCTCTTCATCTTCTATCAAAAGATGCTGTTTGTCTGCCCGTTCCACTCTGTTCTCCTGTCCCTATTTAAAAAGTCTCACATTTCCCAGCTGCTGGTCACTAGCCAGATATCCAGATGGTACTTACATACCACATTGATAGGTGCCTTAGAAATACCGGGGGGGAGGGAGAATACCACTGAAGACTTCAGGTGCTCTTTTTGATAAATGGCAATTGTAGATCTAATTAGCCAGTTTCCTCCTTTGGAGAGGCTTTGGAGAAGCAACAACAATTGCAGTCCCACAGAGCTACACACCAGGACACGTCTGTTGCTGTCAGGTTTTAGCTTTCCCCCTCAGGGCAGGATCCGTCTGTCCACCCCTCTTGGAAAGACACCAGATTTTGTCTAGGCTTGAAGGTTTCTCTCAGAGCCCATCACAATACTGCCTCAGTACCTCTATATTGTGTCAACTACTCTTACACAGACAACTGGTTTCTAGAATAAAGAGCAAACAGTGCTCACCTTAATAGCGTGAGTAACCCTCTGGCAGTAATCAGGCTAATTGCTTCAGTCAGGCCAGCAGGATTTGGCTCTAAATCAACCACCAAAATGATTGTAGCATAAGTGCAGGAGTTGCTTTACAACTCCAAAGCCCAGTTGTTAAACATTATTTACATTTCAGAAATGCTGTTTCTTTTCTCTCTTCCGTTTTATGAGGCGAGAGGTAGAAAGGTGCAAGAAGAACCTATGGGAGCAGAGGGCTGAGCCCAGCACAAATGCAATGGCAAGGGAGATAGGTCTCCTTACCCTTTCCTGAAATGCCATGAGAAGTCTGCTCATGGGAATTCCCAGTTGCATCAAGTCTGGGGAATCCCACTACCATCCTCCCAGGAATGGCACAAAACTGCAGAGCAATCTGCCAAGAAGGGAACCATTGCCTGAATTTACTGTAGCCAAATGTTTGACTTATACCTTAAAGCATGAGATAACATATCCTTGAAAACATGTAGCTTGCTCAATAAAACTGATGGATGCTCACTTCACCTCCAAAATTTCCAAGCTGCTTTTTTAAAAAAAAAAAAAATCCTATTAAGCAATTGGTGTGTGTTGCGTGACAAATATTTTAGCATAATACAGAAGTTCCAACAGATTTTTTTTAGCAGTTGGCACTGAAGGGGACAGGGAGTTAAAATCCCTGGGGCCAGGTGGTGCAATGCCTTGGATGCTTCTCAAAGGGCTGCCCAAGGGACGTGGGCAAGGACTGGATAAGAAAGGCTTGAAATCCCACCTCCACCAATAGGTGCATGGGACAGAACCAGCTCTCAAGGGTGAAACCTTCAATCTGTACTTCAGAGAACTTGAAAAAGTGGTTTGGTCCATTTTTCCTGTTTCTATAACCACCAGTCTAGGAAAGAGCCTCAGGCTGGGCTGTGGTGGGTCAGCCTGTCCCAAAGTAGACTCTGACCCACAGCTGGAGCAACAGCTCAGGTCCACAACCCTGAACCTCTGGGGCCTTGAATTAAAATACCAATTTTCTTATGGATTTTAGGGGCCCTGAGGGTTAGGGAAGAGGTGAGCAATGTGGTGAAGGGACCACATTCAGCACCTACAACCTGCCCTGGTCCTGCTGAGCTGTTCAAGTCTCCCATAGGAGCTAAAACTTCTTCCAAGGAGTTCCAGCATGTTGCCTCCTCTCTTACAAAAATCTCTACACGTCTCTAATAATTTTCACTGTCAATCTCTGCACTCTTTTTATATCCATTAAAGACTTTATGAGATAGGATGACCAGAAATGAAAAAAGATTCTGAGGATAGAGCATGCCATTGATTTATGTTAATGGCACTGTAATAACATTTTCAGTGTTTGATTTCTTTTTCATTCTGTACACAGCTAAAATGATGATTACTTTTCCATACCTCTTTCACTTATTGAACAGCCACTTACATTGGGCTCCGCAAATTTGTTCTCAGGTCTGCCTCCAAAGCAGTTAAAATATAATTAATTTAAAATCCACCAACACATAAGAAGCTGACGTGATTCTTTCCAATCCATCTTACTAGAATTCATCAATGAATTTCACCAGCTGTCATGCTTCTCATACATTTGTCTTTGTAAAGCTCCTCTGACTTCACTAGACTTCACACATTTAACAACTGCTAATACTAAACTCCCACTCTGTAATTTCTATTGAACCATACCATAAGCCTTAGAAACCCCCAGGTGTGCATGAATAAATATTATAGTCACCTGCAACAGCAACTTTAATGATTTTAACATTTTTTATAGTGATAACTTGCATCTCTTATATGTATGTCAGAAATACAGAAAAGCAAAGCGTGCCAAGATATGTTGGAGTTTATAAAAGAAATCAGAGAATAAAAGTTGCTTAATTTTGCTTTCATAATAGATTCTGCCTTGAAATATTACATGTTAAATCACCTCGCACTGAAAGGATTAGAATATGAGAAGCATCTCTCAGTGATGGAAAAGAAAAAACCTTGGCTATTCTTATGATGGAGTTTGATAACCCCTAGAAGAGATTATTGAGGACACCAACAACAATAGGCAGACACTGAGTATAAAAAGGGGTTTAATCCTGTCTGTCAGCTGAACATGAACAAAACCCAGTCCAATTCTCATCTCAATGTTGATATCAAACACAAGTACTTCATTAGAGGTCTGACAAAACTACTTGTCTTCCATTTATTACAAGGCGGCTGTGCTCTGGCTTATTCTGGCTAGTGGAAGGCAGAAATACAATATCACAAATTTGGGGTCTGCTGGAATGTGGAAACACCAACAATAACAACACTTTGTCTTCGAAGAGTTGCCAAAATTAAGTGCTAGATTTTTCAAAGCAGCTTGGTATCTGAATGGAGAACTGAGAACAGAGACACTGGTCTTTCATTTCCAGTCATCACACCTTTCCCACAGGTTAGAGAGGTGGGCAAGTGGTTTCATGTTAAGGGATTTCACAGTTGAAAATAGTTGCATAAACCTATAAATGTCGCCTAATATTGAAAGTCTCTAATTTTTGTGATGAAACACTCATATAATCAGCTGCTGCAGGCACAGAAGCATATCCCTGGTGTGACGTCTGAATGTGTATCTGTGTGTTCAGCTTGTGAGTCCATACAGCAACACTGATATGTCTTCATGCATGAAATGCAACACGGAGGAGTTACCAAATTAATATACCAAATTTTAGCTGATTGACACATTTATTATTAATGTGTGAGACATGGTAGCTTGTTAAAGCCTCATGTTGAGCCAGGTGGAAGACAAGCACATAGCCATAAGGATCAATTAATTGCATTTAGACATTGCACATGAATGCAAGATGCAGCCCAAGAGCGTGCTGAGCTGTGAGCTGGTGTGGTGCCTTAAGAGGGACAGCTGCACAGACCCCAGCAACTCAAACACACACATACTCTCTCTGGCTGCTTTGCTTTCCTGGAGGCATATTTCTGAACTCTTTGGTGTGAGCAGCTGAGAGGAATAAAAGATTGGGACAATAGCAGCTGCAAATGAATTGCTATATCACAGGTACTGAATGATGGTTTTGCAGCTTTCCAAGGCTGAATGGGTGATAACTAATGCCCTGGGGCAGAGAAAAGGAGAGCAAAGTAGTTTGGCCAGGGAAGTGAAAGGTGGAGGGGTAATTAGAGACCACATCATTTTGTAGGTCTTTCTCTGTGGCAATATTTTTTCTGGGTTGTGTATTTACAGCATCACAGTAACTGGACCATCAGCTTTCTTTCAAAGAGCTTGTTTCCTGCCAGTAAATTGCACTGAATAACAGCATAAATACAGCAGAATGACATTTTCATTCATGAAGTTTCATAGTAACTACAGGAAAAAACCTCCCCTCTGATTCAGTATCTGCCTTTCAGATTCTCAAGCTTGTGTTTCCCAGGATAATACATTTTTCCCCATTCTTTTTTATGTGTTATTTAGTATATTTCTGGCTTCACGCATACATGAGTAGGAAACACTGCTTATCCAAAGTTTCCTCTCTAACTCATCTTTTTCATCTATAACTTATTTTATTGCCAGACATGAAAAACAGCTACAAATTATATGACAGCATTTCCCCAGCCCCTGAGATTTCAGTCGTGTCTTGCTCTATCTCTTTCACTAAATCTGTGTGAATAAGACAGAACATGTGTTGCAAAAGAAGTGTTTTATTATAAATTAACCCTCATTTCTTCATTCAGATTCTACAGATACTGTCAAATTACTTCACCTTTTGCTATCTCTTAGTTGTCTTTACTATCCTTTCTCACAATTGAAAAATCAAACTAACAGGCTATTATGTGTGAAAAGTAGCTTTAGAACATAAGAAAATGAAACATAAAAATAAATGCTGAAAACATAAACTTCACAAAATGCAAAGCTACAGCTGTCATCCTTATCATTGAGAATGGCAGCAGCATCACAGCTAAAAATGAAAATCCTCAAATTCAGTGTTCCATACAATACCAGGCACTGACTGTACCAGCCCATAGCAGGAACTGATCCCTACTAAGTGAAGGGTTAGTGTTTCAACTGAAAAGGTGGGAGAAAGGGATTGTATTTTCTCATTTGAAAGCAGATGAGCAAAGGCACAGAGAAATTGCCTGAATTGCACAAAACCACATAAGAAGCCCCAAACAAAGTTAGCAGCCAGTCTCCCAAATCCCAACACTATGACTAAACCCAAATTAACATCTCCAGCTCCTACATTCAAGGAATCATGCCCATTTTTGCTTTATTGCCCTGGGTCAGTGCACCTGGTGTGAGAGCCACCACTCCACTAAGATAAATGCACTGCATAAATACAATCTTGTCTTCAAAGCCAGCCAATAACAGCCTTCTGAGGAAGCTACAAGAAAATCCTTAATTGGTAAAAGCAGGATAATCTATGCTACCAGTGGTTTTATCCTGACAGAGATTAACTTTAAGCCTTGAAGCATGAATTTTTATGGAGTTCCAAAATTTAATTTATTAGTGCTAAATATTATTACTCAAACCAGTCTCATTGCCCATAGACGTGTCCACTCCATCTCAGAAATCTCACTCCCATGTGGAACTCTTGAGTTACCTATTTAATTAGCACAATTATTTGTGATGGACATTAGAGGATCATATGAAACCCAGAGGCTCATCAGTTAATGAGCACCACCAGGTTAATGAAGGAGGAGAATGGAGAGGAGCACAGCTCATTTTTGAGTAGCCTCAGTATTCACAAGTGAGATTTTAGAGGAAGGTAAATAATGCCAAAATGCTGCCAGCCTTGTTTCCCTGGATTTCTGAATTGCTTCCCCTTTGTTGTTGCCATGCCAAGTTTCGAATTTGCTTTGTGCCAAACTTCACACAAACAAATTTCCAGAAAATTCATTTCAAAGTCTGACTTACGCTAATACAAGCAACAACCAAACGTGAAAGGAGCATATTTGAGCAGTAGAGCTACAGCTGCTCTTTCTATGATCACTTAAACACAGAAGAGAAACAATAAAGCCAGATTTGCTTTTATGTCATCACAGCCAAGCCCTGGATTTTGTGTAAACAGATACCAAATGCACCTAAACCTCTTAATCAGTTTGCCATTTTTTTTTTTTTTTACAAGCACACAAAGCAAAGTCTAGATTTGGGGTAGGAAGAAAAGGAAAACTTTTTTGTGTTCTCATAGGAAACTCCCTTTTCAAGATTCTTTTTCCCATTACAGCTCCCAGAAACTCACATAATGCTCCAGTTGAGATCACTTGTTTTCAGGCAGCAGAAACCCACGTGGAAAAAACATTATTTTTATATGTGCAATTCTGAAGTTATTTTCAAACTAATGGGAGCAAAACCATTTGTTTTTCCTTGATTGCCTGAAGTTAAAAGGATGCCCAAAGAGATTTAGTGCTGAGCACTGGGGGAAGATGTGTGCAGTTGGTCTCTGGCCACAGACGGCAGGAGCAGCTCCTCAGGAATCAGATCATCCCTGTTCCTACTGGGGCCACCACCTCCTGGGGAGAGGTGAGGCTGGCCAAAAAGCTGCAAGCAATTAGAGATAATTAACCCAGCTGGAAATCCATCCCAGCCTGCTCTACTCAGTGAGAAGGAAGGAGATGACGAGTCCAGATTCTTTTTCACTTTCTTGAGTGGCTTAACGGAGACATGTCAGTGGGGGACTCACTTCCCCTTCCTCTCTCCTGTGCTAAGGAAAAACACCCTGGGGTGTGAGTCATCCACTCCATTTGCACCCACCCCTTGCCTGTTGCTATCACTCCCTCTCCACGTGCTTCCAAATGTCCCAGATCATATTTTGCCCTCTCTCCTGCCTCCCATGGTCTCACTCGGAGAAGGTTTCCTCCATCCCAAGCCCAGGCTGTCGCAGCACTTGCCACACAAGAAGGAGAAGTGTATGGCCAAGACCATGAAGGTACTTTCTCTTAGGTGTCTCATTAGACACATGCAGATGGAAAGTAAACATAAAAACAAGGCAACGACTGAGTGAGGACTGTGGTGTTCCAGGGTCACTCTGTCCCAGGGAAGGTGAGTACTTTGTCCAGCCACATTCCTCAGAGAGTGCAGCACTTCCCAAACCTCCTTTATTCCACTCCTCAGCACGGAACAAAGCTGTGTGTCATTTACCCCAGGAACAGCTGCAGCTTGTTTGGACACAGCTCCATTTTTCAGATTTGTAGTTGCATCCATGGACATTTAGCCATTTTGTAAACAGGTAACAAGTTTGGGTCCACTGGGGATAAGCCAGGGCAGCTTCTTTCCCTTCAGTCGTTATTGGCCTCAAAGCAGCCTGGGCAAAGGGGCTTCAAAGGCAATACCTCAGTTGTCAGTGCCCTACAAGGTACACAGAAATCAAAAAAGTTGGGATTTTTTTGTCTAAGAAAATAAAAATGGCACAATTCTCTTCCTCCCAAGCAGTAACTTGGCCCCTGCTCCTTCAGGCTCTACTATTCAGCCTTTGAAAGACAATAAACCATTCAAGAAAATACTCAAGAGCATCCCAGGCAGCCATTTCCAGCTTCTTCTTCACTGTTAGACATCCAAGCAGGACAGTCCTGCTGCCAGCAATGACTGGCTCAGCTTCCCTCCCCCCCCCAGCACAGCACCAGTGCCCACAGTACTGGGCTGCCCACAGTGCTCCCACTCTGGCTGGCCTGGATGTGATGGAGCCCAAGTGAGGAGCCATGGATGCCCTGCACTAACTGCTCCTCACCAACCAGCTCTTTGTGATCTTGCCATAGCAATTGCTCTGCAGTCTGGCAGATAAACACTTCTGGGTAGTCAAGCCACACACCTACTTCCAGGCAATCACTGGTCATTGCTCTGACACAGCCAGACAAGTCCTCTGCCAGCTCCTGCTTTGCCCTGCTCAGCTATAACTCACCTTGGCACACACTTCTGTTCACTGTCCTGTCATGCAGAGACATAGATAAAGAGCAAATCACTTGGGTAAAATTATCCTTCTCTCCTTCCATCCCATTTTCCCTGGTTACATCCTTCTGCTGACCACAGTGAGTAGCTGATCTTTAGCAGCACATGCCCCACAAAAGCAGGCAGACATTTATAGTGCCACTCAAGATAAGTTAAGGCCTTTAATCTTTCAGAACAATTTGCCTCGCCAGCTGTTCACTATCCAAGTTTGCTCCAGCTAAGACTCTGATATCTAAATGTCTAAAAATTACGGTGCACTTAAACCCTGTTCTTTTGCTCTCATTAATTCTAGCTAGCGGTGGAATATACAAATATTTGCAGCCCCTCCAAAGTCGCAGAGATGTAAAACCGCAGAGCACAAATCCACAGGGGAAGCAATTTAAAGGATGAAAAAGCCCAAACCACACTTTTAGGCAGCCCACTGACTGCATACAGATGCAGAGGATGGGTCTGAGAAGCTAAATGTTTCCTCTTTTCTGGGTGGTAGCCTTTCCTGCCCAGCCAACGCCATGAGGCTGACCAGCCAGGAGCACAAAGTGAGTCTCTAGTACTGAAGCTGTCCACACAAGAATAATTGTAAATACAGAATAGTCAGAAAATGGAGTTGACAGCATGAAAATGTCAGTTCAGAATTCAGTGGGGAGAAAAAAAGTGTAAATCACTCATTTTTAAGGATATGACTAGTCTCACGGAGAAGTACATTTAAAGTAAAATAATCTGAACTAGGGCAGAGAAAGGTCAGTTAATTCTTTTACTTGGAGCATGCACTTATTCCCTAGGATATATCTTTTCTTGTGCCATGCAAGTCTTTGTATCACAGGGGTCCCAGTCTTCAACACAAGTCAGAATTAATGAATTTTCATTTGCACTGTTGCTTTGATCTCATCTTGCTGAAGAAAATGCAGTTTTTAGCCCCACTTCTCCACAGTATTAATTTTTCCATTCCCTTTATGGAAGCCATCAATTTAGTGACTGGCTTTTCTCATGATTTAAAAACATCATCTCAGTAACATTGTTATCTTCCAGCCATATTTCACAGATATTGTGAAACTGGTTCATAGTGATCTCTTACTTAGTATCTGGCTGACAGGACAATTGCAGGGAAATATTGCCAGAGATATAAAGCCATTTTCGCAATAAATAATGAGCTTTAAAGCTTAACAGGTTGTTTTCCTTAGAAGGAATCATAGCAGTGTTCATATGCACAAAATAACCACTTGCCATACAAAGGCTGAGGTGGAAAGTGCTCCTTAATGCATGAAATAAATCCTAGAGAATGACCAAGCAACAGCTTAATTCTGAGCTGAAGTTTTTGGTGGCTTCTTGAATTATCTAATTTACCAGAAGTGAGTGACTGCTTCTGGGAGTGTATAATAGCTAATAATGTATTCCAGAGTTATTAAGGTTTATCATGTAAATCTTTATTTGAGTGCTTTTATAATGTATATTACTTTCTTGATAAACTATGATGGCTCCTTAGGAGCCATTAATACAAATTAGGGTGCATACCATATGTAGTAGAAAGCCTTATGGAAGGTACTTATTATTCAACATGCAAAGTAATCAGCTTTTAAGTTATATTAAATACTGAAGCTGTAATGTTTTCCCCTCAGTTTCAGGGATCAGATCACTCTTGTAAAAATATTTTTACTAGATTTTATTTCCTCAGATAAGAACACAGTTTCCAGTTGTACAGCCAGGAGGTGAGAAATTGGAGACTGACAAATTGCAGGGAGGGGAGGATGAGCTCCTCTCATTTGTACCTGTTAGAATTCCCCTGATACTTTTCATAAATAATTTTCATAATCTATGTGTTGCTTTTGATCAGAAACCTCCATGTACATGCAGAGCAGAGTTTCTTGCTTATTAGTCTTACCTCCAGGCCTTTATATATGATGCCTTTTTACATCATATCACAGCTACCTCTGTCCTGCACAGCAATGTTGCTGGGGCAAATTTATTTTCCATAGGCATAGGTGGGTGTTTATTTCCCACATCACAGCACTACTGCAAACACCATCCCCATCTGGAAAACCTCACCTTGATGCATGTCAAATGAATAGGATGACAGAAATAAAAGTTACATTGACTTCAGCTAGGGTCAGGCCAAATCGCTGCATCTCACCTTGGCCTCCTTTGAGCTCCTTTGAGGCAAAATGAGGTCTTGAGCCAGGCATGCTCTGCAAGGGAAAAGAAGGAGACCTGGAAATGGGACAGTTTCTGGGGAAATGGTGTAAACATTAGCTCCATTATAATTACAGATGGTTTCTAAAGGAGATCTTTGGCTTGAAATAATGACTGAGAAAAATCTGGGCAAAAGCCTCAGGATCTTCCCCATGCTGGTTAAAGCAAACTTGTAATCCCTGTGAGTGGAACATGGTCTTCACAGACCAGTTGTCACAGATCAAGGGAGGATTGCCTTCATATTTGTATTGTGACACATAGAGAAACTGGATAAAAACTGTCTTCATACAGAGAAAGGACTCGAGGATGGGTCTCATTTTGTTTTTCTGATGGAAAGATCCCCAAACCTCTCCCTGTGAGGTATCCTTACAGCTACATTCCTGCCTCCTGTGCTCCTATGCTGAGTGGAGGAAACAAGCAGGACCCCTGGCTGGATGTGGGGCAATGTCATTCTGCAAACCTCCTCAGGTGCTTGCAAAATATTCCTGAGATTAAAATAGCCAGAAAAAGTAGGCAAAAGTGGAACACTGAGAGCAACTGTAGATGTTAAAGGAGGAGGAGAGCAGCACTCCTTCGCCCTACATGAACAGCTAAATTAACTCCACAGGATCTACAAAACTAAGGAGAAAACTTCCTCTCTGGCAAACACTGCTTTTTGATCATCAGTTACAATTTTTGCAAGCTTCTGTAGCGTCACAACTTGGTACCAATTATGCATTTGAAGACAACCTGCTGACAAAAAGCTGTTAGCATTCCCTGCCGTATTTCTGCTCACTAGATTGCAACAGGTAGCATGAGATTATGAAAAAAGGATTTGTTTATGTGTTAAACCTGCAGGTATTGATCTACAAAGTTCTTTATTCATCAGTGATATATCATGCTGGTGTTGAGCACATCCTGTACACGCATAGATATCTTCTTGACAGACTAAGACAGGCAGAATTTTGAGTGAAACTCTGTTTTTTAAAACAGCCTCAAGGAAAACCTCAAGTAAACTGCCCATATCAGATTTAGTTTGCATCATTTGCATATTTGAGCCCCATCTCCATCATTATCACATTCTGACTGAAGCCTTGTGGTTTTATTCGGTGAGTTCTGTTGAAAGCAAGATAATTGAAACACGTTAAAACCTTTTTCGATGGATCCTTAGTCTCACATGATCTGCGATGAAATATCTGAAGGAGCGTTTTCCTTCCCTGCAGCTTTTACCTCTATTATTGTCTTTCCTATAATGAACCTACTCGCTCTAAGTGCAAACTTTTATCTTTTCACACCCTTTGCACGATAGAAGTTTGGTTTTACTATGGCAACCATGCGTCAAAGGTAGGATCCTTTCAGACTTCTGTTTCTCTCTCCTTTAAGCAGAGATTGAAATATATGTGGCAGTGAGGCTTGTAAGATCCAGTTTCTACAGATGTTGGTCTGAACTGTTTCTGTATTTATGAGGGGCATTGGACAGAGCAGGCAGATGCAGCGTCAGAGTAGCTCTGCTCGTCTCGCAGGTGCGGGGTAGATGGGTTTGGGTGTGCTCCAGGCACACAGGCACTAAACAGACTGGCTGTCACAATAATGTTGCACTTTTATTGTATGAAAAGCAGTGTGAAGTACCAATTCCCTTATTGCTTCGTGCATGGTAAGGAGCAGTACTGTCAGAGATTATAGTACAATTGGGAAGTATCAAGAAGATGATAATTTATATGATAATGTCCAGTAATAATGTATGTGCATTCTTTCCTATAAATGCTGAGATACTCATAGTTTATAACTTTCTGCACAATTTTAGTCACTACACAGTCACACACTTCAGATGCCAGGACACATTGACTTTTTTTCCTCTGTTAACTGAGCAAGCATTTGAGCAGTGTTCCATTAACCCAGGCCTAGGAGGTGGATTTGGCATAGCATACTCCTGTTGCTGCCATATCCAATGCCTCCAGTCACTGGCATCGTGCCTGTGTTCGATGTGGAGCGGACAGCAGGGCTGTGTGAGACAGACAGTTGTAGGCAAACAGACCAGAGGGCTGTAAAAGTAACACCTAAGTGGTGGGGAGAGCGTGAAAACTGTGTGCCCACAGTGAAATTTGGAACTTTCATTAGGCAAATTTTTTCCATTGTTCCCTATCCCAGCTCCAAGCCTTCTCCTCACAGCATCTGAGCCAGCTGCACTCAGCCACTGCCCCAATGGTTTTGGGACGGTCACCAAGGCTCCTTTTTATGGTCCTCTCAAATAGAGGTGACAACTAGCAGCACAGCTCCAAAGCTGTTGGCAAGAACAAGCAAGAGTGCTGACAGGCATTTTTCCAGCACTTTCCCACCTTCCTTTCCAGACCTCTCCAGGTAGATCAGCAACAGACTGAAAACACTTGAGTCGCACTTCCACACAACTTCAAGAAGGCAGGAACACTGGAGAGGGCAGTGGAGGGAGAATTACCCTGCAAAACATCTAAGATGATTGCCATTTAACGTATGCTATTCTGCTAGAGAAACTCACAACTGTGTGCAATGGGCCATGCTCTTCCAAGAACATTTCCTCTAAGTGGATTTGGTAACTATGGAAGGGCAGAGACAGGTACATCCCAGCAGTGTCACACTGTGACTGCACTCAACTGCAGCACAGAAGGAAGAGAGGTACAAATTCAATCATAGGCAGTAGGCAGAAGCTAAGTTTCATACAGAGGTGCACTAAGAGAGCAACATGTTAGTGTAAGGAATCATTTTGTTTCCTTTCTCTGCAGTGCTACTGTGCCTTTCATTTAAAATTATTGAGAGGTGGAGTTAAATTTACAAGCAGCAAGTACATAGGAAAAGTTGATAATAACCCTGGGCTCAATCTATAGGGATTGATCCTGCCAGTGATTGAGCTGCCTTCCATTAAACAGCTGATGGCAATGCTGGATGTTCAATTTACCCTTCCAATGACAGGAATTTTTATACAAACTTCCTCTCTGCCCTCCTTCAGACTGTCAGACTATCTGTCTGTATCGCTGAAATCTTAATTTCCTTGATTACTGTAGAAATCCAACACACTAATGAAGCAGATGCAAAAATTTCTTGAGCAGTCATGGTGACCACAATGTCCCAGGGGGATTTATGATGAGACTATGAAGATGAAGAGGTTTTCCACTCATTTTAGAGCTCCCAGAAATGATCTCAAGATATTAAAAATTTCTCCAGACCTCTAGATACAGCTATGCCCAGCAGCCTCCATTAATTTTCCTGAGTGGGTGAGCTTTATTTTCAGAAGTGCTCACACAAATTCAGGTTGGTGCAATGGTCCCTGAAGAGACGAGACGGTCTTTCAGGAGGAAAAAGCACTGGATACTACACACAGATCTCCTCCATCTCAAACCTCTCCAGTCAACATTGCCATCCCCAGATAGTCTGGTCTCATCAATCCACCTGAGGTATTTCAATCTGACCTGTTACCAATCAATTTACTAATTAAGAGGTTCCCCCTCAAGCTAAAAAAGCCTCAGCAATTATTAATTATTTTAAACAAAACACCAAAACAGATCTCCTGTAGCCTATTAAAACTTCCCTGAGGTTTCAAAGGACCTTCTTTAAAGCTCTCAGTCATCAAAGTTTTATTTAACCATCTCTAAAGCAGTGTGTCCTCCAGCAACAACTCACCAGGCGTCATTCCAGTTTAACCACAGCCGCACTCATAGTGGTTGGGCTGGAGGATGATCATAGTCCCCACCAGGACAAGATCTTACACCTTGATCTGAGTTTTTAACCATGCAGTTACTCCCTGGTACCGAGGGGGGCAATGAACTGCAGAATTCAGGGAAGAAGGTAGGCTGAAGTCACTGCCTTTTGGCTAAGAACATGCACCTCTTGCATCTGGATGTTTGCTACAGGCCCCTCTTGTAACCATCAATGCAGGAAAATCATGGAAATAGGATCACAGAAGGACAAGAAATGAGCAAAAGCCCATGAACAGTTGGGACCAGGTATATCTTCGCAAAAAACATTGCTGAGATTAGCACTGGGTAGCTGCAGCCTCAACAATCTCAGATGATATATGACTGAAATCTGGTGTGCAAGTCAGCCAGCCAGGAAGGGGAAATCATTTCAACTCAGAGTTATTTCTATTTTTAACATTTCTGTGTTTATTTCTGCATTCCAAACAAAATGCAGTGCAGATGACTGAATTGCAGAGGTAACTGGAGTGGTTTCAAGTGCAGGTAGAAGGAGACATTTCTTAAATGGGAAAAGTCATTGATAACCAGCAAAATTAAAGCCCCACCTGGTAAATCCCTCTCCAGGCAATTCTGGGACAAATTAGCAATAGGTTATGTACCCTAGATATGCATTAGAGACAGTATGTTCTGTCTGATGATTTTGGGGTCAACTCTTTGAGATTCACATCAAAGTGTTATTGGCCAAATGTAGCTATTTTTCTCACTAATTTTTCTAGTGATCTTACCCCTGACCAAGGAATACTTGGCAAATAAAGCAGCTACCCTCTTATCCGTGGGAACACTTTACTGCAGACAACTACATTGTAGCAAGTAGTTAGCAGTAATGAATAATTAATGAATAAATAATGTATTTGTGTCTCAATACCCCAAGGTCTTTGGGCACCTTCACAGAATATAATTAAAACAATAGATTACAAATAAGATGACAAGTCCCCAGGCAAGTGATTGTACATAAACCCACAGTAACGTAAAAGCAGAGAGGTTGTGAAGGCAATGCAGGAGCTAGAAAGTTTTTATGCTTTGTTCTACAGACTGCACAGCTTCTGATGATGCACCATGCCCTGCCCTGGGATGGCAAGAAGCCAAAATCAAAGGCAAATACCAGTCCTAGCAAGTAATATTCACAAGCCTTACGGTCATAAAAACATATAAAGAATGATAGCTAGGCAGGGAAAACACAGATTTGCAGGCTACAGAGGTGTCTCAATCCATGAGTGCAATCAGTGTGAAATGCCAGAAGTTCCTGGCTGTGCCTTCTGTGAGGGCCTTTTTCAGTCAATCCTCTGGCAATTCAAATGGCTTAGGGGGCAAAGAACAATTCCTGAGTATTTCCAGATTTGTACCTCTTACACAGACCTTTCTACGTATTACAATTGCCAATAGCTGGGCCAGACACCATCATTAGTGGAAAGCAGCCTAGAAGGGGGTAACACATACAAGCGACTTTGATCTTTGGGGTAGTCAGAGCCATCCACAAGCATGTCCTGAATTGGGAATTAAAGTGAGCAGCCACTTCTCCCTGCTGTATACAAACAGAGACTGTTCTAAAACCCCTTTCACACCTTCTTGAACAGCAGGATCTCATTAGCAAAACACAACAGGCTTTTTCCAAGCGACCTGGTAGAGTCACAAGGAAAGGTGTTCAGCTCCCATTTAAGAAGCTACGAGCATTACATTTAAATAAAAGATTTCACCCATCTGAATGGCTATGAGAAAATGCAGAATGACTCTGAGGTTGTTAAGTCTCAGGGAGCAGAAGGGGAAAGTGGCTGTTTGCAGTCTGGAGCACTTCTTTCTGTGAAGAAGTTCAAAGATATCTCTTCTCAGATTTTAATTTCTCTCTTGATGGGGCAGTATAAAGGTCCCTGAAGCCTAAAACCTAATAGTAAATACTTTCAGTTACTTATGAGCACCTCAAAACCAGGGCAGAGAAAGAGTGTATTTGCCATATAGCCAAACTACAGTGTTTGTTACCACATAACACTTTCAATTGGACAGCAGTTTGGCAATGCTGCCACTTTTCTCTATTGTAAGCATGAGCAGAAATCTCCCACTCAGTGATCCACCTGAAAAATAACCCCTATTTCCATAGACACTCAGCTGATGTTGGGTGTAGAAAGTGACAAAGCCTGCAGAGGTAGGAGAGGAGGATGGGACAGCTTCCTTCAGCAGTGCCACAGTTAGTTCAGCTTCAGTCAGTCGGGAAATTTCACCTTGGATTTCATTGCTTACCTCATTCCATTCCCTATTACATTTGTAATTCTCTCAGAGAAGCTCATCATTAGGTTTCTCCACCGTTTCTGAACTCGTCCCCAGGGCTCAATGCAGTGATGGGGAAAGCACGAACAACCTCATGCATTAACGTAACACTTGTCAACATCAATGCTTCCCCACCTCCTGAGGCAATGGCACTTTTATAGAGGAGAGAGAGCTGTAAGCCTTAAAGCCTTTGCAGAAAAATCAGGACCCAGTTGCATGTGATCCCACAAAACCAGAAAAGTCCATTTAGAGACTCTATAGTGTTGGTTGGAATTCTACGTCACAGTCTCCCATCAGCCTCTTCCTAGATTTGGGGTTACACCTCCCCTGTCTCTCAGCTGAGGAAACCTCAGTGTGCATTTTTAAGTCTTTCCTCTCGGTAGCACTAAGCATAACTGGTGAGAAGGGTTGCAGGGCCACCCTTGAGTAAAGAAAAGTCACTTTTGGAGATTGGACTCTCTCCTATCTTCCAGTAAACCTCAGAGAAATGGGAGCAATTATGTTTCTGGTCACTGTTAATTCCCCAAATGAATAAGTAAGATGCTTACTGAACATTTAGAGATAACTTATTAAACCTACTCCAGCACCAGTAAACGTCATGAACTGGCTCCTGTGATTTTATGCCCTCCCTCCAGCTGCTCTGAAGCACTTATGAGCACTCCAGTACCTGGGACCTCACCCAAAACAGATAGAAGCAATTAGAAATGCTCTCTCTAAGGTGAAGGCGAACATCCAGGTTTGTATTATGCTATCATTACCACTGTTCCTTAGCCTTTTGTACTCCAGAATGACCCATTCTACTATTTTGTACAGTTTTCTTCCTAATTTAGTACTTGCTGAGGGTCTGAGGCATCCAAACCTTCTTTATTTCCTTTGTCAGACACCTGCTGTGACAGCAGGCAGAGCAGCAATGCACTCTCTTGGAGGCTCTATAGACCCAGCTGGACTAATTGCTCTTAATTACAACACCATGCCAGAGAGGTGATGCAACAACAGCTGAGGCAGGGCTGCCCCTTTTCCATGCGTTCATCTGCCGAAGTCGCTCTGGTGGCAGGTCGGGGTCAGCCAAGGCCGACCCCAGGTGCTGGTGCCAATGGAAACACTGACTGAAGGCAAGGCTGGCAGGGGAAGGACACATCCCTGACCCCCGAGGCCACTGGGTGTTCTCCTGGACACCCACATCAAACAGGCACCACCACTGTCTCCAACAACACTTTGTCATCAGGTGAAGTTAGTGGCCAGCCTCAGATCACCAGACTGGATGGAGGATGCTGAACCCTGGCCACAGACTCACTACCAGCAAGGTGAGGATTTAGGTACAAACAGTTCCAGGAGGGCTACCGTGTCCTTACACCTGCCAAAACGTAAGCTTGGGGTACAATAAAGCACATGCTGTTGAATTTAGAGCTTCTCCTTCTCTGTAATTGAATGTTTTAACTATTTAAAAATTATTTTATGCCCATTGCTTGGGGAACTGGGATCAGTATGCAATATTGCTCTGAAAGGAGTAAATAACTACTCCTTCAGAGCTGTTTAGTTGGGTTTCTTGTGAGGTTCTTGTTGTCATTTTATTGTTGCTGTGCTGTGGTTGGGGTTTTTTTAACAGTAGATTAAAGGGTTATTTCTGTTGGAAACAGACATCTTGATAATACTGAAAATGAAATGTCCTAAATCAGATCCTAGGAATGCATTATTTCACGCACTAGCTACTGAATGATGAATTAATAACAGTATCTCAAATACATCTTCCATCAATATGCTTATTCAGATTCCATCAGCATTTAATTAACATAAATTATATGACATGAGGGGGATTCAGGCAGTCATCAAAAAGAACACTTCTCTTGTTAGCTACTGAAAATCTTGTGATTTCTGCAGGGCAGCAATTTTTATTTTTATTTTCCTCTAGAAATTCATCATGAATCAAATGTTTTCACAGCAAATTTGGACCCGACTTTTCCCTTATTTTCTGAGAATAGGGTATTAACTTTCTGGCTTTTTTCCAGCTCTTGTTCTAAGTTTTATGCCAAGAAATAGCAGTTATACAAGGGAAATTATGGCAGTATCTAACTGCAGAGGGACCTTCAGCGATCTCTGTAACCCTACAGTGAGGGGGAGCATCAGTAAACAGCACAAGCCATTTTTCATTTAAGCATCTAAAGTCATGAGAAAATAGTTATATGAGTGTCCTAAAAAGACTGGGTTGGGTTTTTTAAAATCTCATAACAATACCAAAGGTCTCACTGTTCTGCCTTCAAAAGGGTGCAAGGAAAGGCATGCTGAATCCAGGAGAGAGAAAGTTTAGGTACGTGGTAGAAACATCAGCCAAGTGACCAGAACGATGAGGAAAGAAAGAACAGCTGTAGTCCCCCATTGGGCTGAACAGCATCCAAATGCTCATCTGCGAAAAAAAGGGAACCAAGCACAAAAGGCAAGAGAGAAATACAAGGACATGCAGGTGTCTTTTGTCAGAAACAGGGATATCCATTTTTCTGAGGCTGAGAGGGAGATGCTTGCTTTAACTGCTCAAAAAGATCTAAAACCTTGCTCAGTTTAAGCAATAAAAATGTTATGGTATGAAGTATCACCTGAAAAGCACATGTTTTTTGTGGCTCATGCTTCTTTTTAAATGTATTCCTTTCTCCTTAAGTTTTGTTCAGTAAAAAAGTTTATTCTGAAAGATGTCAGACTAAAATAATCTATCCCGATAGATGTGGTTATTCCTTAAACAAGGACAGGGGATTGCCAAGAAGTGTCCAGCTCTCCAGCCCATTGGTCCAGGGAGGGCAGGTAGCACAGGGCACCAGCACAGATGCTGCTGTGCAAGCCGGGATGGCAGAGCTGCCTGTGCATCTGGAGGCAGCTTTTCCAAAGCCTAGCAACAACTGCAGAAGTTTTTTTATGCGTAGCAAAGAGCAGATCCTAGCCCCAAAAATCTTTGGGGAGTTTGCAACAGGAAACTGACTCTCCTTTGCATCACATGAAGGAGAGTGGCAATATAAATAAATGGAATTAATGTATACTGCAAGTGGTGGGGAAAAGATGAGCCCTGCATTCCATTTCACTGTTCTAGTCCATGTAATCTGCTACAAATTAGTTAACATAAAACTCACTGTCCAATAGCCCTCTCTGCTATTGTTACAAGTTGCCATATAGTGACGGCACTAAGCACCCAGCAATCCTGCAGCAAGCAGCTGCTCATTTCCAAAACGTTCACAAGGGACCACATAAGCAAAGGAAAAATAATAAAAGTACAAAGTGTCCAAGATTAGACAGCAAGTCAGTAGCTGAAGCAGGAATAGAGCACGTGTTCTTCTTGTCCTTGCTGTATGCAGTGGGCTCCACATCACTTAGTCCCATTTGATGTGAGGTGCTGTGCTAAGACTCCAATACCAATAAACGTTATTTCCATAGGCACCATGCAGGTCTATACAGGCTGATAAATAATCCAGCAAGCATGGAATAGTGCCTTGAACAGGGCAGTTCTTCCCTAAAATGGCAGATGATGTGTGTCACCATAAAAAGACCAAAGATAACCCCACTATTCCTATTACAGGAACCTGTTTTCAAAGTGCATCACATTCATACCCACAAAGTGACTGTTTGTGAAGCCTGTATCTAACTCTTGTTACAGGATAAGTCTCATTTGGGTCTTCTCCATTAAAGGAGATCACCTGCCAACACATTTGAGCCTCAGAGCATGGAAAGGGGGACTGTAGTACCATCATTTTTGTATTACCATTCACTTGCATCCCATCCTTTTTCATATCCAGAATTGAAGGGCAGAACATTTCTTCAAAAAACAGTATTAGTGGACCTTAATCGTTCTCCCACCTCAAGATACTACTAAAAATGAGAAGATTAAACTGTCATCCCTCCATCTGCAGTGCAACACATCCCAACTGAATGTTTACATGACCTACACATCTTTAGGTACACTTTCACACCACAAAATACTACCAGCAACAGCTCCCACGAGCAGCTCCCAGGAGCAGAGGGAACAGCACAGGCAGGAGACTTGGTATCACACCCAGGCCCTGGCATTTTTACAACAGTGACTGAGATTTTCAAAGGAGAAACGAACTGTCCAAATCTGATTTTAGCTTGGTATGAATTGGAGTCCCAACCTATTAAGTCATTTTTTTAAAACATGCAGACCAGAATTAGTAAAAAAAAACCATTTGCCTTTTTTATTCCCCCTTCAGTTGTGCGTTTTTCGTTACGTGAGTATGAAGTGATACTGTACTATGACAAGCAGTCAGAGCTAAGCTGAAACACTGCTCCTGCTATAATCCCTCTCTTTCAGTTGCTCATTTCCTTTTCTCATGACATTTGCAAGAGGATTATTAATAACAACTGGGGAGAGAGATCTTTTCCTTCTCTAGCTTTGTAATGGGTAAGTTTTCACTGGAACATATTATTGAGATTTCTTTGCCAGACATGCCCCCACTCATGCCCCACTCCATAGGAGCAGTGGTATTTCCAAAAATTAAGTTAGCTCCACTAACTGTGTTATATCCTCCGTTCTCAACAAACCACCCTTCATTGCCTTAATGTTCCCATTATATTTGATACATTGCACCACTGTTCATTTATTATAGCATTTTAACTTAGGTTCAGACTATATATCACTGATGGAGCTCTCACCGATAAAGGGCAATGAATGTTTTAATTGCCTGATAAATTATTAAGGATACTCCTTTAATTGGGTAATGTGGTGTTTACATCTTTGAAGCAAACACTTATGGAATCTGTATGGGTGCAGACTTTTGCTAAACACACAGACTACCAGCCTCTAACTCCCCTTGAGAATAATAGTTTTATCAGGCTATTAAAATAAACACCACACAGGATGGACTGTTCCAGATGCCAGGCAATATCAGCAGCTGGAACAAAGAGATGAGCCTCCATCAAAGCCAAAGGAGGTACATTGACTTACATTGGCCAAGGGACTGGTCTTCTGAATCCAACAGATTTTGCTCAAAGTGAGGCAAAGTAGCAAAAGGCTTACATTTTCCACTGCTTTAGCTAACCTAGTTCATTTGAACTGAAATGGGTCACAGTGTACCCACACAAGGAGCTCAGCAGCAAACCTGACTTCCAAGAGAGCACAGGGAAAATGCAGCTGGGGAGAGCAAGTGCATAATACATTAAACAGAGCCTGGCGTGGCAGAAACCTGGTCTGCTGGCTGCTGTTGCACACAGGTCAAAGATAAAATATCCCCTAGAAGGACACAACCTAAGCATCCCCTTTCAGCCTGTAGGGAAAAGATGGGTCAGTACAGTTGGGAGAAAGCATAATCCTGCCTAAAATCTCACTGCTCACAGCTTTCTCCTCTGTCTATTCATCTCTGTAATTTGCAAAACTTCAAGAAATCCCAGTTTCAACATCCCTTCTTTACTGAGTGTGTGAATGTAAAAATATTTATCACATTCTTTCCAGCCAGATGCTATGCTTCTTGCTTATTAAAATAGAGAGAAGGGAGCAGATTGTCTAGGATGAAACTCTGAGGTGCTTAGAAGCGTTGAAGAAATGGGCTTTTTAGGATAAGTTAACATTTCAAAGGTGTTTCATATCTGTTTGTTATCAGCTTTTGGTAACACTTAGCCTGAGCTCAGCCCCTGCGTACAAAATACCACCAAAACGTATTGTACTTTATCTCACTCTGACTTGACCCCTGCGTGTCAAGCTCTGCACAGGCTCAAGGCAAAGAGGTTCTAAGCCTACAGAGGACAAAGCCACTCATTTCTGTAACTTTGCAGTGCTCCATTTATAGCTGGTTTTAGAAGAGTCCCTGTAATTTAGGACAGTCCATCTTGAGACCACCAGGGCTAAGTGGCAAGCAGTGGGAAGGACCATGCACAGAGTCCTAGGAGAAGGTGAAGACAGCAAAAGCAAACTACATTATTGCCTGTTTTAGCAGCTTGGGTACAGATATCCACTGTTTTCATTAAAGGGGTTTGGCACTGGCAGACTGCCACAGCAAAAAGCAGGCACGATTGCACACAAATCACATCAGCTGGAAGATGGGCAGTACCATCACCAAGCATATGCAATGTGGAGCCTCTCCTGTAACCTTCTGGTGCATTTTGCAGAAATGTTTTCATTAGAATCACAGAGCTTAGGGCTACTTGGCTTTCACTTTAAGGCTTCATTCTCATTCCCACTGCTTAGTGCTGATGAATATAACAAAGTCAAATTAGGTGAAATCCCAACTGATGCCTTCTTACAAAAGCTAAGGCTGAACCAGTGCATCCAGAAAAACATCTAATTCAATGCTCAGATCTTAAGAAAATCAATTCCTGCAAACATGCACCCAAATGAAAACAAGTGTAGATGGAGAAATTCCTCAAGTTAATGTTTCCAACCAGATCAATGCACAAACTCCTGTGGATTGATTTCCTGGAGCTCCAGCTCCACATTAGCTCTTCAGGATATCCCTAATCAGCCTTGGATCTATGAAACCAGAGAGCTGGGTATTACAGTTTCTTGCTCCTCCTTCTCCAATTCTTCTTTCTGTGCCCCAGACTCTGGCTGCTTGGGCACCTTCTCCAGGAAAGCCCAGAACAGCCTTCTCTGCTTCCTCTTCATCTTTTCCTCCACCACAGAGTTCTCCCAGTCATTCCAGAGATTTCTAGCCCAGCTAACTGCTTTTCTCCTGCAACTTGCAAGGCTTGCAGCAGAGACAAAAGGTCACTATTATCAAGAGCAACTGCCCTGTTCATCTGTAAAGAATATCCTAAACAATAAAGTGCAGTAACAGCCCATATGGCACTGTATCAATTCATTGGCTTTAAATCCCAACGTGCTAGGATAGACTTTAGAGGACAAGAGCTGTTGCAAAGGTCTTGTTGGGAACATGAGTCTCCTTGGAACTCAGGGTCACTCAAAGGTGGATAAGGTGAAGAGGACAGCGGTGGAGAGAACTTGACTTCCTGGAGAAATATTTGAAATGGAAATCCACCTTCAAATGAAAGGATTTCACTGTCTTCTAGACCCCATCATAGCTCTGTTGGCAGTTTCCTTACCTGTCTACAGCCTCAGTGATGTGTCACACAGTTGTAAAGTGACACAAACAAAAAAAGCGCACATAAAACCTGTTCTGAGTCATAAATGTTCATGAATGCTATAGGCTGACAATAACACAGGCTAAAGATAGTATATAGTTTAACTTGTAGCGCTCTACAAACTATTACAAGTGGATAGTAGGAAATATTTTCCTATTTTCTTCCCTCTACCTCAAGGTGTTTCTTATCTACCTTTGCTGGGGTGATCATTTATCACATCTTGCACATCCCATAGAAAACAGTCACATTGCCTCTGATCATGCTGCTTTATCTCTACCAGTGTTTTAGGAGCCCTTCCCATTTTGGTTATGCTAATCTGATAGCTTATTACTGAGCAAGTTGTCTCAGCAGAGAGACTGAGTGCTGACAGGCAGAGGCCAAATTCGGTGTAATTAAATATGCTTGTGTAGTTCAGACATGGATTCCAAAGGGTTCACACCATTTCTGTGGTGCCAGAGGCAAAACAAAATTCAAGCTCCCAGAAAAGTTTCAGAAGAGACCATACATTTAACAGCAGGGGAGATGGGAAGCACCCCATGTTGTGCAGAATGAGCATGAGAGCAGAGGGGAAAACATATCAAAACCTCTCCTACCAGGACTGACACTGCCTACAAGTCTGACCATGTCTCCTTGAGGGCCAGACCAGTTTAAATGGCTTTTGTCCCCAACTGACTTTCACAGCCTCAACAGCACCAACAATTTCCATAACTACACTTCTTTTAATGTGGCATTAAGGCTTCCCACAACAGGGTCAGAGAGAGTGGATGGACATCCTTGCACCAAGAGGCCAAGAAGGTGGCAGCAGGCAGTCTGGAGAACAGGTCGAGGTGGAGCCCTGCAAGTGCACCCAGAAACACTCTCAGAAGGCTAAACAGCTCCAGTCGCTGCAGTCAAGTAATTTGGTGCATCATGTTTCAGTAATAAAAGTGAGAATATTGTGGGAAACAACCTTAGATACCCATATTGAAACTGCAGCAAAGCCCTCAGGCTCTGCTTCTTTGGCATCGAAGCTTCTCCGTCAGGAAAGAGCAATGCAGTTGTGTGCTGAAACATCATGCTTCTTTTGCAACACCCAATGGGGATTCCCTGGTTCAAACTATTCCTGTGGCCAACTCAGACATACACTCTCACACCTCAAGGTCCAGGTTGGGCCCTGGCAGGAGCTGCACCTGCTTTTTGAGATCAGCATTTCCATTTGCTGAGCATCTTTTAGAAATGGACAGATAACAGTGTTTCCAGTCTGATGAACAATGCAGGTCAGAGAGGAAAAATTTAGGAACAGCTGATCCAAAAAGGACATTTTTCATTTCAATAATCCACATTTCAAGTCTACTTTAAATATTTTAAACTATAGCTATTTTTTAAGTTAGGGGACATTTTAAAACTAGGAAATTATTTTGAAACAGAGTACAAGAATTTAATTTTGAAAGTATTGAGACAGTATTTTGTGAGCTTTGAAACAGAGTGATAGTTTCAGAAATTCTCCTATCTCAACCAAAACCATCACTGACTTAGGACATTGTTGTGAAAAGTCTGAGCACTTTGAAACAAAACAATTCCACTAAGGTCATTCAGCCCTACTGCTGGAAATGTCAAATGGAGTTGTACTTCGCCAAGGCATTCACATCCACACAGTGTGAGGCAGCTCTCATAAGGTAGCAAATCCAGTTGTTCATGGACCAAGTGGACAATTTTGCAGTAAATAATCCTTGGTGGGTCTATTTCACTCTAACTGCCACTTATTGCTATATTCAAACTATTGAACTACAGAAATAGAGGTTTGTATTATTCATGATGTTGTCTCCAGGAATAATTTCAGCAAGGAGTTGATTCAGCAGCATCACCATCCTTCCTGTGGCAGTGGAGCACTGGGCTGGAGCAGGTTGCACTCAGTGCTCAGTGCTTTAAGGGACCTCAGAGGGAGCTGCAGACCCTCACAGTGACGCTGCCACAGTAGGCATTGAGTTGAGCACAAATATCCACAAGGATGAGGGGCTGCTGGACCAGCAGAGGAGAGCACTAAGGAAGCATCAGTGACAACTTCTGCAGCCTGTTGCCCATCCTTCTCCTCTCTGAACTTCAAAAAAAACCATATAGAGGGGTCAACAGCAGAAGTGTGTCATCTACACTGTCTGCAGGGATTAGAAAACTGCTATGAATTATCCTTTTCATTAATTATTTGATACTACGTAATCCCCAGTAGATGATGTTGACCTCAATAGACCGAATCTAGGTTTCTTAGCCAACACAACCCCTTTACACTGTTTCCTAGTTCCCATTGCAGAGATACTTTCCAGCTGTTGCATCCAGGTTTGCTTTCACTATGGCTCAGCAGATCTATTGCATATCCAGTACATGTCCTGCCAGCTGCTCTGGGAAAACCCAAGCTCTTCTGCATCACTCAGTCAACCAGGTGTGTCTGTCATGCTGCCCCAAAATATTGTAAATGCTCCTGTAAAGGACAAAGAAACGTTTGAGATGTCTGCCACCCTGGAAATTCAGGGAAATTTACATTCTCCTGCATGTAAAATTTCAGAGCCCAGGACTGGACATCTCAGACCAAAGTAATATCAAAAGAAGAAAACAAAACTGCAGCATAAAGGAGGCAGCTCTCTGGATGATCCCAAGATAGTTCTAAGGGATGTCAGTACTATGACATATACAAATTGATTTTTCAGACTTAGCTTAGTGGCTACTTATCTCCAGCAGCAAAATTACTTTCAATTAGATTTGCTAAATAATTCATGGCAATACATTTGTTGTGGTAGGAAGTTCCAGCAGTGAATTGTCAGTGTTTCACATGATTGTGCTGACAGTAACTTGGATTATTTCTTATACAAATACATCTTTCATTGTTTCCACCATCCACACCCAGATTCTTCTGAGGCTTGAAGTCTCACTGTCTCATCTTACCTAAGTCTGCATTTGAAGGGATAAAATTCATCTGCAGCTCTGAGGGGAAGAACTTGGGTGTGTTCATTAACAGTAAAATCCACATGATCAGGAACCATGTGTGATTCTCCCCTTCTACTCTGCACTTTCGAGACCCCCCACCTGGAGTACTGCATCCAGCTCTGGGATTCCCAGCATAAGAAGGACAAGGACCTGTCCTCATAGAAGGACACTAAGATGCTCCGAGGGCTGGAGCACCTCTGCTATGGAGGCATGCTGAGAGAGCAGGGGTTGTTTAGCCTGGAGAAGAGAAGGTTCTAGGGAGATCTTAGAGTCCCTTCCAATAGACAAAGGGGACCTACAAGGAAGCCAGAGAGGGACTTTTGACAAGGGCACAAAAAGATGGGACAAGGGGGCATGGCTTTTAAAGGAAAGAGGATAGGGTTAGGCTGGATATTAGATTAGAAAATCACTGTGAGAGTGGTGAGGCACTGGAACAGGTTGCACAGAGCAGCTGTGAATGGCCCATCCCTCAAAATGTTCAAGGCTGGGTTGGATGAGACTTTGAGCAACCTGGTCTGGTGGAAGATGTCTGCTCATGGCAGGGTGGGTGGAACGAGATGATGTTTAAGGTCCCTTCCAAGTCAAACCATTCTATGATTCCATGAGAGAATTGTTGCTATAGAAGTTTTTAGTTTAAAGCAATCTAACTATACATGGAAGCTGGATTTTTCTCCAGCAATCAAACACCTGAAACTCTGCAAATCTTTTGTAATGAAGCGATGCAGAACCACTGCTTAGTCATGCAAACAAAATGAGAGTTGACTGAAAAGCATTCCGGGGACCATGAACTTTTTGCCAAAACTCAAAGCAAAAGATTTCTATTGTCAATCAAAAGGCACAAACATTTTCAAACTGTCTTTCGGGCACATGCATTGCTGAGAGGAGGGCAAATGAGACAGAATAAATGTTTTCTGCAGCCTGGGAGATACCCAGGATATCTAATAGGACACACAGTTCTCTAAGAAACCTATGAACTAATACATAGCATTACTACTGCAAGTTGAGAGGGAAGGAAACAATTTTCCATCCATCACTGAAGCATCCTAACCTTTACACCAAATCCATTCTTTTGCACTATCCTGCACAGGAAGAGAGCAGATATTCAAAGAACAAGACTTTGGTAAGTAAGCTACAAAATCCACCCTGTTCTCCTTTGCAGTCTGAATTATGTTTTCTATTGAAGGCCAGACGCCCTGTTGTTCTCCCAGGGCAAATCCACTATCACTCCACTGAAGCCTGGGAAGCACACTTGGCCTAAGACAGCCAAAACCAAGAGTAGAGTTAAAGTCACCTGGAAACTTGTAGTGACAGAAAAGCCACTAACTTCAGTCCTGCAGGGCAGTATGTTTCTCTAACTCTTGAATGCAGCCTGACTCCATTGCTTCTCCTCAAGAGTGGTCAAATGTGTGGTACCCCCTCCCTAGATCCACTTTCTTTCCTGGAAATACCAGGTGATAGGGACAGCAGTCCTGGCTCTAAACCCAGAGCACCCACAGCATTGCAAAATCAGATTTCCAAGGAAAAATGTACACACACTTAAAAGCCCAGAAGAGGCACAGAGAAGAAGGGGAGACCCACAACACCTTGCACATGCAGTACTTCCCTCTTTGAACTGAAACGTATTGTAAAGATGTAAAGAAGGTTTAGCAGGCTGTATATAAGATTTGAGCTTTATAATCCTAATCTAGAGATTACTAAAGACTCTTGCATTGCTGAAGGATCAAAGATGAATAGCCATTCTAGCCCGTGCTTCCACAGCAACTTTTACATTAGATATAATGACCAGGTACTCAGCTGATATAAACTGCTGCAACTCTATTTTCTCTGCTAGCAGTAACAGCCAGTTCACATCATCCAAGGACTCCTTGCAAGGTCAGCATCAGATAAAACTGGTACAGTTCTTTAAAAATTATCTGGGATTTTTTCCTTTTTTTTTTTTCCCCCCCCCCAAGATCTCCACAGATGCTAAACAACTCATAAGATACTGTCTGTGCTGCAGACATTTGTGTTTGTTGACATGCAAGAACAGCAACAGATATTTTAGAAGGAGGAGTAAAAAACCCCTCCCACCACTTGATACAGTGCAGCTGACACAGTGGGACTGAGATCCACTGGTGTCACACAGCACATGTCAAGGAAGGAGCATGAGCACTCAGCCTAGGTACCTAGCACAGGCTGGCTGTTTCCAAATTCCTTGCATTACACTGTGACCAGGGAAACAAGGCCACTGTCCTCGTGATAGCAAACAAATACCACAGCCGTGGACTCACAGCCTCAGGCTGTCTCTCCATGAGGCAGACTGATGTTCCAGAGAACACAACTGGTTGGGAATGCCTCAACAAGCAGAAGCATCCCCCACAATGAACAAACTTGCTCTGCACAAAAAATACAGAGCATGGCTTGTCTCTTAGGCTTCAGTTCAGTCCAGAGCTACAATTGACTGTCAAGGAAGTGAGAGGAAGTCCAATTCAAAAACTTATGAAAGGGAAAGATATAAATCGTACAGGTACTCTAAGAACAAAGTGTTACCTCAATTTCTGATAATGCAGCCAGGTAACTGCAGCAGGGATCACATCCTGCAGTGAAAGCAGGCAGCATCCATCATAAGAGTCTGAACAGCAGAGGTTAAGAGATACATTGCGGGAGCATTTCTTGCATTATAAAAAAGTTGGTGAATTAGGGAGATTGAGAAAAGACAGAAAAGGCTGGAAAACACTTGAGCAGTGGTCAAAACCCACGAGCCACTGAATGGCTCTGCTGTTTTGCAAGCTAAATGGCTAATCATGCCATTAGGACCAAGAGTGACAACACTAAACAGATCTATCACAGAACATCTACTCTGGACTCAATGAAGAATTGCCCCAGTAAAAACCTGCCAGCTCTGCTGATGTACATTATCTTTAGTAGAAGAGCCTCTCTGCTAACCAAATTCGTTAGGAAATTTAGTAATTCATATATTTGTAAAAACTTCTGCATATGAATTCAGCACAGACAGATGCAAATGGGAGCTTTAGAAAGACGGCATTATACTAACTTAGGGCTGTATTTGTCAGCAGGTGCAGGGAAGAGGAAGGTTTTAAAGGATTTTTTTTTCTCCAAAGCCCATTTATGACTGAGATGGTATACTACTAAAAAGCCTGTACTACTGCTGAAATTTGTATTTAGCCCCTTCCCTAGGCCAAATAATTCAGATGCAGGGATAAGGTGCAGTATTTAGTATTCTTCTCTGTTTATTTTTCTTGACCAAAATCTACACATATTCCAAATTGGACACAAAAACAAAAGCAAGGAAGTTTCCTAATGACAAGTCAGAGAAGCAGGATGGAGAAAGATCCAACATCCCTCCCTTTTTCTCATGAAAACTGCTGGGTCAGGAGATGGCAGGCTTGGCTGTAACAAGTACCATCTCCCTGCCAAGCCTTGGTGAGCAAGGATGGGAAACTGCAGTCTCTCTCACCTCCCGTTTTCTTTCCAATGGAACAGTGCAAAGGTATGAAAGAAGCAGATTGTCCTGACTGCCCTGCTGGGGCAGAGCAACCAGACAGCCTCTGGGACATCCTCAGTACATGAGACCTCAAAGTGCCTCCACATTCCCAAAGCCTATCCAAAATTTGGCTTTTTGATTGCTGCTTTGCACAAGCACTGAGTGAGCTCCAACCTGGAGCAAAGCAGAGCTGGAAAACCAGCAGCAAAGAGGTATTTCTTGTTATGTTGTGGGACTCCCCAGCTTCATCTGTGTCAGCCTGCAAAGCTGCTCCTCAGGCTCACACACACAACGATGCCTGCATCAAGGTATCAGAGAAGCATTGGGAGAAAGTGAGATCCCTCTAGCACACTCCTCCACACTATGAGGCTGCCCCATGTGTCAGCTGTCCTTAGACAGTCTAGGTGAGGTATTTCTCACCTAGACCAACACAAGTGCTTTTGGGAATGCTAGCTTGAGAATGCAGAGTGAAGCAAGTGAAGCATTGGTTTCCATAGCTGCTCATTCAGCAGCCCAAAAAGAGCAAAAATTTAGAGTTCATACACAAGTTCAGTGGTATCCTCCAGTGCCACAACATGAAGCTTTTAGCAGCAACATCACGTGAAAACTCTCAAGTTTACTACGCAATATCATGCTGCTCCCACATAGCCTGACAGGGCTCTCAGGAAAGGAAGCAGCATCTCTTGTTTAAATCTGTGTCCATTTATGAAGTTCAGAGCTCTCTATATACTCAAGAGGTCACACCATGCTTTAAAGGGGCAGGAATAGGGAGCTCCAACATCTTTCCACTTCTGACAGCAAGTCACCCTAAAGTCTACCTAAACCTGATGCTGAACATGGAGAAGGATGCACAATATTAGTAAGTCATGAACCATGAGTCTGACTGCTCCCCAGTCTCTGTCAAAAGCCATAGGTCAGGATTTCCCAACCCCCAGCTCATCCTTTTCTTCAGACAGAGCCTCCGAGGCAATCATGCACAAAACAGCAGCAAGATATGCTGAAAAAAAATCAGCATTTCAGGCCAGTAAATCCTTCCCTTTAACCTGTGGAGAAATGGATTTAACCTTGCAATGGCATTAAGACAAATGCCACAATATAGGCAAATGGCAACTTGATTTTAGTGACATTTTTATCCCTGGATGGCCAGTTTTTCTAAACAGCATGCCTTATCCTCCAGAGAGACAAAGACCAGCATAACTTGCAGCATGCTGTTATTGCAATGGACAGATGGGGAAAACCACTGTACAGATTCGGGAGCCCCTCCTACCCAAGGTGAGGGAAAGTGTTTCAGAGGTACCAGGTGACACAATGCATTTAACTAAAACTCTGCTGGAAGAGGAGGAATAAGGGCTGACACACCTGCTCTCCTGAAAAAAAGTTCTTCATGGTCTCTGTGGAAACAAGGTGTCCTTCCCTGCACTGACTGGCAAACATGAAGAGACAGGGTGAGTGAATGGACTGGAATCCCAATTACATGGCACCAGCTTGGACAACAAGGGTGCTACACCCAGCTTTGCTGCAACACTTCAAACCCCTCCAGAGGCAGTTTTTAAAAAAAGGCTAAAATGCAAATCTCGCTTCTTGCCAGCTAGAAAAGAATTTTCCACAGCCGCCTCTGAAAGATTAGGCATGTTATTATTAACACTGTGCAAGAAGTGGACATTAATTAATGCTGAATTGCAAAGAAATTCCAGTAGTATCACATATTTCACTGTTGCTGCAGCAATGAACTCATTACGAAGAAAGAAATTAAAAACATATATCAGAAGGCAAAATTAATGATCTTCCACTGATTATTAACTGAGCCACATATACCACTAGACTAGAATCAAAGAGAAGGAACGCATCTCAGCTTTTGTTACGGGATAAGATCACAGCCCCAAGCACATCCTTTGCTGAGAATGAAGTGTTTATCAAGCGACTTCAAAGATATTCGCTGTGACCTTGAGCCAAATACTTAATATCTGCCAACCGGTGTGTTTTATCTACAAAACAGTAACAGCAGCACTTACCTTCTGCAAATTCAAAGCCTATGGTGTGAGGACCGTGTTGCTGCTCTGTCCCTGCACGGTGGATGCTACAACAGTTGGGGATACCCTTCAGAGTCCTCCAGCCACAGCAAGGGGGCAGTAAAATCATAATTTAGGGTAGCATGAGTGAGTATTTAGGAGCAGCCTCCTTGAAGAGGAACTGCAAACACCAGAGACACCTGGTAGCATCAAGAAGTCCAGCCAAAGGTAGTCAGAGTCAATCAGGGGAAAATTGGGATCAAAGGGAGAGCCAGAGGTGGGACAGGACCAGCTGAAGGGGATGAAGCAGATCAAGCAGTATAGGATCAGTCAATGAAAATTGTCTTCTTGTTGCCAGGGGGGAGGTGAAGCTGTTTTCGCAAAGATGTAGGATTGCACAATCATCCCTAAAGACAAGCACCGATGCCACAGCTGCAAGAAGTCAGTGGAGGTCCAAGGACACCTGAGAATGGCTCAGCTCCATGAGCAGACCTGGCCCAGGGACACCATCTCCATTCTTCAGCATTTTCCTGTTCCCAGGACATCTGTCACCTTGCAAATTAACCCAGGCTGACACTCATCCAGGCATGTCCACAGCTGCAGTGAATCTTTCCTGCAAGTTCCCATCTCAGATATTTATTTCAGTACTTCTTGCTTTCATATCTTTACTATTTTTACTACTTCCATTAGTCTTTTTGAGTTGAACTGAACAGTTTTCTTTCACATTATTTCCATCATTGCTCTGCCCATATCGAATATATGTCAGTGACTGAAAAATTCCATGAAGCTTAGCTAAATCCATGTTTTCTGGTAAATAATAGCAGTGCATCCCCCTGTTCAAAGAAAATTATGAGAGATTTATTAATGTAGCATCAGATGAATTTCTGTTTTGTATAATTATACCCTGAATTTAAAAGACATGTCATGCAGGCAATCTTTAGAGTCATAATAGACAATTTGTAAGAAAGAACAAAGGAAAATAATGTTAATAAAACATCATGCCCTCAGCAAGAAATATGCTTTATGTATCATACATGAGTAAAGACAGTTATTTGATGTAAAATGGAGTTGTGACCTTGCCAGAGAAGCATTCATTACCTAACACTGCAACAAGCAAATTAATGGATTTTGGAATGGTACAAATAACAGTAATAATAATAGTCATTTTGGTTCCTGGCATTTGCTTGATGACAGCCAGATTTAGCAGCAAGTGGTTTGTTTTATTTTTTTTATGAAAGAGATTGCAAATAGAATTCCACATAACCTTAAAGACATTACAGAAGCGTGTGTCTTCAGTGTAAGGGTATTTACACATGAGTAGTCAAGGTTTTGCAAATGCTTATAAGCCAAGCAGTGGAAGCCCAGAAACAAAACCCTGGCTGCCAGAAGAGTATGGGCTTTATATGCAAGGACACACATGTATGTGGTACTGTCGTGTATACAACATTCTGGCATTTGAATCCCTACATAGGAAGGTTATGAATATGGTTGCACATGATAAACAATTGTGTGATAATTAGTTTGTTGATGCTGTTTAAGGGAAGAGTAGCACTGCTGGGAAGTGTACAATTGTCGGGTTTGGACATCGGCCTCTCTGCAGAATGTCTCTCCTTGCTGAGTGAGATAAGGGTTGTCTGAGTCGCCTCCTCTAGGAGGTATCAGTTCAGCTCTTGGCCCTTCTGAGCTGGACTGGAGCTGCCAGAGCCTTGCTGTCCAATATTGCATGACCTCAGAATATCAGCAACAAATTTCATCTTTAGCAGCTGATGGAGAAGGTTTGTCCTTCCCACCCTCTCAGCCAGCCTGTCTGCAGAGCACCAGGAACAGGCCACAAGAAAGATGTTATTCCAGGTGAAAATTTACTGTTCCTGGAGTGGTTGGACAGATAGGGAAAAGTTGATGGTGTCAGTGATAGAGAGAGCACTGGAGTGCACTGCCTCAGCTGAAGGATGTGCTGCCAAAATTAAGAAAGGGAGCAGGAAACACTCTACGGGGGTTTTATCTCATTAAACCTCACACAACCTAAATTGGGCCTTAGGAGCAGCTTGAGATGGAGCAAATATTCTGTGTGGAGCTGGCAGGATTGCCTTTGTTTTTCAACAAAGATCACAAATGGGTTTCTAAAACACTTTGATGTGTTGGAAATGGTGAAGTTACTAGGCAAGTAGGTACAATAAAAGAAACATCTCTGCAAATGGAAAACCCCCAGGCATATATGCTTTCTAAATGCTATTGGAATTTTAAACCTTGATAATTGCTTTGTAATGTAAGCAATTGAATTAAGAGCGCGAACACTACAGCCCATGAATCACTACAATGGTACCTTCAGCTCTGCCTTCCATAGTTTCTCTCAAAGTACCCCCTAATTGCAGTAGGCTTAAATCTAACTCACAGCACAACCGATGGCATATGCTAAAGGGAGTTCATTTAATGGACAAACCTGGTTTCCCTGTGGTAATTTGTTCAAGGCTGCCAGAAGGAGGAAGCCCTGCACTGTGGGACACTGCTAGGCACCAGCTCCAATGCTGCCAGAGAGGAGCTTGTCCTGGCATAGGAGGGAAGCTCTGGCAGCCTTCCCAAAAGGGAGGGCACCAAATGGCTATTGATGTGAACAGCTGTGATTTATTAGAAACCACTAGAATAAGGCAACTTTTCTAACAGAGAAAATTTCCCTCCTCAAAGTGAAACAGATTAAAACAGAGGGCTGAAAACAAACCTGCCTGCACCCTTGCCGGCTGTCATTTCTTTCAGACTTGCTCTGAATTTAACAGCTTTAGAGGCAGCAACTGAAATGTATTCAGTCTTCCCTGGGTTCTAGGTACTTCTCCTTACCCATTATTGACCAGGCTGATGTCAGGCAGCCTGCAACAGAGCACAGCTGCCCCATACAGCCTCCTTGCCCCAGGGGCAGGTGCCAGGACAGAGACAAGGAAAAACTCTGTTTTGTCTGTGTTAAGGGCTTTGAAGCATTTAGTTGAAAATCTTTAGCAACCCTGTGCTTAGAAAGAGGAGCTGGGAATTTGGCAGTAGGATTTTGGTGTCGAAAGCGTACCTTCTGGTATTTCCAGTAATAGAGAGGAGGAAAAAAAAAAAAAAAGCCAAACTGAGCAAATTGTGACCCTATGCAGCTTTGCAAATAACCCAGGAAAGACCTGCCGAAACACCGGTGCCAAATTCTTCAGCCAGGCTTGCTCCTGGATGTCCTTCGCTCCCAGGAGGGGACGCTTCTCCTCCCAAACCCTTGGGTTTTGGGGGAAAGGCAAAAGCTCTTTCTCCCCATGTACTTCCAGAAGAGCCATCCCAGGCACACTCCACAATCCTGAGCCTCTTGCTGGGTGCTCAGGACTGGATATGTCCCACAGGCACTGGAGAAGGTCTGGTCCCTGGTGCAAGGGCTGCACTGGAGCTGCCTGGTGCCTGCCCACAGATCCCAGCAGTATGGGGGATCATCCACATTTCAGATGTCAATCAATTTTAACCACACCTGTGCCAGTCTCCCAGACCTTTCAGCCATGCTGTAGTTGTAGACATTATCACTCCTGAGTGTTATAATTTTCTGTACTTCCAGTTCCTCAATTACATTGATTATTACATTAAATATTCCTGGTGTAGCAGGAACAAGCTAAAAGCAATAAGCTCGTATCTTCCCAATACAAATTAAACCTATTTGTACTACTAAGAGTGTAGCAGGCTCAGTTTCACAGTAATGAAACTTTCATCTCCAGAGGTCCAATTCATAAAAAGTACCTGGCGAGGCTCTGCACATTTCCTTTTATCCTTTTTTTTATTGCCACTAACAGTTCTTTAAGTTCATATCTGATTCAGCATTAAACCAGCAGTTGAAATAAAATGGGAGAGACAAAATAGCAAAAATAACCATCATCTCTGATAGTAGGGACCCCCTGTCACCCTCAGACAGGCAGCTCTGTGCCCACCCGGGCTGTGGGCATCCTTTATCATGGACCTTCCCCTGCTGTAAATAGCTGCAGTCACCTTTGCTCCACTTCCCAAAATAGAAGCACATTGCAAAGGAGATGAGAGCAAAGCACTGTACATAAGGCCTTTCTTAATATATATAAATATATTAAAATATATTTATAGGTAAACATATAAAATATTGTATATTTATATATATAAATAGATATGAATTTGTAACCAAAACCCAACAGGGTGGGCAATAACTCAGACAAAGAAGTGTCTGCAGGCATCTGCAGGGGAATCAGTTGAAGAATGCAGGCACTAGGTGGAGGGGTGAGGAACAAGTAGGTTTTGGTGCTTTTCCATTTCTTCCCATTCCATGGTTCAAGTCACAAGAGCGTGATTAAAATGTATCACAAAAAATGATATCTGGCTGCTCCAGAGATTCAGCAATGGTAAACAATCCATCTTCAGTTCTGCCCATGGCCTCTGTGGGGTAGGACAGGTTCCAGGGGAGCATCTGCTGCTCCAGGAGAGTTGTATGCTGGGGCATGGACTCCAGGCTCTGCCTTGATGTTCACCCTGGGGAGACAAGCTCCTGCTACCCCCAAGGAAACCAAAAGAGGAAACTGCTTTTCCCAGTCTTTTCCAGTCTGGGGCTTGAGCCCCACCATGGTCACAGAGGCCCCAACATCAGACACTACTGCTGTAGGACCTGACCTCTCTTCATCCTTCCCTCCACCAAGGGATCCTGGCAATGACATCATCCAGGACATGCATGCAGACATCCCTCCCATCAGGGGCTCCTTTTACTTCCCCATTTCCCTCCTATCAAGCGGCACAGGCATGGAATTCTGACAGCAGGAAAGGCTTTCAAGCATCAGGAATAAAACCAAAAGGCAGGGAAAAGGCAGAGGAAAAGCTTCCCCTTTTATTTCTCTTTGGGTCTGAAACAGCAGTGCCAGGCCCCACACACCAGGGGCTCACCTGCCCATCCAAGCCTCAGCACCCACAGTAGAAGCAGGAAAGTGGGATGGGCAAGAAGGAACAATCTCCCCTTTTCTCCCTGACTGAAGGGGAACAGTCAGGTCTTGCTTATCACGACTTTGATTGTCTAAAAATTCATCCCTTATCCAGAATGAGGTCGTGTTCCTGACATGTTCAATTGCATCAAAAATGAGCTTGATTACCTCAACCCTCATTTATCAGAACCAGTGTATTTTTCACCCATATTGCATGATAAATGGAGATCTGAGCACTTTTGGCTCTGCTGGCATGTGCAGCACATTTACACCCAAGTTTTTGCCTGCTAAGACTAAACACCCTGAAAACACAGGTCTGAATCCGAGGCTTGGATCAGGCCTCCTCAACCAGAGTATATGATTTGGGGCCTGTTCTGCTCAGACATTAGAGATGGCACAACACCTTATAGGAGGACAGATTTTGTCCCAGGTCAGTGATATCCGTGGCACCTGACAGCTCTACTGCCAGAGCTGCCAGCAGAAGCCTTCCTCCAGCTGCTGGGGGCTTCCCAGGGCTGCACAAGCTTTCATAGTGAGCTCAAAAGCCTCTTGCAGGGATAAAAAAACACCTCACAGATCTGGTGCTTAGTTGCTGTTGTATTAATTCAGAGGAATTAGTGCCATGGGACAGAAAGTGCATAAGGCCAGAGAGGAAATATGGAAAGGAAAGTGACTTGCCCAGTGTCTGGGCGAGAACTGTGGACCCACCACATTCCTCACCCTCCCTCTGTTCACTTCTGCCAGAGCCAGACAAGGACTGCTGGAAAGGTTCAGCAAGAGAAATCTAGGAATGATTTCTCATTCCTAGTTTATCTGGTAAAAAGAATTGAAAGCAGCTCAGCTGCACTCATTTAGAATTGTCTACTCCCCTTCTCTGCCCCGGTGGGCTCAGCATCACAAAGAACCCTCCACACAGCAGCACAGCCCTGCTAGGACAGGCACAGCATGCACAGGGAGTTGGAGCTTTTTGGCTGTAGGTGCACCAGACACACATAACATGAATACTTATTTTTAATCCCATACCATTGCCTTGTCCCTCAATAACCTCAGGCAACTCTCCCCACAGAGCTTCCTGGCCTCAGGCATTCATGGGTCAAACTCTTCACTTACACTGACTTTCTGAGCAGAAAGTCAAACACATAATTTCAAACACAAAGTCTTCTTAGCCTCACCTTGGAGCTTTTCCAGCAATGCTGTAAAAAACAAATCCAAAAGCAATACAAAAAAATTCTTCAAATCTTCGGTGAGCAACTTCTCTCTAACTTAAGCAGACACCAGAACACAGGCAGCACTTTGCTGGGGGTCAGATAGCAGCAACTCATTACCAGGGCCAGAGGGTAGCCAGGCATCACCAAATACACGAGGCACACCTCCTGCAGAAAGTCACCTCATTTCTGAATCTTGTTACTTGGCAATCTGTCCCACGCAAGGCCAGAAATCTGGCTTATTAAAGCATGAACTGCTGAGCCCTTTGCTAAATGCCATCCTCATCTTCTCCTGTGGGATTATTTACCCTGCAGATGGGGTTACACTCCCTGGAACAGCAAAAAGGTTTTCTAGAAGACATGAGGCAGCTGGGGCACATTTGCCATCCATAGGGTAATACCATGTTGTTTCAGAGAGACTTCTTCCCACACACATCAGAAAATATCTAGTATAGCTGCATGCACACAAGACATATGCTTCTGTATAAGGTATCTATATAGTATAGCTCCTCTTTCTGCTTTCAATGTATTTTATCTTTAAATTGGGAGAGCTTTTTAGTAGCAAATCATTGGAGAGGAACGGCTAGTTACCAAGGAGATTCTCTGATGAATCAGAGACCGACTGGTATAAAATCTAGACAGGCTGTAGCTTAATTCGTGAGATCTTACATTTTAAACTTGGGGAAAAAAATCCAACTGTGGACCATACCAGCAAAAGCAGCTTTTATTTTGGCCATAGGAGCAAATAGCAAGTGCACAGCATGGAATATCAGTGAGCAGCCAGAGATGAATGGGAACATCTTTCCAGCACTCTCTTGACTCGGAAAAGCAAATACCACCCAAGGACAAAGTGATCCGATGGAGGTGACTGAGGGAAAGGCTGGGAAGACCCTGATTTCACACCAGCACATGCAAGGGTACGCAGGAATGAGCAAGCACTGGAGAAAGAGCTGAACACCTCCTTCCACATAGCTCTGACAATTTTGGGAAGGAAGGGGGGCAGGTGAGGTGCTGCCAGTTTGTGAGCTGGCCACAGGCTCAGCACAATATTGGGACTGCCCCGACCTGAGCTCCGTTTTCTGCCTGACTCCTGCAGTTTTCTTCCCAGGAGCAGGTGACAGGGATGAATTTTGCCAAATGACAGCAAAGGCACCAACCCCACACGGAGCATCCTGCTCTCACAGGAATGGCCATCATGCCCCAGAGGAGCCCCGGCAGTCAGGGATGTACAGGCACACCAGACGGGAAGAAGAGTTTTTATAAAGGTGGTGAGAATAAGGAGCTACATGACATAAAGTTGGGAGAGAGAAAGCTCGGCTTTTTTTGGTCTGACTTTATTCAGAGGGTCTTCACACCCACTTCCTTCTGACAGCTTCTTTCTGTATAGTTACTGAATTCTGGTGCTTCGCTTCTATTTAAAAACAAAGTAATTAAAACTGCCTGGGAACTGCAAAAGCAGCAAGAAGTATTTGAAGACACTGAGAGAAGATACATGGAAACCTTCTGCCTGTAGATAGGCTGTTGTCCCAAAGGTGGAAACTACAGAAGTATGTAGATGAAAGGGAAAATCTCTCTGTCAGATCCCATTGAAATCTCCATTTTGAGCACTGCCGCTCCTCTGCTGCTAAGGTAAACCTGATCCTTATGGGGGGAAGCTGAAGGATGGGCTGAGGCATTCGGGACATTCAGGGATGGTGGCTTAGAGAGCTTAGACAGGCTGCCGTGAAGTGTCTGGGAGTAAACATTAAAGCATGTATTAGAGCAAATTCAGGTTCTGCTGCTGAGTGCACACTGAAAAACTATTTCCTAGAGCAATTACATCTGAGAAGAGGCTGGCACAAGCCAGGCTCTAACTGAGGAGTCAAGTGAAGGACATTATTAGTCAAACAGTTTCAAATGCTGTTTTGAGTTATAAATTACACTTGCCCATCTGAGGAATGAATTCACTGTTGGTAGCATTTGTGGACTGGAGCTAGAGGTTTAGAATAGTGTTTGAGGGATGCATATTGTCATGTTTCACAGGGGGACTATTTAGATTACCCTGTGGACCTCATTTGGAAAACAAAATACTCCAGAATGCAGCAATAGAGACTGAAAACAGCATACAGGGTAGAGAACTGAGAAAAGAAACACCCCCTGACAGCAAGCTGCTCTCAGAACCACAAAGAAGAACTGTCTAAGTCATGGCTCACAGTCAGTGGGTAACTCACTGTGTCCCACTTCAACTTCACACACAGGAGCTCCTACAGCATTCACTGGCAACACTTCCCAGCTGTGTCAGGCAAATTAAAGGGGTAGGAGTAGTAAATTAAAACAGGCTGCCAGCTTTAATGCACTTACTGGGCTTTTGGGTCTTATTTGACTTCATATTTATGATCTTTATTGACTTTAGGGGGAAGTTGAAGTCATTTGCGTTTGCATTTAAAACAGAAGGACTAAGGAAGCAGTAACTGCATACAAACTTCCCATAGGCAGAGCACAAACTTCCATACTACCCAGCTTACAGACATCATGTATGCCCAAGCCATTGCTTCAGCCCCAGGGCTGATTTGGTACATCCATATTCCCCAGAATGCATTCAGAGTTTTTCCAAATGCATACAAGGAGCAGCAGCTGCTAGAAGAGGAACTGTATGGTACACAGTGATTTTAATCCAAGAATAGCAAACAGACAGGTTAGAGATTTACAAACAGGAAAACTGAGGCGGCAAGCAGTTAAATAATTTGGATAAATATTTGCAGCTGAATAGAACAAGTATCCAGATGGGAACTTAAGTCTTCACTTCCACATAACATAATCCCGAAAGCCTTGGAAATTGATTGCTCGTGATTTTTGCTCTGCAGCACAGTTAGTCTGAGCACAAGGAACAATGGCAAAGCGTCTTGTGGCACAGTCCCTGGGCTGGAAGAATAACTTCATTCTGCCTTGGCTTGGGAATTTTGAATGCAGTAAATGAATAGGCAACTGACAATGATCTAAACTGTGGTTTTGGAGTTGGGTTTGTCGTGACAAGCATTTGTCTGTGTAAACACCTAAAATAAGGTGAAGGAAGAGGGTGGAGATTCATGAGAAATGTTAACTGCTGGGTAAAGGGTGCCCTCCACCAAGATGATGCCTGACAACACATCTGGTCCCTCATAATAACCAGGCATGGGAATGGGGAGAGGTTTTGTTACATAAAAATAAAATCCAAAGAGATTGACACTGTTTGCTCCAGACCTCCACATATTTCTCAGAAGCTCTGTGTAAGAATCAGTTATTCTTGGCACATATGGTGTCTGTTGCTGAGCACAGAGTCCAGACACTGGGGAAACTTATGAAACAGCCATACAGATTAGCTCTCTGTCATAATCTACTCCTGCCTTTCCCCAGGAGGGCTTCATTGCCCGGTTAGATACCCCCTTGTTTTCCAGCAGCCCCTCGGCAAGGGAGTATTGCCTCACAGAGATATTCTGTCCTAGCCTCTGTCATTGACTTCTCACCACTCAAAAAACTGGGTAGCTAAATCCCACATGGCATTTACCCTGTATTCCCAGCATGGTGTCCAGAGATTGCCTAACCTCAGTTAGCGCTCCAGGAGCCCCAGGGCTGCAGTGGGTTGAATCAGCTAGGTTTAAGAACAGGACTCGGGACCAACCCAGCACCTCTCATGCCCTGGAAGTCAAGGCTCAGTGCTGTCACAGCAGGGAGGTGCAGAATCATTTCTGACAACCTTCTCTGAATGACCCAGTTTGCTTCAACGGGCTCTGGAAGGAGCCTGAAGCCAGTGGCCTTTAGATGGGAGCATAGAATTTACAACATGGGGCCTGAGAAAGAGCACAGCAATAGGAAAGTAAAGCAGAAGGCCTCAGCACCCTTCCTTCCTCAGCACCTTCCCTTACCACCTTTCAAAGCTGGTAAATGTTTCTTATTCCCCTTTCTACTTTTTTTTCAAGGATCTCGAGAAGTCAACTCTCTTCTCTGTGGTGCTTGGAATGTCAAGTAGCAGGCTGCTGGGAGACTCTGACACCAAGCACTCAACTGTCCAGGTTCAGTGCCTTCCAGGCTACTATCCAAAATGTCAGAGGCAGCTCAGCAGTCTGAAACACTGCATATGTCCAGAATGGCCCAACATCCCTACCCTTAATAAAAGATCATTTTCTAGATCAGTGTACCTGTAGCCAGATGCTGGATGTTGTGCCAGCAGAGGGGCAGGGGTAGCAAAAGAGTCTCCTGGTTTCTGCATGCTTGTTCAGAGGCTGCAAGCACAGAAGTACTGATGGCTTGCAATACCCATGCAGGTGAAGGGCAGGCAGAGGCAGGAAAACCCAGTCAGTAAAGGAGTCTGCATGAACTTCTTGAAATGAGGCATGGAGGACCCAGCCAAAGTCCCTAATCTCACAAGTCTCCCTTTGGAACAATGCAGGTCTGCAGTTTCTCTTGGGCTGAGCAACACCTTTTGGCTCATATAAGCCAGTTTAAATGCAACAAGCATCATGCTCTATGTAGGTGCAAGCCACAAGCACCATTATTCTGGACATACAAGCCACTTATGGCCACACTGCCTCTCAACAGAAGAGGCGTCACAGCAGCAGCTACACCATGGACCATTAATTTACTGCCAGGCAGATTGATTCTAGACTTTAACGTGCATTTATCTAGAGGTCTAAAGCAGAGATATTGCAGTGTACCTGTAGCAATGCACTTTTACGGGGGTAGTTTTAGTGGCATTTGAACTCTGTGGCAAAGTGCCATCAGCTCCCATATGGCTTCTGCCTAGGCAAACACTATTGGGTGGAATATTTGGTAAGAGGCACGAGGAAGTAAAATTTCAATAGACATTTCACCAGAAATGAAGTGGAAAGCATGGAGTTGGGCAGAAAATTACTTAAATGTCATTGATGTAAAGCCTCTCCAGCACAGAAATGAAGATCTGCACTTCTGATGAAGCCCCACAGATTCTTGTAAACTTTGCGCTTCAGGGACACATCAATATTCTTTGCTGGGCTCAGATCAAGTTCACTTAGCACAGCAATAGGCATATACCTGATGCTTACTGCTCAGACATTTCTTGGCTGCACTGTTGGGGTGTACAGGAGGGATAATAGGCAAAAAAAAAAAATACAGTGTTAATCACTTTAATTCCAATTTGCTCGGCAGAGCCCTGTACATTTTTAAAGCAGGTCAGTTGCACTCCTCGGTAAGCTGGTCTGTGTCCAGCAGTAGTTGTGTTCTCCCTAATATCAGTAGAGATTTTAAATTGCCTTTAAACAGAACTTTGAAAGATCTCACTGTTTCTTAGCAATTAGCTTCTGTACTGGATGTATTTGAATTGAGCAGTAGACCTTTATACTAGAGATGTGACAAGCCTGAAATACTGTCCATTTTTTATTCTGCTTTAATTCTAAACTCTGCTGTTGGTGTGTAAAGGCTGTTGAGGAGATGAAACATGTCTCATATGAGAGAAAAACAAGTGAAAAACCTCAGAAACAGCTTAACCTGCTCTATGTCACACCCATATGCTTACAGTTGGATTCTGCTTAAAACTGAAGTCTGATCCCTGCTAATAACACAGGTAATTATCTCAGAGTGAAGTGTGTGTTTTTGAGGAGAACTGGAAGTTTCAGAGATGGGGAATCATGATGAAAATCTCTCCAACACTGCCAGGACACCTGACAGGTTTCAGCACTGCAGGCTGCTTCCCAGGGACTACCAGGTCAGCATTAGGAGGCAAAGGTTGCTCCTGGGATTTTTCTGCCTGCACAAGATCTTGGTGTGGAAGAAAAAGATCTTTTCCCTCTCATCCCATCTCCAGCCCTCTCACTTCCCACTCAGCACACGTTCAACCTTCCATGTCTCCCAGCTCTGTCACCCTTACTAGATTTCCCACCCAGGTCTTACTCTACTCCCCAGATGTCCTCAAGCTAAGGTACTATATCTGACACTGCAAATTGCCTTATTTCCATCTCTCTTCACACCCCTCTGCCCTCCACACCAGCTCCAGAGCTGTCATGACATGTTGTTTTGAGGAATGGTGTGCTTCCAGCGCCGCTAAACAGCCCTCCAGCCAGGTTATTAAAACCATTTAATACCAATCTGAGGGGTAGAGACATTGCACTACTTAAAATAATTGTATTTCTCACTAGTTAGAGATAAAACAGACCCTTTTTAATCATTTTTTAATCACTGAGATAAGGCCTGATGTGCATTATGAGATTATTAACAGCCCCATAAGTGAAATAACAGATACAAGACACAAAGCTAAGTCATAAGTGTTCTCAGATGGCTGTAGATTAATCATTTTATATCTCCATTGGAGAGTTTGCCAAGGCTTTCCATCATTGTACAGTCTTAAAGCCACGGGACAGCTTTGTTCCCAATTACAGCTCTGCCTTGCCTACAAGAGGCAGAAGCAGGGAAGGAAGGCACTTGTTTGCCTCCAAACAAAAGTTAATGAAAAAGCTGAGACAGGATATGGAAATTCTAATCCCTTGCTATTTGTTTCATTCAGGGAAAAAAACCCAGCACCTTGATGTGTCAATCCTTCACAGTGATTATAAAATTAATATTGCTTCTAAAGTGTTTTTTCCTTCAGGGCTTTCTTCAAAGTGCACATCTACTCTTGATCTTGTGGGCTCAAACTGTACTGTTGGTATTTTTGGAATTGATTGCAGACTCCTGATCCAGAAAAATAAGCAACACCATCAGCAAAACAAGAGCACAGGTGCTGCTGAAATGGCAGTCACTGTTCAGAGTCTGAGCTGGATGTTACACAGCCTGAGACAGAAACCCACTGCCTCCTCCATGGAACACAGGGGCCAATTTCTCACCATTTGGGGATTAAAAAGATGACCATAAAGCAGTTGTCTGACCTGTCCATATCCCTATTAATTGCTGTAAGTGCTCAAGAAGCAGCAGAGCTTTGTCTTTATTGCATAAGCACATGGCTTGTTCGCACTCCACTCAGGCCAACACTCGAGGATTTCAAGTAGTCTTTAGAGCAGTCCCAGCCCCAGATGCATTAATCCCCTTTGCATATGCATAAGGTGCTTGAAAACCTCACCTCCCATCTTTGCTCCTGCAGTACAAATCATGAATTCCATTTTATACTAGTGAATCAAAAAGAACAGCAAATTATTGAAGTGAAATTGGTCAGAGAAAGCCAGACAATGTTTGAGCAAAAAGGCTCTACCAGAATTCACTGTAAAGGGTCAGGTGTGCTTAATTTGTCTTTTTATCTTTACAATCACACTAAATGCAGAAGCAGCAAATTTCGTGAGGGCACCAGTAAGCCACAGCTGGTTTGGAGCATTGCTCCCAGCCCAGTATCTGCAAGTCACACACAAGCACTAATTCCAGACTGGCCATTTTTGTTTCCACCAGATACAAGTACCCAGTCACAGTCATAAGTCAGTCAAAGCATCTGCAGCTTCCACAGACAAACCCATCATGTGAGACAAATGGGTCACTTATTTTCACCATGGTTAATGGCCATGAACCTGGAGGCTGAAATTTCAGTTCATGCCAAGGAATACAACAATCAACAATGAATTCCATCCACAAATAACGAGAGAAGTCCTGAGCTGTGCAATGGACTAAGGATAGAAAGAAGACTCATTTATTTCTCAAATGTTTGTGATCACTCCAACACTACCAAAATTGGCTCCCTCAGAATTTTACTGAATAAGTTATTGCTATAGTCTAGCCCAAACAGCTCCAGTGATATGTCATTAAATCTGCTGTCTGGCATTACAGACAGCTGATCCCTCCCAAAAACGCCCATTAGAGCTCATACATACACTTGTTCAACTGGAAGCAGTGACTTCAGAGTTTGAGCATCAAACCAAGATCAGCTAGGTGCTCAGGTTGGGCAGTTAGCACCTTCAAAGACCCTCAAGACAGTCCTGCATATGCTGTAAAGAAAGGCTGTTTTTTAGGAGAGGTAGTCAGCATGAAGGGAAAGCAAATGCCTCATCCCTAACCATAAGCATTATGAACTAGAGATCCTGTCATGGGACCAAGGCCAAAATATTGTTTCTTCAAGAACCTGGCCAAAATCCAGCCCTCAAAAGCATTGTCAGCGGCTTGTTGTGAGGTGTCCTGAGGCACAAGATATTGCAGAAATATGGGCTATCATTCAATATTGCCGTCAATTTTGTAGAACAAGCATCAGCATAACAGCCAAGGCCTCACGCTTCTGATGCCAGCAGGAGCTCACAGCCCTGGTATAGCAGGCCAGGCACCCTCATGGTGGACACCTGGTGGGGACAGGGCCATCATTGAGAACTACCAGAGACAAACCTTGCCAGAGCTCAAACCTGTCATTTTACATTTTCTCAAAGATTGCCTCTTCCTTCTCCACCTTTAGTTGAAATCTGTGACTATTTTTTCCCCTAAATAGATTACATAGTGCCCACGTGTGTCCTCTCCTGGCTGCACCCTCATGTTTTCCCCCCAAGCTACATCCCCATCAGAGGTGTCCACAGGAGCACTCAGGCTCAGACTCATGCCACAAACCCACTCTCCCATCTGGAACAGGCAGCATCAATCAGCATCCCTCAGGCAAGGTTTTATTACTAACAGTGGAATTTTCCAAATATTGACTCATTTTAGCCAAATAATCTCATTCTGTTATTATTGCCTACAAGGCTGGCTCCACTTTACAATACTTCAAAAGTGACTTATCAGCATCAAAGATAACTCCCATGTAATAGCAGTAGAACCAGGTCAGACTTAGTACAGTCCATGAGCTAAACTAAAACTCGAAGACCTCCATCTGCTCCTGTTAGACAGTGATAGGCATAAATCAATACACTCATTTCTGCACACTTCTTCCATGACCAAGTGCCTACAACAGGGAGGAAAGTATATATACTCAGCCTTACTGAACTTTGATGCAGATTACAGTGAACACAAAAAGTGGCATCTTGATGCAGTACAATACACACACTTTACTCCAGAAGTACAAGCAGCAAAGATACTTATAAAAAAGCACTTTTCCTCTTGCTTGCAGGCACTCCTCCTCATTTCAAACAGCTCCCAGTTCTCTGGTCCAACACCTCTGAAAAAGAACCCCTTTTCTTCAAAATATCTCATCAAAATGTAATGTTATTTTTCTTGTTAACCTAAAGTTGGGGCAGTAGCTAAAGTTAACTTGTTTGCAAGCCAAAGGATTTGCTTTGTGAAACATTGATTCTGAAATTGATTGATTCTGATACTCTGAAATTCAGGTATGAGGTTTAGCATCTGCTTACTCAGATCAACTTCAAAAAACAACAAGCAGGAGGTAGAAGATGTTTTGGATGTTTTCCTGTGGCTCGTGTTGCTAAGGAAACTGCCTTGTTTTTGGCTGTGCTCACCACAGCTGGGTCATTTGGGCTTCGTTTCTCAGAGTAAGGGGTGAGTCATGGCTGGAGAGTAGATTGCACAAACTTGCTAAAGAATGCCTTTATCACATACTTCCACTCACATGTGAAAACATAGATTTTTAGTAGTAGTTAATAATGGAAAGCACTAGCAAATCTATATTAATGCTTCCACTAATAGCAGCATGCTCTATATTACCAGTTATATCTAACCCTTCAAATAGGCACAGGAAAAGTAAAACCACTATTTTTTCCACACACTTTTGCAAGTCCTGGCAATGTTAGGGTATAATGTTACAATATGTTATGCCAAAAGCATCCTGATGACACAACATTTTGAATAACATCCTTTCTACTTCCCTTCGTATGATACAACCAAAGCCTGAGTACAACTGAACGCTCACCATTTCTGAAACTATCACCAGAAAGAGGTGTTTCAGTGTGATGGACTAGTGGCAACAATAGCTTCAAATTCCTGTCACAGTAATTGGAAAAGAAGAAAGGATCGTTATTAACCTTTACCGAACTAGTTAGGTGTGCTGACATACAGGAAGGTGCTGGTGGTACATAAATGTGACACCCATATGATATTTACATACATTCTCCACCCGTAAATTATGTAGTCCCTCTGTGCACTTTGTCTCTGAGAAGCCACCAAAGAAATACCTCCTGTTTCTTTATATTTGTTTCAGGTTTTTCACATCTTGGTTTTGTTTCTGCAAATAGTGATGAGTTTGACATAGGACCAGGTAGGTTTAGGCTTTCATAAAATGTGGATATTACAGAAGTCCATTACCAGGCTTTAGTTAATGCTAATAGATATTGTATATTTGCACTTAAGCTCCATCTGGATAATCATCCAAAAGTTTAGTTGAGCTTTCAGAGTATCATAGGTCTTCAGCATGGCCTGAAGCTGTTCTCATTAATCATGGAATGATAGGGTGACCAGAAGTCTGAGCTGGAGTCGATTCTGCTCCTTCTTGAAGTTCTGGTCGAACCTTTGAGCTAGACAGTGGCAGCTGGTATTTCTTATCTCAGTGTTTTTCCTTGGCAACCTCACGAATCCCTTAGTTTGGGCAATACCTGTTCAGTATTGCCCTGGAATAGACCTGGAATGAATCCCAGGTAGCTGGTAGCGTTCCTGATTAAACAAATGGTACATTAAGCTGTACTGAACTGAAGAAATGAGAATTCAGTGACTGTTTAACTCTGTGTATCTTCCTGTAAAGTAGATTTCCTCCACACTCCCAGACCTTCCATCTGACACTAATAGAAAAAATTATCTAAGTGTTAAGGGCTTAAGCAATGAGGGTCATTTCTCATGTCCACTACCACACAGCACTGAGAAAGCTGGGGATGCCACTCGCCTCTTTCCTCTCCTCTTCCCCTGGCCAGGGGCTTGTTTCCTTTTCACAGACTGTAGGAGCTGGACTGCCTCTTTTTCCATTTTGCTGTCAGACAGTTTTGTAAGTGTAAGAAAAAAAAAGTCCAAGGCACCTCTGGAAGTTGCTCAAATAGAGGGAGCCGCTGGTTGGCATCTTCTGGAGCCCCTGGTCAAGGACCTGGCATGTGGTCCCATCAGTCCTGGGACCTGGGGCTCCAACCTCCTGCTGGAGTATTTTGAGAACCTTCTTGAGGCAGTTAGGCAGGTTGTATTTTGTGAATGTAAATCACTGTGAAAGCATGGAGAGGGCTCTGCTGTGAAGCCGGAAAGCAGTCAGGGTTTAGGTGTTTAGGCTGTCTGGTCCCGTTTTGTTTGATTCCTTATCTCTTTACTGTGGTAAGCAATGTAGGCTGATCACTGCATGATGCCTTTCCTAAAGCATATGGCTGCTTTCTTTTAAAGCCTTCCTATTGCAGAAGTTTGCAAATGCCAAGATAAGCATTTAATCCTTGAGGACTTGCATTCACCACGGGCAGACCACCTGCAAGAGCACTGCTGCTCTTGCCAGATCACCCACCCCAGTGGGCCAGCTCAGACAGCTCACTTTTAGTGACTTTGAACAGTGGTGTGGGGGACCACGCTTGCATGGGCCCTTTGATGTATGTCTGACTGTCTCTTCCAGTCAGCAGAACCTCATCATTCATTTTAAAGGAGATATGTCAGGGTCTGCATTACAGTTAGCACCCTTTGAGCCCTCAGGCTGGACAATCTTGCAGTGTCCTCTTCCCACCTCTGCTCACCTCCCTGATGTGCAGCAGCCATCAGACAGGGAGGTGCTGGGATATTATTTAATTATGGATCTCAACAAATGCAGTGGGTGTCTTAACATCAAAGGTCCTCCACACCTCTGCAGAGGCTCTGCCAAGGATGTGTTGAAGTTATCAACAAAATCTTTTAATATTTCAGAGAATCACAGGGTCATTTAGGTTGAAAAAGACCCTTAAGGTCATCGATTCCAACCTCTAATCCATCATTGCCAAGTCCACCACTAAATGTCCCTAAAATATTTACTATGTTCTCTACTGACTAATGTGGGAATATATTTTGGAAAACACTTAACATACCTCATTTACCTCCAATTTTATAGGCCTTGCCAAGAACATTGCCTGTACACTGTGTTGAGTGCTTCCATTTGCTCATATAAGCTGCCATTTCCCCAAACACCAAAACAGTACTATATCTCTGTGTAAATGTGTCTCAAAAATAGAAGAATGATTTTAAATATTACTTTTTACTAGTTTAAAGGGAGGTTTGCTTGTTTTTACACTGAAATCATTGCTGTTGAAATTCATTGACCATGCAAAGGTAACAATGTTTGTATGGCTTGGACAGTAAACTTCACTGTAAATCCTCGCTAGTGACGTATTTGGCCTTAGGATTCCAAATTTTCAGGTAGTCCAAAGCTTGGAAGGTGACACGAGTTAATACCCAAAGCTACATCTACTTTTGAGGCTGCAATAGCCCAGCATTACCTCTAAGTGGGATATGATTGCATTTGGTGAACCTTGGCTCAGATAACTGATAAATTTATCTGTTGCTGCCAGCTGTGGAACAGCAGGGTGCTTGAGATGATTATTCACCCTCATGGGCCAGGATGTTGTTCTTTGTTTCTGCATCGAGATAAAAATTCACCAGCCTTTTGGGAAAGAAAAGGGTGCAAATATCAGTAGTTCAACAATGCCACAAGCTGCTTGATGGCCATTTTGGCTGACATGATAGGACTGTTATGGGAATGCAGCTTTTTGGGGATTGTCATTATTTTCTTCAACCTATCTGCAAGACAAGGGCTAATCTTATGTGACGTCAGCCACATAATCTCAGCTGAGAACATGTAGAAATTGCTTATTTTAAACCCGTGCGACAACCAGAACAAAGAGTGGCTTTGGGTGTGAGGATTCAAAATCAGGTCCTCAAAACTTAACACAAGAGCCTCAAGTGAACATTAGACTTTATATCCACTGATTATATTTCTAATTATTTCTAAAAAAGATGACTGATTTCTGAAATAACACTCACTGAAGATTTAATAGTTTGGCATTTGAGCAACAGTGACTTTTTTTCACTGAATATTCCTATCCACTCCCCTAACTAAACATTACCTCTCAACATAGAGCTCCAGGGCCAGCACAGTGTCATGAAGAGCCAACAGGCAGCTTATGGAGACATTGCAAAAAGGCAGCAAAGCATTCATGTGTTTGGCCACCAACTGCAGTTGTACGTGACTCAGAGGGGAAACATGTCAGAGCAAGCCCCTCTGCATATCATGTTCTCAATACCTGCATCATGCAGCAGGTCATGTGTTACTTCCAGGGCAGCCAGAAAACTGAGCCCAGAACAAACCTAAACTCATCTGTGAATGATTTTCCTCCATTTTCCATAATGTGACTCACTCTAAAGATAATTCCATTTGTTTCCATGCTGCCTTAAAAAAACTTTTACCTTACTGTGACCTCAAATCCTTCTGCTCCAGTCAGTGATGAGAGAAGATTGTTCTTTAGGACTCCGGCACTTGATAATTCTCTTAAAGAGATTACTCAAATCTCCTAAACAAATATCAGAATAGATTCTGGATTAAGCATGGGTGCTAAAATGACCTTGCTGATAAAATCAGTGTCATCAAAGCTCACAAATTGGAGAGGGAAGCCTTGGATGTAATTTTGACTTGTAACTACTATCATGGTAAGTTATCAGACTGCTCTTCATCTCTCTTTCTGTATCTCTAATATGCTTGCAATATTGCTTGAGAACCAATACAAGACGTGTCAGATCTTCCAGATCTTTGTGGGGAAAACAATATACCGAGACAGTCACTGGGGCTACGCACAACCCACTATTTTTTTTTACTAATGCCTATTGCTTTTCTGTTTCACATATTTAAGTTTTCTGGTTCGTTATGGCGTCAGTACGAGTCTGGTATTCACAGCACCCTAACTCCTGTATTAATCCAAGTGCCATTGATCAGAGGTGGATTTAGACTGGTGTGTTTGGCAGGGTGCTCTGATACAGGTGCTTGGATATGTTGATGTGACCTGGGGTCCACGACAGACCACTTCCTCTGCCCGTCACCTTTGGATGATTTCCCTGCCTCCCATGCAGCAAATACGCAGAACTATTTATGTCCTGCGTCTGTCTGTGCAGTTTCCTTTTTGTCTCACTTGAGTTTCAGGAGTATTTAAACCTGCAAAGTTGTGGATTTTGGCCGTGTAACAGACATATTCTTAAGAACTGGGAGTGAGGCGGTGAGTTTTGCATTAAGTAATTTTGTCATTGTTTTGTGGCCAGGAATGAACCCCAGAAATCTGTGAGCAGCATTTCACAAAAGAAGGGTCATTAAGTCAAAATTCCATCACTTTCAATGTACATCTCTTCTGTTGTTGTTCTGTTACAGTTCTTTTGCAACTCCATCAGATTTCCTTGCAAAATCTCTAGCGTCTGTAGTGGAAACAATTTCAAATCCACTAAGAATTCACAGGCTATTTTAAAAAAGAAGTAATTTCCTTGGAGAGCAAAGTCCATCATGACTGAAGCACTTACGTTTACTCTCAAATCTCTTTACCCAATTTTCAGTTTAATTTACTCATTTGCTACTCCTAATTTTCCAGTACTGTGCTTACAATATCTAACTAAATATCACTCATGTGGAAATACATTAAAATTCTACAGTTGGAGAATTCTAGGCTGGAACTTATGGCCTCCAAATACTTGTCACTTTGCTTCTCAGCTGTGAACATGTAGTAATGGGTCTGCCTTCCTCTCTTCAAAACCATGTTAGTTGTATTCATTGTTCCCTTCCTGAGCACTGTACTCCATTTCACTGACCCAAAAGGGAATGTCCACTATGACAGAAGTATCCCACTCCCACTAAACTTCAAGTACAGTTGATGCAGAAGTGTAACAAAGATTTCTTCATATGCTATTATTTAGGTTTCCTTTGGTCTTAATTTAATAGATTTTTATAGAGAATATTGACACTGCACCGTGTTGTTCTAATCCATCATTGCCAATTGTGTCAATATGTTGGGAACAGAGTAATCTATACACAATAAAAAGAACTGAGAAACTGAGTGTTACACATCCTTGACTTCTGACAAAAAGGAAGTGCTATCCTTTTAGAAAGATTTTGTAAAGAGGGCTGCCATTGGAACAGGCAGATCCAAAGCTACACTTCTGTCACATCATCCCTGGTTCCCCAATCCCAGATGGAGAGGGGCTGGGACTCATTGCCATGCAAGAACACCATGCGTGGGGGGCACGGTGGATCTGATCCTCTCTGATCCCAGCTGGGCTCCCAGGGATAAAAGAGTCCTTAAGGACCCCAAGCTGAGGCTGAAAGTGCATCTCTGGATGAGGCAGCTGAGAGTCGCTTCGTACTTGGTAGTGCTGGCTCCCTTCCCTCCACAGCTGCCTCCTTCGCTCCCTTCAGGGGGTTAGATTTCTGTGAGCTAATTTAAGGAGAAAAGCCTTTTTAATCCAGCATTTTACAGACTCAGAGTATGTATATTTTTATATTTTGAATAAAATATGAATATTAAGCTCTTTAGGCAGGGACTTTGTCTTCCAAGATCTCTTCAAAGCCCTTAGCATGCTGCTGGTAATACAGGTATAAATACTACAAATAGTGTAAATCAATTTGGATTCCAGAGATCTGTTTCATAGGGAATGGACTCACAAAGTATATCTCTGTTTTGGACAGAAAAGGTTGAGATATGAGGAGAGTTTCCCCAGAAGCTGGTGTTAAGCCTTGACCTGAAAGAACTTGGGGTCAAGAGACTGTTTTGATTTAGTTTTTCAAATAGTCTATGAGGCTATTCTTGCTTTAGTTCCACCAGTGAAAAAGGGACATACTGCCCAGGGAACAAAAACACAGTTTAGCCTACAGAGCACTCACATGAGAAGTGGACGAGAGCTGTTCAACCCTGCCAGATAACAGAATGTAGTAGTTCAAGGCAGAAAGGGAGAATGAATTCTCTAACCAACTGAAGGGGAAGAGGGAAAAAGGATTTAAGAAAGAAAAACCCTTGTAAAAAATAATATATTATTAACTGAAAAAGTAATTTAACAGAATAGTAATGTTCTCATACCACTGAGCAAATCTAATACCAACTCTGCAAATTTAATAAGATTGCTGCAAAAGCAGAGAAGTTCAATCTGAAGTGCACTCTTTTGAGGCTCAGGCCAATGTCCATTAAGTACAATAGAAATCCTTCACCAGCTTCAATACCAGTCAGATCAGGCATCCACTGGATTGGGATTGTCAGTGGCTGTTATTTTCTCTACAGAATATTCCACTCAAACTCTCCATGTCTATTATTGTAACATCTAATTTCCACAATAATATGCACAAATTCTCAATATAGAATCATAGAATCATTTGATTGGAAAGGACTTTTAAGATCATCAAGTCCAATATTAACCCAGCACTGCCAAGACCAGCACTAAATCACGTTCCTACATGTCTTTCAAATCCCTCCAAGGATGATGACTCAACCACTTCCTCGGGCAACCTGTTCCAGGGCTTGACATCCCTTTCAGTGAAGAAATTTTATCTGATATCTAATCTAAACCTTCCCTGGCCCAACCTGAGGGCATTTCCTCTTGTCCTTTTGCTTGTCACTTTGGAGAGAAGCCCAACCCCCTGCCTGGTTGCAACCTCCTTTCAGGTAGTTGTAGAGAATGGTAAGGTCCCCACTAAGCCTTCTTTTTCCCAGGCTAAACGCTTCCAGTTTCCTCAGCTAGTCCTCAGTAGACTTGAGCTCCAGAGCCTTCCCCAGCATTGTTGCCCTTCTCTGACACGTGTAGTGAGGGGCCCAAAACTGAATACAGAATTCGAGGTGCAGCTTCTCCAGTGCTGAGTACAGGAGGATGATCCCTTCCCTAGTCCTGCTGGCTAGACTATTGCTGATACAAACTGGGATAGATTTGCCTTCTTGGACACCCGGGCACACCCTGGTTTATGTTCAGCCAGTTGTTGATCAGTAATCCCCAGGTCCTTTCCCACTGGACTGCTTTCCATGCCATAATTCACGTGAAATTCAGGATGCTACCATGTACATAAAAAGTCTGGCCATTCAGTGGCATTTCACATAATGCAACTACTGGGCACCCAGCTATCTTGGTTTATCAGTTTTTGCAGGGCTCGGCAATGTCTCCCAGTTGAGTGTTCCATTAACTTTTTCACCTCTTATTTCTTAAAAAAGTCCAGAAAGAAATCTTAATCCCCCTTATCTTGCTATACTGCTATCTTGCTGCATGACTTGTGCCTTCACACAGAGACTTTGGGGAACTATTTTTTTCACTTAGCCCAAAATTGGCTTGGAGGAACACACTGCAGAGAGGTCTCTACTTGAATAAGGTAGAAATAGAAATTAAAGTCTTAGTTTGTGCCTGATTTTCATTCAGATAAGATTAGAGCAGGGTTTGTTTTACTGCAGTTTGATAGAAGGGAACATTTCTCATGTGAGATGGGAGATTGATTCCTATTAGATCTTCCCTTCAGATTAGTCCCTTGGAGGAGTCCAGGATGTTCTGTATGCTCTGGCCTGATGGGACCAGCAATTAACCCAACCCTGTCAACTCTGGGAAGAATGTCACCGTAACATCAGTAGCGTCCTTTCCCCTGAGGAACAGAGAGTGTCTGTAATGAAAAAGGAGGTGTAAGATTGGCAGCTCTTTAAATATAAATGACCAGAAAGAAAAAGTACAAAATCCACTTCCTCGACTGAAGTAATTTTGTGGATCTTGTGTTTATAATAGCTTGCCATATTAATAAGTTCAGCACAGAAACTTTCAAGATGGACACAAGCCTCTGTCTATTCCTTCAGAAAGTGCAGTCCAAAAGCTATTGATCTGTTTGTACAGATAAGCACCCCACAGAGTTATCAGAATCAATGCAAACACCCAGGCAAAGATTCAATACAAATATTAATAGATAAGTACAGGCACGGGAATAGAAATGTACAATTTAAAACTGATTGAAATGCTGACCCAAAAAAAAGCTGTTTGTGTGCATTTCTGCAAACACAATTCCAAGAAAGGGAAAGAGTGCAAAAAGTAAGTGGCAATTTCAGAGGTGGCAAAGAAGAGATATGCAGCATCCAGCACAAAGACAACGGGCAAGGGCTGGGAAGTGGTGGAAGGAGCATTAGACTTTATTCAATTTTTTCTATGTATGGATTTAAAATGACCTTGTAAAAACAAGGTCTGAGCACTGTTATTGAATTCTACCCAGGGGAGAGTAAAGGAGTAGCACTGGTATCACACAAAATCATTTAGGTTGAAAAAGACCTCCAAGATCACTGAGTCCAACTTTTGACTGATCATCACCTTCGCAACTTGAGCAAAGCACTAAGTGCCATGACCCATCATTTCTTGAATACCCCCTGGAATGGTGAGTCTACCACCTCCCTGAGAAGTCCATTCCAGTGCTTAATAACCCCTCCATGAAGAAATTATTCCTGAATATTCATATACATATGTTTTCCATGGCCAGGCAGTCTAATTTTGTACCTGTGTTCTTCTTTGAGGTCAAGAGAAGTTTTGACATGAAACCTGTTTGTGTTTTGCTGAGCCATCTTCATCGGTTTTATTTGCCTGTGAAGCTGCCAAGTGATGGAATGGGGATGGGCCAGTCACCACCAACAGCCTTTCAGAATAAATATCAGCCAGCTCATCAGTTCAGACTTTTGGCTGTTGACTGTATGGTAGGGTTTAAGTCATGCCTATCCTACATTGAATTCTTGAAATGATTATTTAAACTCCACAGGCTGGTCACAGCCCTCCTTGCAGCTTCGTGCAGGTCCATCCATCTCCGGTGTTCCTCACACTCGTTCCCAGGCACTCATCAACAGATGCTCAGCACTGAATGGGCTGGACCTGGGTTGTCATCCCACACCACTATTCCTTATTTAGTTTTCAGGAGGGAGAAGCAGAGGGCAGGTCACAGGCTGATGTAATTCAGCTCCACTAAAATCACACCAGGCATCAGGATACAGTTAAACAACTGCTGAACACAATACTGCAGAGCAGGAAATGACATGGAGTTTTATACATGGTCCAAAGGACATTTAGGGGAAAAGAAAGAGAGGTTAAAGATTTAAAAAGCATTTGGACAAAAAAAGAAAGGTGTTGTCAATCAGAAGCCGAGGTTTGGTCAGATCTGCTCTTATTTAACCTTCAGCATGAGATCAGGTCTCAATCTTTCTATTCTTAGTAACAGCTGATGAATGCAGTGTAACAAGGTATTAATAAACATCTGCCCAGCTCTTAGATTAATATGGAGAAAAATTAATGGAGGTCTTAGCACGTTCATATTTTCTAATTATGGCAGATGACTTTATTTATAGAAATAATAGAGAGAATGGAAATTGTCACTGACACCATGTCAATATACGTAATGAAATCCAATCATTTAATTGCATTACATTTGGCTAAGGAGTCATATCAATAAAGGGCCCTCCTTACTCAGTTCAGCGGTAGGTACATACTTCATGTAAGAAAACTATTAAGATTTATGCTTTTTTAATGAATCATGGGGAAAATAAGTCTTGTCTGACATACCTATTCCTGTGCCTCTGACCCTGAGTGAGACAGGGCTGGAGACAAAGCTTTCCACCAGGAGACGTGAAGGCCACTGCCCCTTGCATAGCTGTCTGATTTTCATGCTTGTTTCTGGACACCCCTTGCTTCCAGTACCCAAAGCATCCAAAATGATAAATTGGTGCCCAGACTGAAGCCTGTGCTATATTTCAGATGTCACTGGCCATGGCTAAGCTAGCTCATGCATCAGTTCTGCTTCATGCAGTACCCTCCACTCCACTCCACCACCATAAAGTATCACCAGTGCTTCTGTGGGAATGATAGCATACTATACCACTGAGATAAATAAGGCACAATGTTAAACCTTTATATGTTTACACTTCCTAAGAGAGGAGGAGAGGCCTATAAAACTTCTGCTCAAGGAGACACTGCTGTTTGGATCATTTGCAGCTTCATAGGAAAACCTGCAGCCAGTTTCTATTGGGAGGTCCTGAAGGTCTTAGAGAGCTGCTGGGGTTTAAGAAAGCTTTGGACTGACTGTGGCTCTTCCTCAAGGTTTTAAAGTACATTTCGTAATATTCAGTTCTGGCAGGCAGCTGGGGAAGTTTGGATCTTTCTTCCCAGAAGGAGGAACAAGTAAAACAGAGCTACAATTATAGTGACAGATTATCTGTTACACACAGAGCATTTCTAGTAATTTTGTTCCTTGCATTGAAGAAGGCGTTCTGGAGTGATGCTGAAAAACAAAGAAAGTCCTCTAGTTCTCTCTTTTTCTTCCAAAATGTGTTTCCTAATCCATTCTGGTGTTCCAAAGCTATCAGTCTGAATTAATGAAAACAGAGCAAGGGAATGGTTCTATTTCTATTAATTATAGAGGTAGGTTTGTGCAATAAACAGAATTCATATCCCTACAGTGCTGCTTAAGTGCCTATAATTCAGCTGCTCTGCTCACAACTGCAGCATCTTCTTCACCTTGTTTTACAAATTAGCAAACTTGGAATCAGCAACTGTGTACAGGGTGATGACATTTAGTTTAACTATGGGAGATCTGATCTGCTGAAATCCACGGGTGGTCTGCTGGGGCCACTTTAGACTGTGATTGAGTTGCAGCTCCCAAATTAAGTGCTCCTAGATCGGCTCCGTATTTTCCACAGATGTGAAAATATAGAGCCTTAGTGTCAGTTACTTATGGTAACTGCTGATACTTTGCCAAGTACTGCCAAGCCAACGCTTGGGGTGATGCTTTTTCAGAGATGAGCAGAGGGGACCAAGGCACCCCTGAAGCCAAACTGACATTCCAGATCAGCCAACTGCTCTGTATTATACCCTGTAAAAGGCAGTGTAGCCCCTGCCCAAAAGGAAATAATTTTTTGCATCAAACCCTGCAGAAAAGGAACTGGGTGTGCTGTCTCCTAGTCAGTCGTTCGTGTCCCTCCACTTTGGAAATGTTGCTGAGGGCACCAGTGTTGGTGTCCTGTGGTGAGATTGACAGGTGCAAGGGGTTAGATGAGCATCTTCTGTAACACTGTGGTCCCCTTCACATCAGACCAAGCCTGGGCTGTAAAGCCTCAGATGGACCTGGCTGCTGAAAACACTGTTGCTCCAACTGTGGTAGAGGGAGCAAGAGTTTTGAGGTGGTGATAGACAAAGAACAAAATTCCAAGAGGCATAAAGGAAAACTGGAAATGTGCAGAGTGACAGTCATTCTTGTTCCACTCCAGCTCTCCACTTCCTGGATTAACTAAACTTTGCTTTTCTCTGCACCTGAGAGAGAGGAAGCAAATTGCTGTTTCTCAGTTGCTAAATACATCTGATAGCAGAGCTCCTGCTGTGAGCCCAGAACTTGGCACCAGCAAACTGATCTGACTGGGGAGCGCCCTGGTAACTGAAATACTTCAGTAGCAACATTTCCCAAAACTTCTAAGGTACAAATAGCAGGCCACTTTAAAGGCAATGTGTTCTCATAGCAAATAACTCCACCAGGATAAAAAAAAAAACAACAAAACCAAAACAAACAAAAAGGAACTTCTCTGGGCTATAGTGCAAAAGGTTGATTTTTTTAATCGACTACTCACAGTGCTGCTGGTGTTACATTTTAAGCATCTGATTCAGGCATTTGAGTGGAAAGGCGATAAAATCCTTGACTTTGATTGAATTTCTATTGTAGCAAAAGGTAAAAATAAATATAAACAGCATGAAGAAATAAAAAAGCTACTATTGGAAAAAATGTTCCTCATCATTTTTTAAATCTGTGTAGATACTGAAAAAAAATCTCCTTTTTACTTGCATGAAGGTCAAAATTCAGCTTTTAAGCATCCTTCAGCAGGCATTATGTTTAAATACTGAAAAACCTGCCAGTTTAAGGAGCGTTTTTCTTCAATTACATCCAACATTAGTGCAGCTGTTAGGATTTCCCAGGGCACCACTGCAAACTGAAGAAATGCCTTTGTTGTGGTGCTGACAGGTTCTGTGACATTGCCCTACCCCTTTGCTTGCTTCTGCATTCAGCTGCTGACCTCGCTGATGTAAATAAGAAGAGAATCAAACACTCAGTCTCTTCTGAGGTATATATTGAAGAATATTGAAATGATAGACTTCATTAGATTTAAAAGAAGAATTTTAAAAAGCAGTTCCAGTGTAAGGAAGGGGAGCAAGTTGGGGTGAAAATTAAATTTTACACCCTATGCAATAAAAATTTAGCCCCTATCAGAGCAGCCTCTGATAATATTTTCTGTAATTGAATTGCTATTATGAAATCAATAGAGGAGAAAAGCCCTTTGAACACATTAGGAAGGGGACTGCCAACTTTTATTTACCTACTACACTGTGTTACAGAGAAAGGCATGCATGTTACAACATGGACAGCTCAAATCATGAACAGGGCATTGGCTGTTACCTTCACAAGTTTTCCTACAGGCACGCTTGCTTAAAATGAGATAAATAAACTAAAGAATTCAAATAGCAGCTTTTAGGAGCAAGGTAGTATCCTGAGACTATCTACCTATGAGAAACATTTTTGGTTATACTTACCTCAGCAGCCTCCTCAGTCACAAGCTCTGCTGTAGAACACCTTTATAATGGAAATGGTCTTTAGGATTTCAAGGTCAATGTGAAAACACAGTTTTTCTGCGTTTTGAGTCGAATGTAAATCACGTGATTACTAAGGCTCAGGAATTCTTAGGAGAGATTGAGGCAGGAAGAACTTTCATAAAAGCATCACAATGGGTGAGAATTAACATGTAATTGTTAAACCACCCTAAAGAGAGGAGAATACAGACATAACACACATGGTCTGATTTTCAGCATATATTTTCTTGTTTCATTAGTGGCAGTATCAAATGCTTAGCACAAGCCTTTCGTTGTTTGGAAATAGGTGGGTGGAGGCTGGCCAAATGATGGACACCTTAAAGACAAAGATGAGAGAAGGTGAGATGTGCAAGCTGTATCTGTAGTAATTACTTGAAGAAATACCATCTTCATGTCACTCAAGGGTAGGGGCAAGCTCTTGCATTCTGAGCAGGCCTCTCATATGTCTCCAGTGCACATTTTAGCAGCCAGAATCTGCTTTTAATCTCCTGTGTGACATTTGGTGTGTTAGAACAGTGAATTCTGTCTTGATCCTGATAGTTCCTGTCACTCAGCAACTGCTGGGTGGCAGCTGGATGGCATCAGCAGCACAGCCCAGAACAAACCCAGCAACATGTGGGGATGATCAATCCCAGTGACATGCCAGAGGGCTCTCCAGCTTCAGAGTGTCCCCAAGTCCAAGATGGGATGCTCGCCTGACTGTCACCCCTTGATGGTGAAGAGTTTTGAGGGTACTACAGCAAATTAACTTCTTCCCACATTGGGAAGTCGTTTGTTGTCCAAGTACTGGCCCCCAACACAAAAGCAAGCTTCTCTTGAGCATGGGAAAGGGGATAGTGCAGAGAGCTGCTAGAGAAAAGTATGAGCTTTTTCTTTGAAGGAAGGCTACAAGATTGTAGACCTTGCACACCAACACACATGGACATGTGGCATATGCTGGACACCACGACAGTATAAGGACTGTGGGAGGTGGGTAGGAAGCCACCCACCCACACTAAGCTGTCCATGTAGAGCCTTGAAGTTTCCCCCAGCAGCGGTGAGGATCAGGATGGTGTTGAAATAATGAGATTTGGAGGGTTTTTAAGACCTGAATTAGGACCTCTCTTGGGCTGGACAGCTGGGCAATGATGTGGTCAGATGAACCCACCTTTGTAGGAAAAGCTGTTCAGTGCCAGACCTCTCATTGAGTCTCACAGAAAGCAAATTCTCACTGAATATTTTGCACTGAAATTTCAGTACTGAGATGGGTGTCTTCCAGGCACTACTACAAAATAACTTCCCAGGAATAGCCCAGCAACCCAAAATCTATTCCTGCATCCTGACAATTTCACTATGTTGCCAGCTCACAGCTTTGCTGCCACGAGTTCCTTAAGGCAGTTTTACCCAGCACTGTTGAAATGGAAAACATTCACTGTGCCCTGGGGGAAATGAAGCATGGAAGTCCCGTTATCACTGACAGAAGTTTTGTCTCTAATTCCCCATCTGCTCTTCTGAATGTTAACCTACAGTACTGGCACATAAGCTTAAATGATAAATAAGGATTCCAAACAGAAAGCAACAAAATATTAGTCAGATAGGCCGATGGTGTCTGCAAAAATGTAGTGTGGATGCTCGTGTTTCAAGAAAGAGAAATTAAACTACAAAATAATATTACATAACAATTGAGGATCCATATAGGATCCTGCACAGTTCATCCTTCCTATTCTTATTGTTACTGGTGTTTAGCAGCTGAGTAAAATAGCACATGAGGCAAGAAATCTGTGAAGGGAGTAATAATGTGATGCATAGTGTTAACTCACTGATTTTGGAAATAGTCATTTATCTTGGTTAAATAAAAGCTTAGCCCAAGTACTAAGCCAAGTAATCATGACTGAGGAGAGAAAAAGACATCTACCTCCTTGGAAACTCAATACTCTTCAACAGTAATAGCACTGCAGTGACATTGTTTGAAGCTGGATGCTTGCAGTAATTAATATAGATTATTGCTATAAGAGGAATGAAAGTGTCTGTGCCTGCTCCTACCATTGCTTTAATTTCAAAACAGTTATGAGACCAAAAACATTGGGTTTTTGTTTCATGAACATGGTCCCTTCACTGTTCAGGCTCTCAGAGGACAGCAGAGATTTTGTTTTCTTTTTTGGTTCAAAACTGCCTAGAAGGCATATGTACACTCTTCTCTCTTAGACTTTGCTTTTGTTCTTTCTCATTATCTTTTTCCTGACTTTCAAAAAAACCCTTTTATGCTGAAAAGTATATTACAAGAACACATCTATAAAGAGACCCATGAGCTCTCAAACTACCATTTTCCTAAGGAGGCTGAATCTGCATCTGTATTGCCCAGTGTATCATGCACTGAACTCATCTGCAAAGCAAGTGCTTTAATACTTAGGCTGATTTTTGACCTATTAACCTGGTGTAGCACTGTATTAACCTGAGTGCATCAGCCTCATCTCAGTAGTCAATTGACTAATCAACTCACCAGATTTCCTGTACACCTCAGGCCACTACTTCTGTGAATTTCATTGCTACCTTGCTGCAAACATGCAGCTGCTCATATTCTCTCTTTTGTGGTCACATCACTACTATCTTTTATGTTGTGTTCCCTGTCTTTCTAATACTTTGCCTTAATGCAACCCACTTAATTTCTAACTTTCTCCCAGCCTTTCTCATCAGGCTGGATTTGATCTGTGTCCTGGCCACAAATAATTCCATTAGGAAGGCTTCCTTCTTCTTGCACTGGAAATGGTTCTCTAGAGTATGCATCTTTGCTGTAGGAATTAGAATTTTGCATTGTTTTTCCGGTCAGCCAGTTGGCTTCTGTCCCTAATATATGACTTGGACATCCTTACCGTCACTCCACAGACTACTACAGAAGATATTTGGTCGTATATGAGCAGAAGTCCCCATCTGGAAAGCATTAGCTTGCTATACCATATTAGAGATCATTAGAAATATTACTACTACACAATTCCCACCCAGGAGTTCTATTTTGCTGTTAATAGTAGAACGACTCAGTAGAAATCCCTTCCATTCAGTTAATATCTTAATATTGAGCTCATTGCTAAAGCAACAGTTCCTCACCTCTAATCAGAAAAAAGCAATCAGGCAAAGCAAAGAAGGAGATCCAGAGGACACATGCATGAGTTCAAAGGTCCACAGAGCTGTAGCCATGTTTGTTCTTTTGCACTTGATTTATACTCAAGAGCCAATAGGCAGCTGCACCTGCAGAATTACATTTAAAAAGATAAGGACACTAAAAATATTAAATTCTGTGAAAATTACATTAAATGTGTGCAGGGAAAAAAATGTGTCTGGAACTTTTCTACAGCATTTGGGCACAAAATTTTGTTTGTGGATTTGACACAGCAATTGATCATATTCAACTAAGAAGGCTACAGATGGTGAAGTCTGTGTTCTAAAAGGACGACAAACTACCACAGAGTGCTTATGATGCAAAATTTACCCTTTTGTAATAAGACAAAGAGGAAAGATGCTCATGAGAACTAAGCTGAGTGTTTGCTTTTACCAGAGTGTTGTTTATTTCACAGCTCCATGACTCAGTATCAGTAACATTGGGGTATTATATCTGCCTTTCCCTATCAAGCCCTTTTCTTAGTTTCAAGGGAGACAGGTGATTTTTACCCCGTGTCTGTCATAACCAGGTCTCTCCAAGCTGTCGAAGCAAGACTATTCACAACCTATCTGTAGACATCCCTCTGCATCCAGAAGTCTTCCAGCAGGTCCAAGAGACCAGTGGTAATGGAACACAACTGCCATTCAGCTGGAGACCCAAACTCATGCCCCTCTTGTTCCTCTAGCAGACTCTGACATGAAGATCTCAGCTATCTATTCCTTGCCTATGTCAGCAGATTTAATACAACGGTGTTCATTGACAGCCAGAGAAACTAAATCAGCGCATAGTTAAATAACTTGCTTGAATTTCTAGCTGACATTGGTAAGGCCGATCCAACACTCCAAATCCTCTTCCCTGATCACTGTTCTGGATCAGATCTTAGAGAAACTTGCCTGCACAAACAGTGCAAAGTGGTTGCCTGTGATGGTAAAGTAGCTTTACACCAGTACTCAAAGCAGAGAGCCAACCTGCTTACTGGGGGAGCAGCATGGACTGGAGCACTTGTCCGAACCAGGGATGAAACCAGGGAAGAGCTTTTTGCAAATCACGTCCTCGCTCTGCATCTCTGTGTCACACCTGTACCTTTGTGGTATAAAAAGATATCCCTAGGTGTTGGGTTTTGATAAGATGTGAAGCTTCAGCAGTGGTCTTGCCTTGGTGCTGACTACCCACCCGTTAGCAGCTCACACATCCAACCACCTGCACTCTGCTTAGAACCTCTTAAAAATTAACAAGAGGACTAAATGCAGACTGCTGTATTTTGCCACAGAAAATAAAGCCAAACAACAGCTAAAATTGGGGAGAGGAGGGGGGAAAGAGGAGCAGAAAAGGCAGACCAAAGGCAACATGAGTTGTATTTATTTTCTAAACCCATCTCTTTTAGTGTCTGTGATGAGCGCTGTAACTAAAGGAATCTAACTGAATTAGAATTTCAATATGTCCTGAGCAGATTGGAGCTGTTTCCATTCACGAGCAGCACGTCCCAGCTATAATTGCCTGCTTGCTTATCCACATAGCTCTTTACAGCTAATCCAAATGCAGACTCAAAAATAAATAGTGCCAGAGCATTCACTTCCCGCTGGGCAGTAGTTTTAGCTCGCCTCTGCCTTTGCTTTGTTCCGGATGGTGCTCTCGATGGCACGGGGACTGACTCAAAGGAGATAAAAGATGATTGACCCGCTCAAGGAATTAGGTCGTAGAAAAGCCACTCCTGTCATATCTGCCTTGCCTGTTTGTGCTTTTCCTCTGGGTTCTGCTTTGCGTCTGTTTATCTTTCTCTGCCCTCACCTCTCTCCCCAGACACATCACTCATGCAATCTGCTTCTCCTCCGTGGCTTCCCTAAAAGCTGCTGGTGTCCTCTGTGTCCCTTGCAGCACACCACCCTTCCCGTCCCTGTGCTCCCACCCACAAACACACAATAAGGATTTTAGAACTGAAATTAAACTCTCCCTTTAGAGATACTTGAAAGTCATGTACTTCTCAGATCAGGTCTTCTCCGAAGGGGTGTAAAGATGAGGCACAGTTGTACAAAGCTGAATGGAATGTCCCTACAGATGGGACTTGGCACAACCACAAAGCAAGGTTCTGCCTTTGCTCTCTGACATGGGAATCTGTACGTGTCTTGGCTTTCCTCCCTCCTCAATGGGTGGAAGATGGCAGTCCACACTTTTTCAGGCTGTTTTTTCCACTACAACCATCAGAGACTTCCTTGGAAGCCTTTGGCCAAGTCTCAGCAGCTTCTGCACCTCTGTTCATCACCTGTAAAACAGCAGTGCCAAAACCCTCTTGCTTACAGTTCAGAGTGTAAATCCCAGATCCCTAAGATGACAATGGTCCATATGAGTTGAGTCAGAAGCCACTTCAGCTTAGTCAGTGATGTCTAAAGCCCACTGTGGAACAAATTATTCTTAAAAATAGTATTTTTAGTATCCAAAAGAGCGTCATCTAAGATTTAATCAAGTAGGTACCCCCAAAATCTCAGCTGGGGGGAAGGTAAGTCCTTCTTGATGACCATCAAAGAGACTGACCTCAACATGGAGCTTGAAACACCTCCCAGCCCTGGGAGCAGAGAAGCAGTGCAGCAGTGTGCTTCCACTCCATCTCCTTTCTCTCACCCCCTCTGCGTTTCCCACTGGTTTATCGTGGCACGACCACAAGCCATAGAACATCTTCACTGCCACTCACCTGCTCTTAGACAGCCAGCCTGGCCCAAGGCTGTGTAGCTCTTCTGATGCAGTGCAGTACCCAAGGTGATATATCCCTCTGCAATTGCAGGGAATTGTGCTAAGATTTAAAGGAGAGCATCAAGAGCATCAAGAAAGAATTTTCACTGCCTTCATCCTTACCCCCAGGATCCTTCCCCATCAGTGTAATATTACCTGCTCTTTGGCAGAGCAGATCTCCCTATAAAACTCTCTTGGCTCAGCTGGGTAAGAGCGTGTTGCAGGGGGGTGACCTACCACTTGCCACTGCTGTACCACCTCGCAGAGCCTCCCATTTCACAGGGAGATTGTGCCCTTCTCCAAAGCCAGAGAGCAGCTGAGATGATGAATAAAGTGCCTGTCCAATGTGTCACTTGCTACGTAAATTCAAATTCAGCACAGAAAGATAAAAATGTTTGCAGAATCCTGACAGGCAAAGGGGACAATTATCCTCAGCTGCTCCTCACAAATGTTGATCCATGTGACTGCAACATGGCAGGAGAGGCATCAGCTCGTGCTTGGATTGCAAACTCACCAGAACCAAAGCATGAGGATGGAGATAAGGACTGGCTCTTCACTAGATGCTCTGCTACCTGGAGATAACCTGAGAGCATCCTATGCCAGGTACAGGGCTGGGACAAGCACATCCCTTGTACAGATAAGGAAGGTGAGGCATGGCTGTTAAAAGGGCAGCCAGAAGGTGACCAAAGAGGAGTTGTGACTCTCTTGCTTACAAAGGCGGACATTAGCTCCTTCCTTTGTAGGTGACCTGAGGACACTGGAATTTCTTCAAAAAGTTGTTGTTTCAATCAGCTAAATCAAAATAATTAAGGCTTATGCAGAGGAGACAAGTACTGGGACAGTTACATATAGGAAGAGGCTCTGGGAAAAAAAAATAGAAGAAAAGAAAACTGGAGAAGGATGTTAAAGTTAAAAGATTGGGAAGAATAAAGACTATACTGTCTATGGCCATGCTAGTTGGGCCACTTAGACTGGCAACAGGAAGGTAGCTGTTGGGAAAGGGAAAGCCTTTGTTGCCTGAAAGGCATCATTAAATGGCAAGGCTTGAAGGCTTTTTCAAAACACAGAAATTCAGCACTAGAGAGAAGAACATCTAGAGATGGAAATCTTGAAGATTCAGAGATTACATTGGAATATTTAATTTTGAAGTGTGAACATATTTCATATTGTCATGTAGCAGGAACACATAGATACCTCAGGCTTTCTGAATCTCACCTATTTTTCTATATGCTGGGGAGAGGGAAATGAAATTGTGAAGGATTACTTCAACTTTAAAGAATTTTTGTCTTTGAAAACAAACCCAAATGCCACCGTGTTCTGCACACAGCTAATCTTCCTCTCCAAGTGATGGCTTCAGTTGTCACTGGCATCCCCATTCTCCATCTTTGGCCATGAAGTGTCCTAAGCATGCCTGTGACATGTGAGCCCAGCAAAACCACCCTGTCTCCAGGATGTCTCCTTCATTCAACTAAAAACGTAGATGGAGACCTCAGGTCTGAGCTCTGGGGAGAAGTAGGAGAAGGGTCAGAAACAGAGGTGAATCATTAATGAACCATCATTAGCCATCAGTCTTCCTAAACCCTTGTCAGTACATTAATACCACCTGCCCACTGTCCACTTTACCCTTACCATAATTAGGAACCCCCAGTTCAAGGTCACCTGCCAGTTGGATTAGTCAGTTAGTGCAGCTGGAGCTTCTGAGATGCTGCAACAAGAACAGTGATTTATGTCACTCTGTCCTGCACTGTTCCCACTAGCCCACAGAGCAGAAAAGTCCAATCATGAGGCACAAATACACCATTTCTATTGCAGTTGCTGCTACACAATTTAGAGCTGCAGCTGCCAGAGCCTTAAATGTTCCCTAAGTGGTGACTGTCTTCTGCTAATGCAGATACATTTGTTTTGTGAGTTAGCTTATTCCTGTTCTCGGTCCGTGCTTGCTGTCTTTCCATTTTGGATGCAGAAAAGGGCCCTGGGTTCAGCTCTTTCGTTCTTTCAATACCAGAACCAGAAAACTCCCCTGGCTCATATTCTGAATCACACAGGAGCATATTAATCTAGGAGTTACCTCCAGCACTCTGCCTGGGGAATTGTACCATGCTCTAAGCCACCTGACTGCCAGACTACCCATCAGTCAGGCTACATTTTACATCAAAACTTCAACAGGCCACTTTATTTACTTCCTATCCTTCATCACACAATATTTCTCTGTGTTTTCTGGCCATAGGAGAACATGCTATCATCAGACATAGGCATAGATAAGACTTATTGGCACATAAAGTCTAATTGTCGATACTAAGTAAATTCACCTCAAAGTAAACCACCATCCTTGAGGTTGCCTTTGATGTCTGGTTTCAGTCTCTTCCTTATCCCGTGGGTAATGGTGAGTAGGACCACCCTCCCCGAAAAAAAAGAAAAAAAAGATCTATCCAGTCATGAAAGAGACCAAATATTTCCCATCACTCAACAATAGCTGCTCTGTCTGCCCATGAAAAGCACTGACAGATGTGTGTGGCACAGGGAGAGGATAAGCAGAAAAACTTTGGGAGGTCACAGAGAACTGCCTTGGGGTTCAAATTAATCCTTTGTGTGGGAAACTCTGAGATGAAGCATCCAGATCACTTGTCGACATAGTGCTGGATGTGGGTGTATTTAGACAAGGCTGAGGTGGTCAGTGATTGTACCTTTAAGTGAATGTTTAGCTTTTGTTGCCTTTTGATGACTCAGGGCGTCTTTTATGAGGCAAAATTAATGCAAGTGCTTCTCTTTTTACAGTGGTCACATTGCCCAGGAAATGAAATGTCACAAGAGGAGCAATGCTCATTAGTTTAGTGCCATAAATGGTTCTCTGAGGTCTCAGAAACCCTGTGATTAACATAAACATAGACAGAGACAATTACAAACAAACACACAAAATAAAAGCCAGCTTTCCATCTAAAACCATGTCTGCAATGTCCTTCTTGGACTGTTCACAGATGTGGTGACCTAGAGGTAGTGGACTTTCCATACCAATTGTGACATAAAACAAAACCTGAAGAGGGAGAGCAGCCAGCCCAGGGTGAAAGTGAGGACAACAGTACATGTAATACAGTTCCCAAGGTACCAGGTAAGGGATTTTGTGATTCACCCTTAGAATGACATCTGTTTCTGGACCAATTTGAAGCAAATGCTGTTCTGGCATGTTTTTTTCACACTGCAGTCCTCTCTCAGGTGGTTACTGCTGGGTCGACATGTTAATATTCCTCAGCACAGGCCAGAGTCGTTCTAAACTTATAAGACCTATCTCAAGTCTTCATCTTGCTACAGCTGGAAAAGTGGAAATCTTGTCAGGTTTTCTAGTGAGTTCCATGAAATCCACCAGAAGGTAATGTTCAAGAGGTCAATGAACAATGGAAGATGAGAGGAGTGGGTCAGCCACGGGCAGACTCAGCCAGCTACACAGGCTTATGTATTTATAGGAAATCGTGCACTTTTTACTCTGCGTTTCCCTCTTTAACCTTGTGTATTTATTCAGAATAGACCCAAACATGAAGAATGAGGTGCGTTTTGTAAAAGCCAAAGCATGGTGTACTTGGTTGTCTCCGTGGCAACCATGCCAAGAAGCAATTGTGTTGATGCCACCCTGGGTAAATAGTGAAGGAGACAGTGATGTTCAGGCAAGGTCAGGCAGAAAGCACTGAGTCCCACCCAGAATCCTGCCTCTAGCAGAAGTCTCATTAAGTACAGATGTTTATGGATAACCTGCCCTATAGGAATATCCCCCATAGATTCAAGAAGCATCTTGAAGCCTCTCTTTTTTACACTGTTTTTAACAGGTATTATCACGACTTTAGGTGCTCCGTCTGTTCAAGCAACAGCACAATATACTCTGAATATGAGGCTGACATCCGGCAGTAATGAGTTTCACAGGCTAATTACTTGTTGCATGATAAAAATAAGTTGCTGGTAGCTGACTCAGAAAGGCAATGGGGAAAAAAAAAAAAGTGCTACTTATTTTCTCAGAAAAGAGAGAGGAGGCAGGGAAGGAAGAAGGTTCACAATCCTGCCTTTGGACTAACCAAGGGAAGGAGAAAAGCATGGAAGTTTGTTGATTGACCGGGTGGGGCAGGACATGTAGGTTGTAACTCTTCTAAGATATGTGTTCTCCAAAGGTCTTCAAAGGAGGGTTTTTTGGAGTTTGTATTGTTACTGATCCACAAAAGGTTCTTGCCTTACATACAACCCCTGCCCAAAGGAACCATGGTCTTTAGTTGCTTGCATCTGACCTCTGGGGTAGCTGTTATGATGTCATCAGTGTTATAATTTTATGCAAAATTAGGTGTGCAATTGTGTGTTAAATAGTGGTAGTTAGCTTGGATTGCCCAACTAATGAAGCAGGCAGCATTAATGTTGTTCACATATGGACTGCTCCAGGGCACTGGCGCTACAAGGGAATCTGAAATCACTATGACTTCAGTGGGAAGAGAGACATTCCTTTTCCTCCTCTGGCATCCCCTCAGTGAAATAGACTCCTCTCACTCAGCTCTCACCTCAGCATTTCTCCTGCAATTTGCTTTGGAGCTTACAAATCAGTCTCTCTGCCCAGGCAGTCCTATCCAGGTGTCCCTTTAGGCTCAGACAGGTGACAGAACCTGTTGATCACCTCTAACATGTGCTCAAGTTTTGCTTAATGAACAGACTCTCTAATAGCAGTCATCGTATCTCCTGATGGCTATGGGATCACTTAGGCTGCAGCAGCACAACCAGCCAGGATTTTCTGTCATACCATTCTTGTGTGACATCCTAAAGGGATGCAGTGGCAAATATATATTTTCCAGTATTAAAAGATTATTGAGACATGCTCAGTCCAGCATCCAGTGTGGCCTCCAGGCCCTTGGGTAATTGCTTTGAGCCTTCCTGCATGTCTTGGGCAAAGACACCAGCTGGATGGTCTCTGTGGTGCTGTCTGAGGTAATGTGGGTGCAATCTTACCTACCAGACTGAGGGTCGGACTAAAGGTCTTATAACCAAAATTTCTGACCAATATCACTCCAAAAACTCTTAGTAGGTGACTATATTGATTAGACACTGGAAGATGCTATTTCACCTCCTAAATGATAGTTATTTTAGTTCACAAGTGCTTCACCTAGTTGTTTATTCCCTAATACTAAACTACCGTGGTTGTAAGGAAAGATAGGAGTCTTTTTTGGCTTTCAGGCTGCATTGATAACCACAGATCAGGGAAAGGGCTTGGAAAGATTCTCCTCCTTTCTTTTCCTTTCTTTTAGGCCACCTTCTTGTCCAGTTTGCTGTTCCCAAATGCGGCACAAAAGCTCAGTCAAATATTACCACGTCTTATTTTAAGCAAGGTCCTTGCCTGTAAGTCCAAGTCCCAAGCCAGCATTTCTGAGAATCTCAGCAGGGGGGAGGTGATAGGACCACCAGTTTGGCCAGTTTGCCCAGCCAAGGTGTGAGTTTGGCCTGGGGTTGCATCATAGATCCTGCGGTGGGGCTCTGGGCTGACCCCAGACAAAGAACTCTGTCCCTTGGCATCCCTCAGCCTGTCTGCATACAGATGAATTTTGGCTCCCATCCATGTCAGTCTTCCCCTGCAGCCACCTCTACAGTATTTAAATATTCTCCTGGTTCACCACTATGCAAATATTGAAATTAGCCCTTTGCATGATTATGTAGATAGTGACATTACAGACTTTTTCAGATCATGTGCCTTCTCTGCTGACAGCACCATCGATCAGGTTTATTTTTCAGTGAGCTAAACAATGGCCCCCAGTGTATTAAAAAACTTCACTACTGATGTATTTAGTATCTGAAATATTTCCTTTTTTTCCCCTTAAGCTTTTATCCGAATGTATTAAAAACACAAAATGCTGTGCCGTGAAATAATGCAAAATACGGACCTCACAGGAAAGGCCAAATTCTCAGACATCGAGATTCTTAACAGAGCCTCACTGAAACAGCAGGAGATTAGGAGGGGCTACAAGGGGAGCTGTAGCTCCACTAGCAAGTCCAGTATTGCCCGAGACCCTGAGAGAAGGCAATAGGTCTCACATCCTGCCTTGCAACAAAGACACCCCTGGACAGGCATCTAACTGGTCTGGCCAAATAGCCTCAGGATAATAATTTCTCCACTGGAAAAGACATCTTTGACATATCGGTTATGTTTCCACAAAATGCATTTACATCTCATACTTGTGCTTCATCCAAACACCTTCCCTGAGAGCCTTACCTTACTGAGAGCTGCAGAACAACCAAAAATCCGTAATGAGTGTGTATGTGCTTAAACAATAGCTATTTTGTTCCCCAAAATATTGCCATAAGAACATTAGATGCAGCTATTATCTTTTCTTAAACTACTGATGGTTTCTTGCCATGATGCAAATCCTTTGCAGCACGGAGCAAAGCTAAGCCTGATTAACCCCCCTCACCTTTTACCAGAGGGGCTAATGGGATTTATTTTCCATGCTCACACACTGTTCTCTCATGCCCATTATTTTACATCTCACCTTGAGTTAACAAATGGTCCATCTTCAGAGCATGTCCACAGGGGATTTGGCATGCTGAATATTATGTGGTCTGCCACATTGAATGGGCAGTGACAAAAATTATCACTCTTCCCCCAGGTCCTTCCAGCGTCCCACTGCAGCGAGCAGAGGCAACACTGGGCAACCCTCTAAAATGTTTATTTGGACCAGTGGCCGGAGCTCTTCATCTTACAGACATGATGAGAAAAGGTAAACAGCGCTTGTGCTGATAGTCTCTTATGGGTTTGAATCTTTATGAGTGTGGCCTGTGGCTTCTTCCCACTGGTGGCACTGGAGAAGTAGGAGGGATGGAAAGAGTGTCTGCCCTGTGCCTCATAATCCCAGCTGCTGCTCCAATCACCACAGGACCAGCCAGTGGGTACCAGGGTTAACATGCCAAGTCAGAACAGAGTGGCAGGGCAGCACCATAGCCGTAGCCAAAGTCTTCCTTGTACTCAGGACATTAGCAGCACACTGTGACCATGTCTGAGGTCAGTATATACACATTAAAATCACACTAATCCCCAGCTACAGGTCTGCAGTCTCAACTCCAACTCCTGTGAAGTCTTTGGGCTTTCTGCAGGTGTCCTGCTTCCTGCCATTGGCCACATTGCTCACACACCCTCCAGACAGCACACACACAGTGCCTCTTGTCACGCAGCCACATCATTGCCCAGCATATTTTTTCCACATCTGGATAATGCATCCAGCTGTCAGAGATCTTCTGTAGTTATACAGACACATGTGTGAGGATGAGTGTGTGTGCCAGACATTACACAGTAGTTGGAGGGTGTTAAGCTGCTTGAAAGTGAGCTGGTAACTCACCAGTGCAGCTGGGAGTTGTTGCTGGCATTAATAAGCTGAAGAAGACAGAGGACTAAATTAGTTTCTGGATCTCCCAGGAGAGCAGGGAAATATGAAAAAGAGAAGGAAAGGGAAGGAGAAGTTTGAAGTCCACAAAGACTGTGCTCCGTTGGGAATGAAAGAAATTAAATATCAATGATGAAAGAACAATTGTCAGTAATGGTCAGACTCATCCTTCCAAAATCTCTCTCCTTTGTAGTAAGATTTGCTGGACAGCTTGTCTTCTCATAACAAGGACACATTTGCTATTCTTTTCTTTCTTTGTCCCTTCCATCCTCTCCTTCAGTTCCTCTTGCAGTCACTATTAAATGTAATCACAAAAAATCAGACTCCAGTGAAACAAAAACAGATATCAATGTATCTACAGTGCCAATTAACAAAACACACTCTTCAGTTATTCTAATGAGACATTAATGCTGGTACCTGCTTGGGAAATGTACTCCTGAGCTCAGGCAGCAGATCTGCCCTCAGGACCCTGAGATTCTTTGAAGAATTGGCCCATTCACTGAAAGTTTCTGCAAAGGTCACACAGGTGTTAACATCTTTGGATAATCTGATCCAAAATAGATATTTTGAAGGCAAAAAGGCCAGCTTGGCAACAGGTTTCCATGCACTTTCCATTGGAGCTGGTTATCTAACTGCCTTCTGTACTTCAGCAAGTCTCTTCTTTAATTGAATTTTCCCCAGGCTAATGTTCTCCTGCATAAAAACACTGTCATGGTCCAAGGTTAGACGCTTGGAGGAGGTATCTGCCCACACTTTGGGCTGGCTGGAAGCCAAACGTTCCTGATTAGCATTGCCTTTGACTCTCACCATGCCTTGCAGTGGGGTTTATTAACTTGGGCTGAAGGCTGTGTTAAACAGGGCTCACTGGCATCTACTCACCATAAACCTTGGGCGGAGCTTGTCCCTGCCTGTCTGCAGAAACAGGGAGTAGGGAGAAGTATCCCTGTGTCAACACACCAGCCACGGTGCTTTGTCAAGCCTCCGGGTGGGTTTATTTCCCCCGTGGTCTTGTAGAGCTGTAGAGAAGGAATTGTTCTTACCTTGTGAGTGATTAATAAAATGCAAGAGGGAAAGGGAGAAAAAGAAAATAGAAATAAGAGAGTGCTGATGGCAGCCTCAGGACTGCAGAGGAGAGGTGTGAACACAGAGCAAGTGTTGCTAGTGAGAGAAACTCATCCACCAGTGTCTGGCAGTGATTTTAACACATGTAAGGTCACCAGCACCATCATTATACCAAACAGGTGGTGCCTTTTAGAGCAATTACTTACCTTAAATTACCCTTTCCTGGGAATTTTGTTCTTTAAAACTCAGACAGGAACATTGTCATGTGGATCAGCAAACGTTTCACCTAACAAGTGCCACAACTGCAGACTTTTGAGGGATTGCACTTTAGTATCAGTGGTACTGCAGTGGGTCTCTTGCTGTGAGGAATGACTTTCTCCTGGGTGGAAGGTATCTCAGGCATCTCTTTTTGCAAGATCAACATCAAAATATCTGTATTTCATTCCTGTTTTAGCTATTGGCAGTTGCCCAACTGCCACTTTTTATCCTTTGAAAACCTAGTCAAGCCCTTATTCTTCTGCAGCTGTCAATGAGTCTTTCCACAACATTGTAAACTTGGAAAACCAAAGTATTGGTTTGGTTTGGTTGAGTTTGGTCCAGTTTGGTGGGGAAAAGAGAAGGAATTGAGTGAAGAAAATCGGTTAATACTGATAAGAATCCTTCTACAACCATTACTGAGACTTCTCTGAGAACTCCAGAGAAATTTCTTGTTTGCTGTTTCTGAGCAGGAAAGTCACCGAGCTCTGAGAATTCTGCAGGTAAGACACAGGAGGGGCTTTTGACCATTGCATTCAAGGATATCTGTAAATACCTCACCCTGAGGTAATTTGAGTGAGATCTGCATAACAACTGTGGTATCAGAGAAGTGAATGTGAATTCAAAGTCACTCTTGAATACTTCAGGCAGGCAGGCATCTCCCTCTGATGAGCATCATGAGTTGTAGCGCTGGAGGAGGCACCGCCTCCCTCAGCATCACACCATGGTCCATTTTGGAGCAGGAGATCATGTAAGGATGTGCTGACCACAGTGCAGAGGGATCCCCTCACTGCTGCTGTACAGAGACATGGAGAGGGAATTCTCTGGTCTGTCCCCACCAGGCATGGTCATGGCTGAGGTTTCTTCTCTGGCAGCTGAGCCGGGGTAGAACAGCCAGCCCATATCCTCTGAGCAGTTTGGCAAAAGGAACATGGAGATTTAGCAGAGGAGAACTTCAGTTTGGAAATTATCAAGGGAGCAAAGACCTTTTGTCCTTGGAGGCTTTCTTCCTATTAAATGTCTTTGCATAGGGCAAAGAGAACCCTTGTTCTCACAGCTGGGGCTTCTTTAAAAACAAACAGCCTCCTTCCATGTCATATGTGTGGGGTTATCACAGATAATCACAAGTAGTAGATGGAGCCACCTAGATGAGTAGTGTCTGGGATGCAGTGATCTGTACTTAAACAGCCCACAGTCAGATAACTGCGCCCGTGCAGCTTTGGGATCCAGAATCAGCCAGCTAAGCACAAAAGTCTTCCAGCTCACCGAGCAGAAAGAGGTCCCTAGGCTGTGCCAAAAGTTCACAGGTACACAAAATCCACCCCCACACAGCAGCACACAGACGTGTGTAGGCCACTGCTGCTGCTCCAGCGAAGGAGATGCTGAGGTTGCTCTGTCAGTGGCCAAATATTGTGTGTGACATATTGCATTCCCTTGACCAGGGCTCTGAGGGGCAAAAATGTGAAGTTTGGTAATAGGAGATGTTCCCAGTATCATACAGAGTATACTATCACCTCCCCAGTGCAGGCATGAGCATGAGGAGGAGGAAAGAAGGTTACTCAGCATCTCTCCAGGGCTGTGGTAAAACCGGTGTGTCACACATGGCACGTGCCACGCCAGCACACACCTCAGTGGGTGGTCACCAGGCTGATGCCTGGCAGGGGTTCAGGAGAAAAAACTCCTCAATGAGGTGCACCAGGCTACTACTTTGCTGTTGTTTGGGGTTTGGAATAACAAATATTTGCAAAAGAGCAAGGGAACCAGGGTGAGCCTGACCTCTGAGGCAGAGCTTTCTTTAATTTTCTTTACTATGGCAGGTGAGCATGAAAGATCCACCTGGCAGATGGTTACCACAAACAATCCCCTTTTCCAGTCACTTGCCAGATAGCTCATTTCTACCACATACCCTTTAGCCCATCCTTTTTTTACCTCTGATGACATGTTTCTTGGCTCAAGGCCACATGGGAAGTATTTGTAAGTGTTCTCACTTAGCTATTTGTTTTTAAATTGTCCATTTGTATCCCTTTTATGTTCTAGCTGCTCCAATGGCATTAGTGAGCGATGGCACTGTGTCTGTTTTATGTCTACGCTCTGACATAAGTTATGCTGTATGATTGGTTAATGTGCTGGAACTGCATGACAATCTCTACCTTCTTGTCTGCTTCCATTTGGGAGCAATGCAAATCCTAATAGCAGTTCTCAGAGTTAAATACAGTTTGATAAATAATAATAGAAAAGTAACATTAGATTATTACTCTACATTACTTCTTTGAAGGCAATTGCATCTGCCAGTTCACGATATATTTCTTTCCCCAGAGAATACACCAGAGAAAATTTTGACAGGCTGAATTACCATTTCATTTCCGACTAGGAAAACACTGACAAACTTTAAAATGTGGTTTTGAAGAGAAACCATGAACATCTAAAGATGTAAATTACAGTAGGATGAAGAAACCTCAAGGGGCCTTAGGTACAGGAGACTATTGACTGCAGTACCATCTCAGCAAGACTTTTGCTATAAAACCCCACACCATATGTGCTTTTCCTGACTATGACTCATCATCTAAACACAAATTGAATTCCAGTCTCAGGGAGTCTATGATTAAACATATTTTTGTTGTTGTTTCTACTGTGTTTATGTATGATTTTATATCCATCCTAACTCTTATTTCTTTGTCCTTAATAGTCAATATAAGTTATCTGGCTGATATGACTCACTGCTTTTTTCCCACGGTTGAGTGAAACTTGGTGGTTTCAGCTTAAATGAGTGGTGGGTTTGCTAGAGCCCAAAGTGATGTTGATGTTACTCACCTGCCATTTTGCAGACAGTAGAAGAGGAACTTCTTCCACGTGTACTACTGTGTCCATGTTATGGTGGTGCCAGGGCTCAGAGGTGTGCGGTTCACATGCTTCGGGTGCTGCCTGGATGATTCAAAAGAACCATAACAGAAAACACAGGAGATTTTGACCAGCCTCAGGTCTGTAAGTACATTTTAAACCCACAAAGTTTGAGTGTGTTTGAAATGTACTCAAATATTTCCTTCTTCACCATTGTGTCCTCATGACCCATTGAATCATCAAAGGCTCGGAGATGAAAGGAGGACTTATGGTTAGAAAATGCAAAGAACTCTGTGCTGAAGGGGGAATGGTTTGTTGTATTTTTTTTTTTTTTTTTTTAATCCCAGAACAAATAGCTCTGGTGGATAATTTTCTGTGAGGGTTTTCACTCTAATGAGTAACTGGGCTTCCAGAAATAATGTTACGAATAAAGTAAATAAGCTCACAATCAAAAAAACCCACAGAAATCAATTGCAAAATCCCCACAGTGTTTCACGAGCTTTGAGTCACACTCAGGGCGGAAAATTGCCCAAACCGAATTGCCTGTAGGGAATCTAAAGAGAATGTAGTCCTTTCAGATAATGTTAGTGATGACTTTCTTCAGTCTATTTTCTGTGTGTAGTAACATAAGACCAGTTACCATGTTCAGATGAAGAAAAGACATCTCATACACCTGAACATTGTCTAGTGGCCTCAAATGGCATTGACAGGTCAAATGCACCTATGGTATAATTCAACTGAGCCAAAGAGGTTGTACCAAAGAAGGATTTACTGAGCTGGCACAAGTGTCTAATCTTTGTATTTGCTGTAAGAGGTTTTTACCTTTTCAGAAATGTCTGTAATTTATTTTGGAGATGAATAAACTTCTACCAGGTCAGAGTGAATCTGTTGAAAAAGGACACCTGAGGACCCTTAAGCCTTTCTCTCCCACCAGATGGGTATGGAGGTGGAACTGCCCACTCTGTAGAGGCTTCATTGATTAAATATGAATTTCACATAAGAATGTATTATTTTCAACTTCAGAAATATTTACCAAAAAATCAGGGATCATGATCTACTGGACAAAAGGAAAACAGTCACAGCCCTAAAAGCCGGAGAAGACCGGGCCATACTCCTTGGGCTGGCCATGATGGTGTGCTCTATCATGATGTACTTCCTCCTGGGAATCACACTGCTGCGGTCCTACATGCAAAGGTAATTTCATGATGGTCCCTGATCTCATACTCCCTACTCCAGCTGACTTCATGTGGCTTGTTCTTTTGACTCTTTTATTAAAGTTTCATAATTTTTCCTTTGGTTAATATAGGAATGACTCTGCTCTTCCTTACCTTACCCCAGTATAAATTAGGTACAGCCACAGTAAAAGCAATTCGAGTAATGCCAGCATAAAGTGAGAGAAAAATCAGATCCCTGTTTGACGAAATCTTGATCCACAGGCTTTAGACTTGGCACAGCTTAACTGCAGTATAATATCCATATCAGCTGGTCAGAAGTCTGCTGAGGCCTGTAAGCTTCTCAGGGGCTGTTGCTGCAAAGCCCAAACTCAGGAGGAGAGAGCAAAAATATTTTGCAGCCTTGAGAAACAGCATACTTTCAAATTAAGGATGTAGAATTAATTTAAGAGAGAAATCAACCTCTTTGTAGCATGTAGTTTTCCACGCTGGTTATTGCTTTCATCTTAACAAGTGCAATCCTTATGAAATATAGTAATTTGCTGAAAGTGAAAGATCATCTTTCATCATTACTGCGCTGCACTTAATTTTTCTGAGGCTTTCTCTGACTTCCTCTTCTGCAACTAAGCAGAGGGTTTGGCCTGTGATTCATTAGCAGCATTTGAAGTCAGTTTTCAAGCACCACTCTTATTTAAAACCCAGTCTAGACTGTAATAATGCTGTCAGCAATGTTTTTTCTACCCGGATTGGTGGAGTTAGGAGAGTGAAAAATCTGTAACTGGGGATCAAAATATGAGTCTGTCATGCCCCAGACATGGGACAGTGGCCAGTATCAGGCACATATTGGGTTATCCACCACAGGCTTCTATACAAGTGACTACAGTTAACTGGTATGAACATCTTCAATTATATTGGTGAACCTGAAAAAGAATATTCCTTCTTGACCCTTCAATGACAAGGAATAAGTAGCAATGAGGATGAGCTGTACTGATTTGCAGCATCTTATCCATGCAATAAAGTTAAATGTCCATTAAAAGTTCAGACAAAATTTAGATTTTTAAAACTAAGATCAAGACCTGTTAAGTATCCATTTGCTATTCCAAATTGCTCTCCCAGACCCATCAGCAATATCAGGGTCAATTGCAGAGGATGCTAAGGTCAAAATCGCTCATGTGGAAAGAGATGATTTATATTACAAGCTATGTGAAAAAATTGCCAGAAGATATCAAAGTACCTCCAGAGTATCAAATATTCCATCTTCACAAGTCTGTGGTTGGTACGTGTTACTTGATTACCCCCCTTGCATGAATAAAATATCAGCCAAAAAGGTGAAAGTAAGGAAAAGACAACCCAGGAGTCTTTGCAATCACTTCTCTTCACATACCAGATCTCCTCAGGAGTTATTTTCCTTTACAGCAATACCCTACCAATGAATACTGCCTGAGAGGGGAAAAAAATCCTTCCACTTGATTTCCCCCCAGAAATCATAGCATGATTTAATATAAATGTAAAATGGAATACACAAGCAGAATGATTGCCAAAGTAAAATAGGAATAGAATTAGTCAGAAATCTTTGCTATCATTTTGTAAAGCCTTTCATGGGTTTGGTGAGGGACAAGCAGACCCTCATCCCATTCCTGGTAGGACAGATCAGTCACACTGGTGGTGAGCCGAGGAGGTGAGAAGGATTAAAGGGGAAACCTGGGTAAAACCTTCCCCCAGCCCACAGAGTTCTTTTTGCAGAGCACTCAATGTGCCCTTTCCCCAAGAAAAATACAGCTGCAGATTTTTAAATACATTCCAGAAACCCAAGGGTACATTGCTAGTGCACGTCCAGGCCCCATATTTCCAGTTTTAGCCTCTAGTGAATTGGAGATAAGCTGAAATCTTTCAGAACAGTTACAACCACTGACTTTACTTCCAGAATACCAAGCACAGTGCCACTAGAAAAAGTTCTTTCATAGGTACAGCTGCATGGGGTACCACTTGAGTTACTGTGCCTTCATGCATTTGAGTATACATAACCTGGAAATTCAAAATTGTTCTTCCAACCCTCACTTTAAATTGACCTGGACTTGGAGGTTAACCCTCCAGTCTTGGCCCAGGATGTCCTGTCATGCAGCACTGTGTGCATTGTGCTCTCCCCAGGACAAGCTGTTCAGTTTTCTCTCTCAGCTGATATCCTTTCAAACACATGTTCTCCAGACTCAAAGTTCCAGTCCCCTTTTCATTTACACACAGATATAAGTGAATAGGGTAGTTTTGTGTCCAAAGAATAAACTTTGAGAATAAAACACTGTGTTATGCGATGTGAGAAAGTCGAGGCTTTGCTCAAAGCCCTGCAACATGTACCCTTTCCTACAAAATGCCTCCAGTATATCCCCGATAGGAAGCCTGAGATGTGTGTATTTTTTATTACCCTTTCTTGCCATGCTCTGATGTCTCTTTTTTTTTCCACTTAGTGTCTGGACAGAAGAGACTCAGTGCTCACTTCTAAATGCATCCATCACAGAAACCTTCAACTGCTCATTTAACTGCGGCCCAGACTGCTGGAAAATCTCTCAGTACCCCTGCCTCCAGGTGTATGTTAATCTCACTTCTTCTGGCCAGAAGCTTCTACTCTACCACACCGAGGAAACAATGAAAATTAATTCTGAGGTAGGAGCACAGAATAAAATGTCTTCCTAAAAGAGGGCTGCTCAGCTTGTTATACCCATTCCTCACTTCAAAGCTATATAAGGCTTCCAGCTCCTGCTTCACTGGTAAGTACAGAGCAGTGGTGAGAATGGAAATGGCATCATTACTGCGGGGCCAGGCAAGCCCTGTGATCAACAGCAGACATGCCCGTGTCTCCATCTCTGACAAAATCTGCACCCTGAGCATCTCCACTGAGGTCAGCTGTGCCTCTGGGGTCAAGAAACAGCACTTACCACTGTGGATGGTGCAAAGATCCTGACAATTTTCTGAGCGGGGGACTGTCAGAAGCAGGACATAAAAATAAAAGGCCTATCTTTGAGGAGTGAATAAGCTAAGGAATCAGCCCATCTTTATAGCACAACTTCTCTGATTCCAGATATTAAATCACAAAAATTATTTTGAACAAATCTGCAGAAGAGTTCTCCTCTCTGCTTCAGCAAGTACAAACTCCATCATAGCTCCATCCAGGTGGGATGGAGACAGCTCCTGTCTGGAGGCTGTAATGAGGCAGCAGATGCACAGAAGGCACATCCCCAACAGCCTCAACCACAGATGTGCAGCTGATGAAGGGCTGTGCATCACGCCCAGGCGAGTGGCCGCCTTCACAGGTGGCTCTTCCCTCCTTCCAGGAAGAAAGGCAGGACTGGACTAAGAAACATCCCTCTCCCCACCTTCCTTTCTTCATCTCTACAGCACCTGGGTTCCTGAGACTGTAAGGTGCAGTAAGCTGGGAAGCAGTGAAATCGTTACTTACAGGTGCCAGATTTGCATTAACCGCTCAGTTTTCCAAGGTCACTGAACCCCAAACTATGGGCAAAGCACAGCCCAGAACAGCAGAGCCCCAGTTCAGGTTGCTAACAACGTAACCTATTGTGCTTCTATTTATGGCAGCTGTTCAGTAGACCAAATTACTTCTGCATATTAAGATGAAGTGATATTAAAATTAGTCAGAGCACGACATGGTTGCACTAGGCTGCTTATTCTGCTGAATAATTAACTCTTGTAGCTGAGAGATGGAGTCACTTGGATCTGAAGGGTGAAATGGAGAAAAGTGCTCCCTTCTTTCTCTGTCTTCTGACACCAATGCAGGAAGAGGTGCTTGCTGTCCACGAAGCCTGTGGCAGGACAGATCCTGCTTTCTGCTGAGGACCAAGCAAAATTGTCATGCTTATGCTGCGATTTGATTAAAACAGATCACATAAATCTCTGTGCTCCACTGACTCAAATCAAAAGATTGGGAATAAATCTTTGCATCTGTTATTGATGATTTTTGCTTGCTGAAATGGACTTTGAAATTCTCCCAGATGCCACCTGCTTTTAATTTAATGTAGGCACAGTTAACACTTCTCCAGGCCAAGGTTGTTTTACAGGTTAAGATCTGCTCTCAGGAGGATTCCTAGGTTTTCCTGACATGCTGCTGACTATGTGACTTGAATCCAAAGGCAGTTCTGAATGGAAGTTTGTAATGTCTGTGAAATACCTGGCTTCTTATGCCTGACTCAGATCAGCAGTTTCCAAGTCTAGATCAGGAAAACCCATATCAGCAACCTGGAGAGGATGTTCCTTCCAGGATCCTCCCTGGCCAGAGAGCACCCCATGCAGCGGATGGGCAGTCCTGAGTAGTGCTGGATGCTGATGAATCAGTTGGCTGCTTGCTATCTGTCTCCATACCCTCCTCAGATTGTGCTCCCTATCTTTCTCCTTGCCAAATAAACAAAATAAAGAAGCTGTTCCTGGCTCACTGAGCTCTGACATCACTGGGGATGTTGCAGAGCGTGATTCTTACCCTCTAAGGCCAATACCAGTGACCTTCCAAAGTTCAGCACCTCCCTCCCTACCTCTGCACTGCTGAGCACCACCACGCACACAGAAGCAGCTGGAGCCTGTCTCTCTCCTCTCCCCACCAGTCAGCACTGATGGAGCAAAATCCACTTTGATTTTAAGTAATGATTTATCCAGAAGCCCTGCTGTCTAACCTGGCTCTCAGCTCAGAAGGTGCAGTAAGGAGTAGGTGTAATTTATATTGAGATCTACAGCATGCTGCTGCTGGTCTCTGGTGGGAATCAGTGGGAAGTCAGTGGATACCTGTCAAGCTGCTTTAGTCTTTCCAAGGAAAGCGTATGAGATTTTTCATGGCTTATCATTGCTCTCACTGTGCTTACTTTATCTCTAGCCTTTAGGACAAGCTCAGCCCCTTGTCAGTACTACAGACAAAATGGTTTTAATGCTTCCATGGCTACACTTTCCTTCCTCAGCTGCCAGAGGCTGTAACAGCCTATGAGAGAGGTAAATTGGCTGGTGTCCCCTCATGCCTGGACCATGGAGTTGGGCTGTCACCCTGAGGAAAGGCTGTAGTAGTTAAAGCAATTAGAGAGTCCTCATTTTGATCTCATATTATACCATTTTGATTCTTTTCATGTCATCAGCACTACTGATTTATATCTGTGCTTCACAAGGGAGATAACGAGCAGGATTTAATCACTAGAATCAGCTGTAACTGTCTGAGACTCAGAAATTATGAGAGTTCTCAGGGATTCTCACTGAAGGTTCACGTATTTATAACCCAGGAAGGATTTTGCCTGATACTCCTCTGAGCAGAGTGTTTGGCTGTCGATTCCACTTGACCCATTTCTAGGCTGGGACTGGAGAATTCCATCTGGAATAATCCATAACAGGACAACACACACACAAAGCTCCTTCTTCAATCCTTGTCCCAAACCTGTTGCACTTTCTGAAAGAAAATTGAGGTAAATTGACATCCTGGCCACTTTCTTACAAAAACAACCTCAGCACATCCTGTCTAAGTTTCCAGGCTCAGCATGGACAACAATCCCAACCACAGATGTATGACAGGAGTCATGTATTTCACTGCCCAGCTTGAACTGGGCGCTTTTCTGGCAATAGCTTTTTCGGTGTAACATCATTGATTTGAAGAAAACTGCCTCCAGCTAGCCTGGAGAAGTTGTCTGATCTCCATCCTTGGAGATATTCATAACATGACTGGACAAGTCCCTGAGAAAAGCTACACTGAGCAGGACATTGGATTGGATGTATCCAGGGGTAGTTCAAACAAGATTTCTATCCAATCCTTTATATTAAGAAAGTAGAGCTGGAAATGTGGCAGGTTCTGTTTGTAACTGTTTGCTAGATCCTTCTTGTGCTCAGTAACACAAGAACCACCTTTCTCACATTGTGTCACAGAATCTTCATCTGAGGTAGAGCACTAGGCATTGTTTACTTGCAGATTTCCAAGTGTTTGACAATGCAGAAATGTAATAAATCAGCATAGATTTAGTGGTCTACATTTAGGTACAGGATAACAATTGTGGATATAAAATTCCCTGCCTGGCTTTGAAGAAAACTATTGAGGATCAAACCAAGGAAAACATCAACACATCCCATTATCGTGTCTTCCTACTTGTTTACCAATCACCTATGAAATACAGCAGACACCATCATGTGCTATCCTTGGGACCTCACTGGGAAAGCCAAGATGTGGAAGGAGGCCCCCACAATTACAATTATGTAATGTCCTTGTTCTAAGGAGTTTGTCAAATCTGAGGTCAAGATGCCTCCAGGATCTCAGGAGAACTGAAATGAGGCAAATAGCACATCAAGTAAAGGGCACACATACCTTGGAGAGCAAATGGGAGGCCATAGCCTGGAGAGACTGACAGTTTCAGCACCAGAAGCCTGGATGAGAAGCAAAATAATTCCATTTCCCCTGCACAGTTGTACTTCATAGTTTCATGCTCCCAGACCTTCCATCATGAGCAGCCCAACCAGCCAAATATGGCTGGTGGCCCTGTGACACCAGGTGTAGGAGTAACAGCTTAAATTCTGCTTCAGAATCAGGTTTCCTTTAAAAACACTTGGACAGTGCTTGGACTCACTGCACTCTTAGGACATTTCCACAAACTTTGAGCCCAGGAATCTGTTATCATTTGGGCTCCTATGTGTTTTCTGTTAAGGAGAAATTGTGTTTTGGCAAAAATGGCCAAGTCCTCATTTAATCATCTCTCTCAGGATACTTCATGGGACTTCCAGGAACAAAACAATCTAGGAACAAGGTGGGGGTAAAAAAAAGCAACAAAAAAACCATTTGAACTGAAAATACTACTGTCATGACAGTGATAGCACATAATTTCTTAAAAGAAAATTAAGTGTGCTTCACTTACAAATTTCCCCTACTTAGATTATGATCTATGGAAGAGTCATGGGCACTGAAAGAGGGCTTGTGATTTTGGACATCTAAGAAAAAATTGGTCAGAGTACAAGAGAATATCCTGGAGGGAGCAGACACGCACCAGCAGGAAGATGGATGAGATATTACTGCTCTGATATTTTCCATCTCTAATTTCTAGAGCTCTATGAAATATTCATAACGGCAGTGCGGCCATGCTCTACCATTAATGCTCCAGTCTGCTAACACCAGACAGTCTTTCTTCTGTGCTTCAGCTCATATTCTGTGCTAATAACTTGCCAATGAATCAATCAAATCCTGTTATGAGGTTAATCCCTTGATCATAATGAGAACTAGAAATTTGTCACAGTATGTTACAAAAAAGTAACAGCAGAATCATGAAAAAGAATGGAGGGGCATTTATAAGATATGTACATTAAAACAATAATGATCAAAAGCCACGGGTCACATTATTTTAATCAAAACATGTTTTTTTCCTTTGCAAAACTCACTTTCTCATTAAGTTACCTGGGACTACTTTAGGTACTTATCAGGACCTAAAGTAGGTAGGTAAGGCAGTGCAGCAGGAGCATGGTGGAACCCAGTGTCACCCCATAGCTACGAGGGAGCAGTGACTCTCTGGGTCCCCCCAGGCATGTTAAATGAGAAGTCAAATAGCAGATTTCCACTCTTTCTGAAGCAGCAAAACAAAGTCCTGTGCAGGCATAGGAAACCATAGGGCATGAAAGAGAGGAAGAATGAGGGGGCCTGGGCTGTTTCCATCAACTATCTTCCAAACCAGCAGCAACAACAAGTTAATTGGTTTCTGCTCTGGGTCAAAAATGGCCCAGATGCGGCTTCAACCCTTGTGTGACTGCCCACCACTTCACCAGCCCACACTAGCTCTTTTGCAGGGAATGATCAGCACAGCCCAGGGCAATTGTCATTCACATCCCATGGAATATCTTCAATGTATGAACTCCATAAAGTATGTTTTTTAATTAACTTGCTTTTAGTATCCTCTAGAACTCCGGGTTGCAACCGTTCTAGATAGAGTCACCCCCAAATCTTTTTTTCCTTTAGAGACTGAGACTGAAATTCAAGGAGCATCTTGGAAGAGAAAAACTGTTGGACTTATGCTGTGGTCAAGAGCAAAAATAACACAAAGAGCCATCCTGGTTACCAGGCTGATCTTCATGTAGAGACTGAATGAAAGTCCTCTGGGCTGTCAGTAGTAAAACCGAGTTTTCTACTAGACTATCTATTTGTCTCTAATAGAGGCACTAGTCCCATGGGAAAATTTGTATAAAGGTCTCTCATCATCCCTCTCCTCTGTGAACGAGGTCCTGTGCCCACTATAATCACTTTGACCTGAGCCAAGTGAGATCTAAACTACCAGATTTGTATTTACAGAGAGTCAATTACCCCTCTAACTGCAAGCATATGTGTGCCACTTAAGATGAAGAGGTACTTCATCAGTTCTATTTTTGCATGTGTAAATTAGCAATAATAATATATTCACCTATCTCACAAGGCACTGTGCAGATTAAAACATTAATTTTTGAACAGCACTTGGAGGTTCTCCAATGGGAAATTCTGTAGATGTGCAAAATATTGAGATCTGCTGTGATAAATTTATTATTAGTGTAATAGTATTCCACTCTTGTTACAAAAAGCATAATCATCTAGAGATTTTCCTGCTTGCAGCCTGAAAACAGAGATTGTAACTGGTTTGGAGATGTATCTTTCTCCCTCTGATTTCTTCCCAGTGTTCTTACATCCCCAAGTGCGGGAAGAATTATGAGGAATCCATGTCGCTGGTGAATGTTGTGATGGAAAACTTCAGAAAGTACCAACGCTTCTCCTGCTTCTATGACCCCGAAGGCATTCAGAAGAATGTGATACTAACCAAACTGTACAGCTCCAATGTGCTCTTCCACTCCCTCTTTTGGCCCACCTGCATGATGATTGGCGGGGTCGCCATCGTCGCGATGGTAAAGCTGACTCAATATCTTTCCCTCCTCTGTGAGAGAATCCAAAGGATCAACAGATAGAAATGAAAACTTTTCTGAAACTTAATTGCAACGAAAATACTGTTTTCTCATTCTTCACCAAAGAACCTTAAGTTTGTAATGTGCAAGTCTGTTATAAGTTCCTTACTATATTCTTATAAGTAGAGCAATAATGCAAAAGCTGTTCTATATGCAAACATGATGTTATTATTATGCAGACAACTGAAGAAGTTACTGTTTTGTGTTGACCGTCTATATGATCTTGTTTTATGCTGGGACTAGTACTTCTTTCTTTTCTACAGCCAAAATAGGGCTCAGTGTGACCATCTGCCAAGCTTAATCAATTGACGTTTTCAATGTAAAGGACTCTGGGGAAAATTCACTGCTGGACAAAGGGCAGCTAACCACTTGTGCATCATTGGGGTCTCACATCTGGCTGGTCCATTCAAAGGACTTACGGCTTTGGCTTTTTTATTAATGGTTGCAGGGAAGGGGTGAGTAAGGGAGGGAGGGGAGGAAAGCATTGACAAGGGGTTTACATTTTCTTTGTGGTAAGATGGCACAAAAGGGATGTATTTTGAGGCCAGGGAAAGTGTACAGTATTTTCAGCATCAGTAGGACTTGGTGATGCTTTGTGTTTGCTCCCACAGTTCAGAAGTAAATTGTGCCCTATGGTGTTTAAGGTCTTTTGGAAAACACTTAGATTTATTTTGTTTAGTGCTATAATTTCCTTTGGTCATGTCAACATAATCTTTGTCACTTGGAGAAGCTGTAGCCAAAAAGAAAAAACACCTTGTTCCATTTTCTATTCTATTCTATTTCTGAGCCCTATTGATGGAGATGGGACCAGAACTCCTTATGTAAAGGTTTATTACTCATTTGTCTTGTATTTGCTACCATATCACTGTAAAGAAAAAAATAACACAATCAGCTATTTTTTCATTTTTTACTTCCAACTATTTTAGATTTTTTTACTTGATATATATACAGATATATATATATATATAAAGAAAAAATCTATATTATATCTAGTTGTGTATTGCAACTTGTTTATGGGGGTTTTTTTCTTTGTTTTTACCCACTGGAAAATGAATAGTACAACTCATGTATTTATAACCTTCATCCTTGGATAATATCATAACATGGAGGAGCAGCACTGCAGGATCTTATCCAATATTCATGATGTTGTTTTAGTCAAAGGTCTCTGTTGCTGTGACATGAGAATTGACAGAAATCTCATCCAATTCTATGGCTCTATTAACTGAATTATTAGATAATCATCATAACACATGTGGAAATCTCTCCTGACCTTAACTCAATATGCAGTGCTGGCTGAGGTGAATTATGATTTACAAGGCCCAGGTGCAATGATTTATTGGAAAAACTGAGATTCTGACTAAAATGTAGTCACATCAGACAAATATTTACCACAATATACTTGCTGGTATAATTTCATGCACAATTTCTGCATAATTTATTTTTATTTCCCTATAGAAAGCATTCCTTCTTATATTTTAAAGATACCTCTCAGTTTCTCACATTGCACCCAGCCTGAAGGACAAACACAAGGCAGATCCTGGGAGCACATTGTGAACTCGTTATCCAATAGCTCAAAGAAACCTACTCAAACCAAGAAACTATCATGTTTCCCTTCAAAAAGACTGCAAAACAAGTATTTTGGCTAGTTCATCTATATATATATATAAGTACCTTTCTGCAACATAGCATTAAAAATTTCAAGATGTTACAAAACAAGTCATGCAAGTGTAATGTGAGCTGTAAAAAAATATGAGTTCTCAGCAGTGAAAATGAACCTGCAATCTTGTAATCAGTAGTATAATTTTCCTTAGGTAATTAAATTCCTGGGGGCGGGGGTATAATGAAGGTTCCAGAAATATGTAATAAAAATATTAAATTAAATCTTCTAGATTTCAATATTTTCTGCCTTCAGATCTAGCTTGTTTCATCAAACTGTTTTCTGAAGCTTCTATTACCATGAAATGAGGAGTGCTGATGCACCAGGGAATTCATAAATGTTCATTTGCAAAAATGAAGTTTTGATCAATATGTTGGAATTGCAGAAACCATCTTCAGTGGATCTGAGAACCTTGACATCAATGGGACTGGAACTGCAAAGTCTTTAGTGGACTGGCAGCAACCTTGAATCGACCATCCATTCTCCAACACCCCTAGTGCCAGCGTGGATGGGGAATGGAGATGGCAGACCCCAGACCTGCTGCTGCACTGTGCCGCTGCTTTCTGCACAGGGTTGGGACTGTTGGGAGTTTCGTGGGGATACATTCATTTCCTGGTGCCCATGATGTGAGGGACTTCAGGCTGCAGATGCTCATCATGGTTACAAAACCTTATCCTGCAAGTTCTGCCATGAAGGGAGGTATCCAGGCGATGTCTCCAGAGCCCCACAGCCAAGGAGGCACTGTGACCCATCTCTAGACAGCCCAGGTGGCTCCCAGAGTGCATCTGCTTCCTGCATAAACTTGATTTTCTGCCAAGCAGAGACGTTTGATCTGTGTTCAGTGTTGCCATCCCCGATTGTCCCTGTCCATCTCCCCACCATCAGGGCTCAGGTGCCAATGCCAAAGGAAGGACTGGGATCACGATTCCCAAATCTAAACTAACGCACGAGCTTGCCAGCACAGAGCTGTGGTGTGATGGCTTTTTCACACCACCAGCAACACTGAAGTTAGCTATTTACACAGTGATTTACATGCCCTGTGATAGAGCAGCCCTTTAGTTGTGTGTCTGACATTTTTGGTGCCTGTATTTGCGCGTTTTTGTTCTGTGACAAGAAAGATGATTGTTCCTGACATTTACACATCAAACGCTGTTTTCAACACATCACGCCATAAAACATTTCAGCAGAGCTCCTGTGGGTGAAACATCTTGATGCTGTTGCAGGCTATAATCATTTTGTTGACATTAAGGGAGAGATCTGTGGGATAGCAAAACAACTTGAGTAATTGGCTGGAGTGAGGTAAAACAATAATTTTGAAGGGAATTATCCATCTGATCCCTGGCACAGTTAACCCCCTACTGAAGTGTCAGAACTGCAAACGTGGTTTTTGACAACTCCTGCTGTCCCAAAGAGAGGTGATGTTCCAGTGGGATGTTAGTCTGTGCTATTTCTTTCTCTAATCCACTTTAATATCATGTTTATCCCCTGCAACCAGAATTGATGTTCTTGAAGGCAGCTCAAGTGAATGAGAAAGATGGTAGTGAAGTTCAGCAATTGGACAAATCTACCCTGTTTCCAAGACTCGTTCTGACTCTTCCCAGCAAAAACTTTTCACCTCTTGATATCTCAGAAGAGCATTTGGGACAGCAGGGAACAACCTGTGCTGGAAAATGGAGATGTGCAATATAAAAAAGGTTGTGCAGTATTCCCAGGCATCAGAAGCCTATGACAGGCATCCCTGTGGGATTTACAGTATGCATAAATATTTGAGGTACCAAATCCACATGGCCTTTTAGTAGTTGTTATTTTCTTAATTAGATTATTTATGACAGGCTTTATTTCTATTCTAGAACTTCTAAATCTGAAGCCGAAGTGTGAACATCCCTGCTGTAATACTCTGAAACTTGGCACCTTGCAGCAGATTTACTAAATACCACCAGCTAAGACAACAGAGAATTTATTTTTATTTAGTTTTCCTAATTAAGGACACTTCATTTTATCTCACAAAATGTACCCAGAGTGGAAGTGCATCTATGTCCAGTGAGAGTTTGGGTGAATACAGTAAGGAGAGATGCTCAGGAAAGCCAAGGGCCTGCACATCTTGAGAAGACACAAAGGAAGGACAAATAGGAAATGAAGTCCCAAAGTCCTACAACAAAGCTGGGGATGCTGCAGGTGTCACCTCTTCATCTCCATCCCCATCACCAGCCACAGAGGAGTTCAGTGAAAGAACTGGTGGGTGTAAGCCTGGTCCAAGAGGATTCCTCCATTTGTTCAACTATAAAAGCTATGACCTTACAGCAGTACAACTGTACTAGTGTAACCTTTAAAGAGAATGCCAATTTCAAGGTAACATCACCTTAAAAATTGTTCAGCTAATTTCCCTTCTCATACAGTCGTGCCCTTATTAAATTAGTTGCAGTCATTCAAGGGGATTGAACCAATATCTTTGCAGCAACACAATTTTTCCATAGACTCAGCATCTGAGCACAGAACCATCAGTTCTCCATTAGCCGCTATACTGCTCATCATCCATCAAAGACGTGGGAAAAAAACCCACACTTTTCTGCTCCACTGAACTTTTGTCACTTCCCAGCACTCAGTTTTGCAGAAGAAAACCATGCACAGTTTTTGGTGTACCCAAACTTCTCACAACTGGATACAAACTTTTCAAAATTGTTTTTGTTGTGCAGGAAAGAGTAAAAAGCAGGGGTAAACATCATTATCTCGTTTCAGTGTTTTGAAAACAAAATGTTTCCATTTTTCAGTTTGAATTGATGTTGCCTTTTAAAATCCAGGGTTGTGGGAGGGTGTTTTAGAAAGAAAACTTGAAAAATAACTAAAATATTTCCTGTGATGTGAAGCAAAATGATCAGTAATTGTTCAGTTCAGTGATGTGTTGAGCTGGGGTTTTTTGGGGGATGGGGAGGTCTTGTGAGGTTGGCTTGTAAGATGTTTCCTTTCTTTCATTTTTCTCTCCCACGAGTGAAGTGCAGAATCCGTCTCATGGACAGAACCAGCAGCAGCCCCAGGCAGGCTCCAGCCAGGCTCATGTGGGTGATTGTCATCATCCCTATGAATAAAGCAAAGCACAACATCAACCTCAAAGGATGTAACAATTACTGAATTAGCAGGCATCAGGAAGGGGAAAGGAGCGTTTTTCCACCATCAGTACCTGTGTGGGGCAGCAGCCACCAGACATCAGTTCCTTTCTGGTGCAGAGGCATCCTTGTAGAAAATGCTGCTGCTCCAAGGAACTGTTCATGTGCACATACTCTGTGCACTTTAAACTAAGTCACCTTAATATTTAGCTATTTATTTAGACAAAATGGAGCAGTCAGGGCATGAGATTCAAATATTTGAGCTGTTGCAATTTAGAGAGGACCCTGCAGACACACAGAACCCCTGGGAGAGTGGATTCCATGACCTGTTAGCCCCAGGAGTGTGGCCAGCACAACACCTGGCCCATCATGAGTTGGGTCTCCCAAGCCGTGTCCCCTCTTGTGTTTTGATAAGTCCCAGATAAGAACCAAGAGGAGTGGGTGCTGCCCTCACTGCCCAGTAAAGCCATGCTGCCCCTGGCCATGTACCAGCCCCCCAACAAGACACTTTTTGTCCCTGACCTACAAATGTTGAACATAAAACAAACCTCATTTCATAAAAAGGATTTCTACATCCTTCAGATATGATTAAAAAAAAAAATCAGCAATGCTGACAGGTAAATTCACATCAGGATTTTTTAAATAAATTAAATTTCTCCAAACACTGAAAAAATGTGTTAACATTAGCAGATCCCTCCATATAGCCTGTCTGCATTTTTTAGTACATCATTTCCATAGAAGGAGCTGATAGGTGAGTATTCATTTTTAACTGAACTATATTTGTTTAGGTGAGAATTTAGTGTGTTTCATTGCCTAGTGGTTTTATTGTAATATAGATGGTAAGAGATGCTCATTCTAAAACACTTTACAAACCTCTACTGAAACACAGCCATTCCCAGGCATGGGAAGTTCAGCAAATGACTCATAAAATACATGAGCAGAGATGGGGAATCACCTTTCTCATCCAACACACAGAAAAGGTTTGCCTACTTTGGAAGTCCAAGAAAAGCAGGTGAGAGTTGAAAGCATCTCCAGAGGCAGTCAGGCAGATCAAATTTAGGGGAGCACATAAATTTATGTTCATGCCCTTCAGTACAGCATAGCACAATCAACCACTTTATAGGCTGCAACAAAAATGTATGGCTTTTTTGTTCAAAGGTGTGCTCAATTTTCAATACATTTCATGAAAGAGATGCTGGAAAATTGCTGAAACACAGTTTTTTGCCGTTAGGAAAGCCAAAACTAGATTCATTTTTAAAGACATCATTTCTAATATACCATTTTTTTCAAGACTTGGAAAAAATACACAAACAAAATCTGAACCAGGAGCACCACCAACCCACCTAACTACTTAGATTGATCCAACTTTATTTTTTTCAGGTTTTCCAGTTTGCAGAATATTCTGAAGATTTTCATTCCATACACAGGAAAGGAAAAATACAGCTAAAATATTGTGGAATTGAAAACATGCTTCCTACTCAGCTCAGGCTAAAATCTTTAAGACTCCTAGGGTAGATTTTTTGATATATCATATGAAAGGTCCATGGTAGGGGGTGTAACTAGATGATTTGTAAGGTCCCTTCCAACCCAAACCACTCTATGATTCTATCATGTGAAAATGTATCTGAGGAAGCCAGGAGGTTTCATCATCTTCCCCTAAAGTCTCCAACAGGGCTATTCCTTTGCATAATTGCAGATGCTTTTCTCCATTCATTTATAAAGCACTTTTTAACACCCAGCTACCTGCACAGTTAACACTAGATCACAAGCAAAAGGTCTCTTGTGCCAAAGGCTGCTGAACAGCTCAAGACCCAAAATCAAGTGGGCAAAAAGGAAGAGCATCTTGAAATCCTTACACTTGGAAGACACTTATGGCACAGTACACATCAGTGCCATTATATTCATCATAGATTAAGTAGGAAGCAAATTCTGATGACTAAGCAACACCTTAATCAGTCCCCTTACAAGCAAGAGTTCAGAGCCATTAATACAGCAAGACAGCTGAACAATGCAACAGGACATTGTAAACACTGCAGGGGCTGCAAAACCCAACACAGAGGGAGTCTGGGCATAATCAGTTGCCAGTTTGGCATCACTTCACCATATGCTCAAAGACGTTGGGAAAGTGAGTTTGTACAAGCAGCAGCACATTCCCCACCTCTAGACATTCTCTTTCCTCCCCAGCACATGCTGGGTTCCAACTCTGCACAGGGGTTGCTGTGTCTCAGCCTTCAAACATCAGACATGATCTCCCACCTGATAGTGAAACAGGTCAGGAAATCTGTCATAGAATTATTTATAGCGTGTAAACTGCCATAGGGAAATGCCATGAGCCCAAGGTTTCTACTGAACAGCCACCAGGAAAGAGTGGGAAAGACAAACAGTAAACATGAGTAAATGATATGTTCTGCTTTGCTCAGGAAAATGAGGATAATCTACTCCCAAATGAGGGTTTCCCAGAGTGCAAAACATTCAGGGGCCTCACTATTTGTAGGCAGACACATCATGTTTGGATGTAACACTCAGATTTTCAATTTTTAGGCACAACACGAGGCCCTTCACAAATCTCTGTTTCTCAAGGAGCAGACACTTACTAGACCCACTGAACCAGATGCTAAAATTTTGAGTATTCAATATCAAGACTGAATTATTCAAAAGCCATCTGGACAAAATCCTGAGTAATGTGCTGTAGAGGACCCTGCTTGAGCAGGAGAGTTGGATGTGCCAACACCTGGTGGGCAAGTGCCCTGAGTACAGGTCTTGTCAAATGAACAGGAGTCAAGTCAGAAGTAGTGATGGAGTTGGCTGTGAGTGGAGAATTTGATTAACCTCATTTAAAAACCTGATTTTCTGCTAATACTCCACCACACTCCATTTTTCACTCTTTTAATTCAAAGCATCCTATAGAAGACATAGAAGCAGAGCTGGTAGAATTATTCAGGAGGCTTTCCCCATGATAAGAAGCACCAACACTAGAACTGGCACTAGAGGAAATTCAGATCCTCTCCTGTCAAAACCAGGAGGCTTTACATGATATGTCCATCCAGAAGATTAATCCTGAGGCAGGAGCCAGAAGTAAGGGACTGAGCCCATACAGCAGAAGAGCACAGGGGAGACCAGGTAGCTTCAAGTGTCCCTGGGTCAACAGCATATGTTACCTGATTCTGAGTGTGTCCATGACTCTGCAGACACAGTTTGTGCACAGGAATTTAGGAGGCACTCACTGCTCTTGGTTTTCCAGTGTCCTGTCATTAGCTCTGTGCTGCTCAGCAGTCACCTTAAGAAGAGAAAACATCTGCAGTCTCAGATTTCCTCTGCTTTTTCTGGCAGTCCTTCATCTTGAGCCAGTAACATTTTGGCCGCAAATAGCAAATTAATGATCTAGGAAATCAGTTGTTCCCTTGTACCTTTTCAGTGTCCCTTTCCACCCCTTTTGGCCTCTTTCCAAAGAACTTGGTCATGCTGATCAACACAAACAGAAAAGCAGAACCAAAGCCAACATACCATCCACCTCCCATCATCAGAGACATGTAAACCACATCAGCACTAACCCAAATTCAGATGCTTGGATAAGGAGATTTTGGTGTTACCAGTCCTTTGAGTTTGTTGCTGGTCATCACTACCAGCAGCTTGCTATGGACCCATCACCACAAATGACTCAAGGTCCCCAAAGGGGATAGTGAGGAAGGAGCATCCAGGACCTCCTGCAGCCATTGGCCAGTAACACTTCTGCTGAGCTGAACCATATCCCCAGCTCCCAATCCCTGGTGCCCCATGCCTGAGACAACCCTCAAAGCTTTCACACCTCGCACCAAGAGCAGGGCAGGAGGTGGCAGTCCACTCTGGGTATGCCACCATGCTCATGCCACTGAGTGAGTCCCAACTGTCACTTCATTTCTTTTGCATCTGTGGTGCAGATACCTTGGAGATGATCTTTATCCCACACATGCCCAATGCTTACAAGACATCCCATCCACTGCAGAAGCCGGGTGTGCACACCTATGGGTGGGCTGGTCCTCTTCTCCATTATGTGACTGTGTCCTTCCCTGGTGTTGCCTGGGCTGTTTCACCCTCGCCCGGCAATTACTTCCAGCCTTGGATAAAAATCTCCTGCCCAGATGCTGTTAAATTATGTAGAACAAGATTATAATTACATGCTAAAAAAAAAGAACCTAAACTCTATACTTAAAAGAACATTATTGAGGTTGTAAAAGCAAGCACTCCAAAGTTACAAACTGCCAGAAATAGAGCTGCCTGAAGAGCGTCCATGCTGAGCTGCTTGTGCACATGCATTATGATACAGACTCTAACTATACAGTGATATACCATTTTCCAAGGACCCCTGGCCCTACCCCTAATGAATGACCTTTATTTAATGAGTTATTCTTCAACATTTCTTTTTAACTCTTGTCGTTCTTGTGCCCTCAATGAGTCATTATACATCTGCCAAATGCTGCTCTGCCTGGAGAACTGTTATGCCCTGGAGAGGGAGTCAAAAGTAGCTCCATTCAGAGATAGCCATGCAATCCTGAGCAGCCCAGCTCAGAGATGGACACATCCTCTCACAGATGATTCTTCCCAGATGATCTCCATAAAAAGCTTTGAATGTCCACCTGGATTTGCCATCAGCTGTCAACCAGCAGCAGCAATGGGGAACATCACCATGTTCTAGCAAAATGTGGTGAAACATGATCAGGCAGAACAGCAATCAGGAAGAAATGAAACAAAACTAATTGACTTACCTGGGTTTTTTCAAAATTTTGCCCCTGGTGACTGCTGCATCTCAGACAGTGGACACAGTGGAACAGACTTTCTCACTGGTCCTTGTTTTCAGTGACTTCACCTTTTTTTTACATTTGGTTTGAATCTGGCAAAGTTCCTGCTCAGTGACTCCAGAATATCTTCAGCATAAGAAACATAAAGAATTAATGCAACCTCAGTGCATAACACATCTGTACTCTGTAGCATCTCCTGTTTCCTGGGAAGCAAATAAGTATATTCAAGTTGCAAATACTTAAACTTTTTGAACTGAAAAAAAAAATTAATTATATAAACCTTCTCACACTACATGGTTCTATGGAATATGAGACAATCTAGATGGGGACTATGTAGCAGTTCCAAACTTTCTTGTGTGTCCTCCTGGCTATGGGTTTCTCCAATGTTAGTTTGGAGTTTATCTCTCAGTTTATGTTGGAGTTTTAATTTTTGACATGAATTAGCAAGACCCACAATAGATTCAGACTCATGGGACCAGCCAACAGCACAAAGTAGCCAGACTCCTGGGATCCACAAAATCCCACTTCAGATCCTAATTTTCTCTCTGCTATTTTCACTTAATGTTTTTCCCTGTAGATCTGATCCCTTCTCTTCCTTTCCTGTATTTCCTTAAGTGTTATTAAGCATTCCAGCAGCTCCCAGCCCACATCAGATTTGCAGGGAGGTAGCAGCTTACATGGAGCAATTCTGCCTTGCTCTAGCAGAAGAAAAATCCCTTCTGCTCCAGCCAGAACTGATGCTCTTAGCAAGGGATTGCTAAAATATTGAAGTACATGAATATCAATCAGCCTGAAGTAAAAAGTGAATTCTCTGCAGGAGCAGTACACTTCCTTCCTCAGCAAGCTGCTGATTAGCAAGGTTAATTGTGTACCTGCCAGCAGCAGCCAGCGCGAGTTCACCCATGCCTTGTTAGGGACAAGAGCTGATAACAGCATCCTTGCTGTCCTTGGGTACCTAAGCACACACCAGCAGCTGCAAGCTCCAGCTCGTCCAGGATGGACTGGGAATTAGTGAGCAAGAGGATCTGGAGCTGAGATCAGGCAACCCAGTTCATAGCTGAGCCACCTCAGTGCCTCCAGCAGCCACTGATGACATGTCCCCTCTTCCCTGCACCAGCCCTGGGCATCACAAAGGACAGCACTAGAGGGGTGAAGAGCTTGAGTGGTTTGTACTATATGAGCCAAGTTTCTGAATATTGAGACTACTTACATGGCTCTTGCATGACAAATGAAAAATTCGCTGCCCAAATTTAGTACTCTGAGCAGGAATTAGGCAAGTGGGAGTTCTCCTGTGTCAAACCACAGGGCTATAAAAGCTCAAAGAATGAGCAAGGTGACAGCAGAGCATGGCAGCAAGTGACCCAGTGATGCTGACCCCCACCTCCTCCAGGTGCCACAGTATGCTTGTGCTGGATTGTACCCTCCACTCTTACCAGGACCACTTGGGCAAATCAGAAGGAGCTTCATGCACAACCATTGAAAGGCTTCCCCAGTAACATGTCTTCCCACGGGTGCCAGATATTTCTCCCAGAAGCAGAATAGCTGATTTTTCAGCAAAATATTTTTCTATCAGATATTGGTATTTCTTATCTCAAAATTTCCAAAGGTGGATTGTGACAGTATTGATAACATTTTATCTCAAAGGATATAAAAGAGGCATTTGACCTCTTCAGATGAGGAGTTACTTTGAAGTTCAAAGTAATGTATTTCTTACTTTCATTTACTTTCTATTGTAAACAAATCAAATATCATTTTGGTATCAAAAAGAGTCATCATGCAGCCATGGCATTTGCACTAACCTGAACCATCACATTAAAAGAATCCACAGGATGTCAGGTAAAGCAACACATTCCAGGCTCCAGCTACTACACTCAGAGCAGGCATTTCACATTCTAAGCAACTCAGATCACACAACTCTGCTGTTGGGGCACAAGGGATGAATTTGGAAAGTTTCAGCCTCTGAGGATGTGGGAATTACAGAGAAAAAGTATAGTGGAGAGAGAGAGCAGAAAAATGTCTGTTGTATTTGGCCTAGGAGACCTGGAGATCTGAAGGACTTACACTCGGCTTTGTCAAGGGCAGCTGGTTTGGCATAGAGTAGAGCCTGCAGCAGTAACAGCTCAGCAGGGAGAGCACTCCAAGGCTGTGTAATGGCTTGGGCTTGAAAACTGAAGCTGAATTGAGCTGTTTCAACTACCTGAGGGTCCCAGTGAGCAGGCCAGGGCTACAGCTGGTTGTTGTGAGGATGTGAGGGGCAGAGCAGTGTGTCCCAGTGCCTGCCAGAGAGCTGAGCTGGCCTCTGAGTGGGAAAACAGAGCCACACTATCCTCAGTCATGGGTAATATTTCTCCTACAGAGGCACTGTTTCAAACCCAGATGATGAGCTTGTGCCCTCGGAGTCACAATTTGCCTGTGTCCGTTTGGAGATGTAACTGTACTTCAAAATCTGAGCTGCCATGCCCAGCTCTTGTTGCAGTGTGGACTTAGACAATAGGATGGCTATGGTCCATACTGCACCCAAATTGCTTTAGAAATATCAGATGTATACAAAACTCGAGTCTTTGAAGAGCCCGGAAGAGCAGAGCCATGTTACAGCAGCATTTTTAGAGCCTGCATTAAAGCCATTTTGGACATTCAGCCCCAGAATGGCCTTCTAAAGAACAAAAACATAGGCTAAACAGCAGAGCTCTTTAGGCTGCACCTGCCAGTCTTTGCCAGGGCACTATGTGGTTGATACCCCTCATAAGCAGCATGCCTTTCAGTCTTTGGTTTCCAGTTGTGTTTGCATCTGTCACGTTGCAGCCAGAGAGCCACTGAGCAGAGCAGGGGCTGTGAGGGACCTGTGAAGAATGTTTCCACTCAGCTAACCCAGCCAGGACAGCATAGAGATCTGTGCAAGAGCTTGTCTTCCAAAGGCAGTCAGTAGCCAGTGGGAGGCAGCACCCAAACTCCTGGAGGAAAAGCAAATTATTCAAACATCATTCTCCATAAGCAATATGGTAAACGGTATGAAAAGGGTTCTTTGAAAATATGTATCCTTATATTCTGATAACTACAGCTTCTTTTTTGTTGTTGTTGTTTGAAAGATGAGTGCAAAAATACAAATTGAGCAACTATGCCTAAATACTTGGAATGTTGCACTGGATTAGAGCTACCGTTTAAGACAAAAATCAGCAGCAAGTTCTGCCCTTCAAGAAATAAGTAATCCCAAGGCTGAGATAAAATTGGATAATGAATGTCCCATGTGACACCCATAAAGCACAGGCTGGGACACAGCTGAGCTTCTCTTAGTCTAAGTCAATCCCACCACCTTTCTTCTCTGCTTGACATTGACGTTTTCTACAGAAGAAATGTTGGAGGGACATTGTATCGGTTTTTCTGTGGCCAGGTTTTGGTGGCAGTGGGGGGGGCTGAGGGAGAGGCTTCTTCGAGAAGCTGCTGGAAGTTTCCCCCATGCCCAGGCTGGGCCCGCTGCTGGCCAAGGCCAGGCCAGTCAGTGGTTGAAGGAACACCTCTGTGATAACATATTTAAGAAGGAAGAAAAACAAAAAAGCTAGTGGGAGACGAAGATGGCTGCCGGAGAGGAGCAGGGTGAGAGCTTGTGAGAAACAACGCAGACACCAAGGTCAGTGGAGAAGGAGGGGGAGGAGATGCTCCTGGCGCCGGAGCTGAGATCCAGCTGCAGCCCATGGTGCAGCCCATGGTGAAGCAGCTGTGCCCCTGCAGCCCATGGAGGAGCACAGGAGTGCAGAGATCCACCTGTAGCCCGGGAAGGAGCCACGCCGGAGCAGGTGGACGCTGGGGAAGGCTGTAGCCCGTGGGAGACCCAAAGTGAAGCTGGCAGGGGACTGTAGCCTGTGGGGAGAGGAGCCCACTTGGAGTAGGATTCTCCTGTTAGGATGCGTGGCTCGTGGGGCCCACGCTGGAGCAGCCTGTGCCTGAGGGACTGCACCCTGTGGAATGTCAGCCATGTGGCAGCTGTGGGTGAAGGGCTGCTGCCCATGGGATGGACTCTCGCCGGAGCAGTTTGTGAGAGGAACTGAATCCTGTGAGGGATGGACCCCATGGAATGTGGCTGGAAGGACTCCTCTCCCCAAGCAGCGGCTGAGAACAGCAGCTGACCACAGCAACACCTCCCCCCACCTCGCCTTTTCCCTTGACCGCTGCGGGAGAATAGGTTGGATGTAAGAAGGAGGGGGACTGGGAGGTAAAAGGTGTCTTTTCTTGTCTCACTCTTAGCTCTGATCTTGTTAGTAATAAACCTGACTATCATTCCCACATGGAGTCTTGTTTTGCCTGTGATGGTGATTAAGAAAGAATTTGCTGTAGTCCTTATCATGAATAACGAAACCTCTCGTTATATTCTCTCTCTCCTCTATTGCTGGGCAAGGGGGAGTGAGACAGTGGCTGTAGTGGGTCCCTGGCACCCAGCCCGGGTTAAACCACTACAGACATCCATAAAGCAGGACTTCTATGTGAGCTGGGCTCTGGCTTCCCACAGTGCTGCAGCATGTCCCAGGCCTCAGGAGATGTAGATTAGCAGTGACATTGCTCATTGCTAAGAGACCTTCACAGCAGAGCTCCAGGAATTTAATCTATACACCTCAGTCAACTTATCAAAAGTGTTCAAGATGTTTAGGTCATTAAGCAGCAATAGAGAATAAAAAAAACCCCCAAGCCTGCTTGTCATTACTGTTAACTGCAGTGTGCTGAGCAGTTTCTAGTTTCCAAACAAAATGCTGCATAGTAAAGCTGACAGAGGTGTGAGAGTAAGGTCACAGAGAAGGGGACAGTAGAGTTGGGTCTGTCCCTCAGAGCCAATCCACATTCGTGACCTCTCCTGCAGCCTCTCTGCTCATTTACTTACTCTGGGGTGAATTTAGTGAGGAATTCAAAGCCCAAACAGCAGCCAGAGACCTCAACACCTCCCAGGGCTGGAGCAGGGCAGGTTTCCCAGGGCTTAATATGTCAGTGCCCCTTGCTCCTGACCCAACATAGCCAAGGGTCTTTCTTGAGCACTGACTGCCAAGCTCGTTCCATAAAAAAACCCAGAAGTGACCTGAGAGAGATGACCCAAATTGTTTGTGTCTGAAAAATTCATCTCGCAGCAGTGCTAAGTTACTGTGTGTACTTCTGCAAAGCTTGACCTCTCCTCTGTGTGACCCCAGAGGGCCTCAAGGCTTCTTTGCCTTCACAGAACCCATCACAGTGGGTAGTGCTTGAGAAGGGCAGCAGCAGCTGTAAGTGGTACAGACCAGCACACAGAACCTGTCTGGCAACCAAAATGCTTCTGCAACACCTGCCCAGGCAAGTGTCCCCTGTGCTGCACACCCAACATCAGCTGGCACTGACACAAGCTCAGGCAGCTGAGAAAACAAAGCAAATTTCACTTCAGTTTTCCTGGATGAAATAGCAGAAAGAAATCTTCTTTATGTCAAAAAAAACCCCAACGAACCTTTAACGTTTTAGTTTTCATCCCCTTTTTGTAAACTGAAAGCAAGAACATCTTCAGATGATGGATCAAAATTCTTTAATAGAGAAAATGAAAACTCCCCTAAAATGTGTTTCTTTCCTGTAGAACTTCAATTACACAGAAAATCATGTCTTGGGAAAAAAAGGAGTTCTAAAAAAAATGATCATTGATTCCTCTCAGGATGCTCCAAAACTTTGCCATAGCCAAGGTAAAGACAGTGTATTCTTAACATCACACAGAAATAAAGGCAACATAATATGAAAGCTTTTTAGCAGATAGTGGAGTGCTTCAATCCTAAGCCTGGCCGTGGCACCACACACCCTGTACAAGTCACTGCCCTTCTCCCCCATATTTGCCCCACAGCAGAAGTTTTGTGATCCCTGCTCACCCCATGAACCACTGTGGAATTCTGCAGCCTCAGAGAGCTGAAGGGTTAACATGAGCATTTGGGTGTTTATTTTAAGAGAAGCATAAAACTCTGACAGGCCATAATTACAGTGTTGATAAGCAGAGAAAGAATATTTGATGTTTCAAACATCACATGACTAATTGGTGCTGGAACAGCTGTGTGTGTAATTTGGTGATGCATGCAGAGTGTGTCACAGGCTTGTGCAGCTGACAGGAGGGGGCTCCACACTGGGGCTGGACATGGTCTCCTTCTTCACACAGAGTCCACCCCAGTCATGCATCACCCTGACACCACCAGCACAGGGGATGACCTTCCCCGTATTACATTGTCAAGCTGAATTAATAGAAAAGTGAAAAAATAAATGCCCATTTCTATTCTTTGATTATCTTTTTGGATTGGGCTTCTCACCAGATGCTCCACAGAGATGCTCATATTTTTCAGTCACTGGGCAAGAGACCACTCACAGAATTCTCAGAGGATGCCTTGGGCTGTGCAGGGCAAAGTGTAAGGCAGGTTTCTCTTGTTGTGAAACCCACCCTTATTTTCACATTCAGTACACCAAATTTTTATGTTTTAAGCTAGAAATAGTAGCTATGTATGCTGCTGGCCCCTATAGCAAAGACCTCCAGAAACACCACCATCAAGCCCAGAGTGACAGGGACAAACCCTGGTGGCACTGCCAGCCTTCTTGCACCCTTCAGGAGAGTTGCTTCAAGCCAAAGTGAAAATTCATCTTTTGTCCTTCAAACTTTTTTCTTCCCAGGAGTATCTTTCCACATCCATCCAGCTGGGTAACTAAATAAGTTTAGATATTTTTTTAGAAAGGAGTGAGTCTTTCATCTTCCCTTTCTCCCTCTGACTGTCTCTCCAGCTTTCCTCCTCCAGCTCTCCTTGGGAAAGGTCTCCCCATCCAGCTTTCAGAAGGGATAGGAAATTCGTAGGTTTCTCTGTCATACATTGCTTAAAGATGACATTTTCCTTCTGTAGTCCAGGGGGAATTGTGAACTATTTTTAAACCAGAACTTGGTACGATAAGAGCTTTTAATTATGAAATACAATGTGTGTATTAGTGTATGGAGTTTGACTCTTTTAAAGTCCCTTTAAGGAAGAATTAAAACGTCTGAAACTGTGCTCACGACCAAAAGTTTCTGACATTCACTGGTGGGAGCTATTTGCCACATGAAGGGCAAAGAGATCGCAAGAGAGTCAGCCTGAGGGCTGAGCATCTGACCTAGGCCTGGGATGGGGCTGCTAACTTCCCCCAGGACTATCCCCACTGCCCCACAGACAGCCCTGTATTCACCACAGTATGTTTGCTGATGTCACGGCCCCTGAGTTCTGGCCACAGGGTCCAGGTCACAGCTAGGTTTCAAAGCTCATAATTCTCCTTCAATTATAAATCTGAGTATTTTAACACCATCCAGACCAAAATGGAGCAAATGAGGCCAACAATGGGGCACTACCTCCACTAATGGGGCACAACCTGGCCACCCGTTAGCATCCCCATGCACCTACAGTTCCCATTCTTCACAAGCTTCACCTATACCTTTGATGACAACCAGGGGGAAAGCTCCTCCCTGCTCCCAGAGCTGCCAGTCCACACACACAGCTCCAGCAGGGCCATACCCTCCTCAGAGCAGTTGGATGCAGAAAAATGCATCCAACAAAAGGCCATAGACAGAAAGGTTGCAAACTCTTCACTGCCTTCTTCATTAGTAAAGAGATCTGACATTCCAAGGAGCACCTTTGGACTACCTGACCATCCACCAGACTGGCTGCAACATCTTAATTTGGAGCCTCCAGCAATTAGTGATGGAGTCAAACTAGCAGCCTATAAGTTACAACAATTTATTAAGAAATTTATAGCCTTCCAGATGTGATGTCAGAAGTCCCTACCCTCCTGCAGCTCCATTTCTGGCCATAACACAGCACTGTGAAACACATAAGGTGAAGCTCACTAAGAACTTCACGTTCCTCTGGTACTTTTAAAGTGTGGAACCCAGAGTGCACCAATAGGCCTTAACCACCCTTATCATCTTCACCTGGGACCCCACCCCCTTAGCCCCCAACCACTACACCAACTGCTGTGTTTAAGCTCCATCCTTGGGTCCCTGTCTCTTTTCTTCTGGTCTTGGTGAGCAGATGGGGCTTTGTGGCTCTACTGTGGAACTTATTCTAGAACACAGTGATATTTGCACAGGGTCCAGGGTCTGCTTCCCCCAGGGCACTTACTTCTATGGGGTATAGTGCCATACTTAAGCTCATCCCTACTCCCCTCCTACCCCAGGGGTGGTTCTGGGGGTCACAATTTCACCTCTTGCATTTTGCAAAGCTTGGTGGTTTACTGTAATTATGTTTTGGCTACAAACTGCAGAAGAGGGAAATGATTATGGGTTTTACTATCTCTTAGAATTCAGCACAAGAATCACAGAGCAGCTGTGGCTGAAATGATGAAGTATTTATATTGCTGTTTTTCTATCACAAAAAAAAATTTACTAGAAAAAAAAGATTCACTCATGTTGCACTAATATGTGAGTGTACATTGATTAGAGCTACTGTCACCTGGTCCCACAGCCAACAGGAAAAACAGATTGCAGTTCATTCTCTATTCATATATTTATAAGTTCACCAGAGTTATGAATGATATCATTATTGTATCTATGCCTCATGTAGCAGTATTGCAGAGGGGTTTATTTCCCAAATAATGTTACATCATTATATTTTCGCCAGTAATTCTCCGTGAGTTAAATCTGGATGTCTCTACATAGATCCGGGGACAGGGAGAGAATTTTCCTGNTTTTTTTTTTTTTTTATTGGACACATGGTGTGCTGTATTCACCATGTATTTCTTTCCATCAAAAACCAGTACATTTTTGGCAGGAATCATTCTGGAGTAAATCCACTGTGACTGAAGGTGAGATAATTTAGTACTTAATTTAAAATCCACTAATATTGATTTTTGAATGCTTTTCCTCCCCCAAGGCTACAAATCAGGAAAAACACTGCCAGGGCCTGGAAGCACACCCCTGTTCATGGTCAGCACCTCTTCTAGATCTCAGCCAGAATTCAGCAGACCGAGGGAGAGCCCTTGGACACGAACCCAGCATGGCTGCTGTGGGCTGGGCAGCTCTCCTGCACCTTCCAGCCAGGCTTTTCAGCCTTCTCTGCAGGTAAGGGGATACTAACAAAGCAGCCGCTCCTTTGGTTCCATTCATTGATCCATAAGTATCATGGATTGTATCAACTTCTCTTAAAGCACTACTGTAAGTCACTGGGGCTGAGGATCCTGTAGCAGCTTCTTTTTCCTGCTTCCTCACTCACAAAATGGTGAGTGTGCCCTCAAAATCTTGAAAAGCAACATCTCAGCTTCTCGTTTAGGTGGGTAGCACAGATTTCCCCAGCAATCTCTGCTGGTGTGATCATGGTTTAAGCTCTGACTGTAAACTGCTACACCCTTGGGGTACCCCAATCTTCCTCTGTTGTTAGAGCCCGTGGATCTCACTAAGCTTTGCTGTCACCAAGGAGCAGAGCTAAAAGCAAGGGGGAGCATCATCCCACATCCCTCAGAGCCAGCCTGAGCTAATGGGAGTAAAATACTCTCCTGCCATCAAAGTATCTCCATCTCCCCCCTGGTTACAGAGGCTAGGGGATGTGCCCTGAGCTCTGACCTGCTCTCCCCCCAGCCTCGCTCACAGGAACCGCTCGCTGACTCATGTGAGTAGGTGGAAAGGAAATAGGATCCTTTGGGAGGTTTTTTCCTCAGGATTAACCTCAGTCTGAGAGGGTGGACATCAAAGTGAAGAAAGTAGGCAGTAGGAGCTAACATCCAAGACCTGTGTTGGTGGTGGAGAAAAAAAACTCAGCAAGGAAATGCAGCTGCGTAGTGGTAGTGAAAGATTTGGGGATGCTGCACATCCATAAGAATACAATGGGGAAAAGGAGAGAGGAGTTTTCCAAGTCCAAAAGCTATTCTGCCTCTTTGTATAGTAGAAGACTGTAGGTTCAGGAAGCATAATTGAATATTTAATAAGCATCCCCATTAAAAAAAAAAAAACAAACTAATATTCCTCTGCATTGGAATCTCTTGTTTACCAAGGGCTGTTTCCCAGGATCTGTCCTGGTCACCCCACCATCCACTACCACAGGTCAGGGATTGAGGTAGTGGTTAGACTTGGCTAGCAGCATGGATCATCCCTAGCTGTGATCTAATCCATTGAAGTTTGTGCAAGCTTAAGCTAAAAGTTGAGCTCAGGATGGTTTATGAAAAGCCTAGACTGGAAGCACAAAACGAGCATCTTGAAAGCAAAATGAAGTGTAACTACAGCTGATGATCCAACTTTCAAGTAGATAAATTACTTTGCAAAAAGACTGGTACAGACAAGCCCCTTTTCAATTACGGAAAGCTAACTCAATCAGCTCCTATTCTTTTTAAATAGATCTGCTGGGTGTAAATGAATGTGCATAATATGGGGTCCATTTATTTCCAAGAACATTGCAGTGAAAGTTGCTTTATGGATTCACTGCAAAATCCTGAGTAAAGAAAAAAAATCAATAGAAAGTATCCACCTTTCTTAAAAATAAAAGGCATTTTTCACCCTAAAGTTCAATTAATTTTGCTCTGTCACTTAGCGACTTTGATTAAGACCCCTTCAATGTTTGTGCAGGGGCTTTGCTCCACCCAGCCTGGCAGAAGTTTCTAGTCCTTAAGCCACAGGGGTATCTACAGAATTGGAAAGACTTTGATGGGGCTTTGTGGGGGGAAATCACAAAGCTGTAGCTCAGCTTTACAAATGAAGGTGACAGCTGTGAATGTCCTCGTTGCCTGTATTGCAGCATGATGCTGTAGTGTCCCCCCATATGACCAGTGCATATTTGGTATGACTGATTCAAGAGGTCCAGCCTGTGGTCATCAGATGCCTCTGAGCTTGCTTGCAACAACCTCGCTTTGAGCTGTTCTCCAGGGTTCCAGAACTTGTCATTGAAGTGTTGGTGTAATTCCTGAGGCAGTGAGTTCAACAAGGGTCTTGGGAGTAGAACAATCCACTTGGTTTTGCTTACTTAAATATTTTGCTTTGATTCAGCAAAGAAAAGAGGCCCCAATGGTTTTGGCAGCATCTGTCACAACAGCACTGGGCAACACGTCTGTTGTTTGAGTTCTAAGCATGAGTCACCGACACTTTGGGAGGTGGGTGGGTACCAGCAGAAGGCTCTGCCAGCTCCATTTTATCTCTTTCAAGGACTAGCTTGGCTCAATCACAGTTATTAGCTAGTGGAGTGGATGGTTTTCATCACTAGGCAGTTGTAAGCAGGTGTCTGTGCTCGCTCACTTGGAAATAAGACAGAAAATGTTCGGTTTTGGCATTTCTATGAGCTGCTAATTCCTCTGCATGTTCCACTATATGCAGGACAGCACCTCATAAGGGCTGGGCTGTATGAAGGTGCAGGACCCTTTCACAGGGAGATAATGCTGTTTCTGTGGGTGTTGGAGTATCTCTGCAAGACAAGGGAAGCAAATAGTGAAAGTACCAAACAGATCTTGTGCTTGTAGTGAGCCTGACATTATTGTCGGTTTGTGTACAGAGGGGATGGAAAATGTTAGGTAAATGCAAAAGCACCTCTATGTTCACTTCATCCAGTTTCAAGTGACGACAGATGAACCAGGTTCAGAACAAGTGAGAACAGCAGCATGCTTTGTAGAAGTCTGGCTCTTCTCAAAATGCTTCCATTTTTTCCAAAGAAACTCACAAATTAGTATTTGGAGAGAAATATTTCACTTAATTCCTTAAGATTTTCTTCACCAGAAAAAATCCACAAACGCAGTATTAAAAAAATATACCTTGTATCTCTGATACAGTTTTTTTTTCATTCTCTTTTGTTGGTGTTAAGTAGGAGGTCAGAAGAGAAGCACAAAGGAGCAAATGATTTCCCAACATGATTTAGAAAACTGACAGCAAAGATAGATATCTAACTCAGAGAGATCCTGTCTATGTGAAATACAGTTGTCCACAAATCATATTGTGTAACTATTTAAACATAGCTCCTCAGCTGTTATAAATGAAGATATAATTGTGGTTTTCAGCAACAAGTGCCTCATATCTGATAGGTAAAACTATCTCTGGGGTTGGTGGAGATATATATTTCAGATTAATTATCAACCAACTTGCAGATTAATGTGGGAAAGTGTCTACACTAGCCTTAAAAATATGTGACTACTTTACATTAATTGGCAGTCAATTAAATTGTGGTAAAAAGTGCCCAGAGTGGACACACTCAGAGGAAAAGAATTCACTCTTCATGCTGTATATGTTAATTTAAAATCACTATAACAGCAATTTCAAAGCGAAGACTTTCCCAGCATGACTGAGGATTAATCTTCATTCCCATTCCAAGGGGGATAAGTACATTGCTGTTAAATAAAGCCATTTTTCAGTTTCCCAAGCTGAAGAAAGAGTTATGACCTTTCTGGCAGAATATGTATCACAATTTTGGTTTTTAAGTGACCAGTCTTTGAAGTTCCCCTGTGGAGACTCCTCATCAGATCTTGCCATGTAACTGGAAATCTTTACTCAGGATGAGGGTTTCCCTTCATCCCCCACCTTACCTGTGGAAGGCAGGTGAGTTACTCAAGTTTAGAGAGGAAACTTTCTTCTCTTCGATGAGATGGCTCCTGTGCACTGAGCACCAAGAGTTCATTTTTCTCAGAAAATCGAAAAGCTCAGCAGATAAAAAGTGTGAAATAAGAATTAACAGCCAAACAGGGAAATGTATATATTTTATTGCAAGAACTTTCATGGGGACATTAAGGGGATTTGCTTCATTGTGAATTGTTATTTTGTACAATATATGGATTACTTTAGACCCTTTTCTTCATTCTTTACCTCAAAAAAAGGCACGTCTAACAATGCTCTCAGCTATTAGGAAATCACTTTGTCTGAAATTAATGTAAATTGAAATCAGCACTTCAGGTGCTGAGATGGAGTTTGAAGTTTTCTGTGATGTGAAGCAAAGAAAGCAGAAAAAGCACAAAGATAGTCATCAAAATGGGCCATTTTAGCTCCATGGCTTTTTCTATTTTCAAAAGGAAGCACAGGTGAGATTATCGCAGCAGTTAAGAGGAGAAACTGAAGTTTCATTGAGCTGGCACATCTAGATAAATGAAATCTGGTTGTGAGATGTAAATGAATAAAAAAACACAGCAGAGAGGTGGAGATGGAATTGTAGGGGGGAAGGAAATGTTGCTACTCCCCTTCCTGATCCCAAAGCCTCATCTCCTGCTTCGACAGGCAGTCCTGGCTGAATGTCCAGGTGAATCACAGAATGGTCTGGGTTAGAAGGGACCTTAAAGACCATGTAGTTACAAACACTCTGCTAAGGGCAGGGGTGCCACCCACCAGACTGAGTTGGCCAGGGTCCTGCTCAACCTGGCCTTGAACGCTCGGTAAAGTGGTATCTGGGCATCATTCTTGTATTTTGTGGCAGCTCACATCCTCTATCCTGCAGAAAAAGTCCTGTTTTGGTTCATATTTACTGATGTTTTCCCACTGGACAGTGCTGGAATGGCTGAGGCTTGTCCTTCAATGTGCAGTAAAGAGGTTAATAAATAAGACTGAGATTCCTCTTCAGAAGCAACAGGGGCAAGCTCATCACATTTAGATACTTCTGTCTTTTAATTAAGGCTAATAGGTTCATTCTGGTCTGGAGTTGCCTCCCTTACCTCCATGGACCAGCTGCTGGCAGTCCTTGAAAACCCTCTGGCAGCATAGCACTAGCTTCACTCCTTCCAGATGCTCACTGCATCCAAGCATGCGAAAAATACAGATTAAAAGGTCACTTTTCCACATGGACAACTGCTATCCTTGCCAAGAGGGTCTTCTACCAACTCAGCTAAGGAAAATAGAGAGATGAGGCAAAGTATAGGGCTCCAAGGGGAAATACTCCTTATTCTCACATTATGGGAAAAGAACAGGTTTCTGCCTATCTCTGTTTCCCACATACAGAAATAATTCGAATGTACCACGTTGTTGTGAAATGCAATAGTCTAAAAAGCAGTCTGGAGTTTAAATATTGCAAATGCAATATAAGCTTTGGGCACAGAGGAAAATAGCCTGGATTTTCACAGTAGAAAACAGACCTTTCCAGAGGATAATCTCTATTAGATTGGGGAGGGATGTCAGAAGCAAATTGCCAGTGCTAAGCAATTTTCTATTCTAAGGCAGAGAGAGTTTATAACAGTCCCATGTGCTTTGGTTTAGATCATTTAGTCTGTTTTGCTAGCAAATATCACCATGTGCTGAGAAGCTAATTTTCAGCAAACCTTGGTAGAATCATCAGGGAGCTAGGTTTGTTCTATGCTTTAACTTCATCAAAACACGTCCATTCTTTTTTTTTTTTTCCTTCTTTTGGAACTCAAGTACTGCAAATACTGTGATCCCAATCTGAAGAAACAATCTTGCACAGCAAATACAAGCTGCAGTCCCTGGTACCTGCATTGCACCGTCCCGCGTCCCACTTGGCAGGTGCTTTGGAGGAGTCATGATGACACATCAATCATTGCAAACTCCCTTTGTGCCTCCTCAACATCTACATCAATTCCTTTATATACTGCACTTGGAGCAGAGTAAGCCCAGCACTATTATGCTCTGGCTTTCCAAGCTGCAGCATCCCAGCCAGTTATCCTTCACTCCCATGTGCTTTAATTTGCCTTAGAAACCTGCATGTCTTAATTTCAGGGCCCCAACACAGCTTTTGGTGAAAGTTTACTGCATGTCAAGGTCACTACAGCCCTCAGCATCCAGCACAGAGTAAAAAGAAGGAAAGAGTCTCATTTCTGTGGATACAATTGCTTTTCTGACACTTTCCAGTTATTCATTTGATTGGAAGAGGGCAATTAAACCAGCTGTGCTGTTGTTTTAGTTTGGGAGAGCCTCCTCCTCCTCCAGCAGCCCATGATCATCAGTGGATGCAACCCAGATCTGTGGGGTTTGGCTCCTGCCCACGATCCCACTCAGCCTCTGTGGACCCAGCTCACCTCAAAGAACTCAAACAAACAACAGAGCACGGCTGTGCTGGGCCTAATTGATAGTAATGTTAGGAGACTGATCGTAATTTGAATGCTAATTAAGGAAGATAGTTATTGACTTTAATGGGAGACAGAACAGGCTCTTGTGCATCTACCAAATAATGAGAAAGTGCTGGTGTTGCTGTCAGTGCAAGGGAAACAATCACAATAATAATGTGCTGAGAAAAATGCAGCTTCCTTTCAATAAACCTTTAACAATAAAGAGAAAGGCACTAAAGGAGAAAGGACTTACTGTTCCAATTCCTGGGAAGTTCACTCATTTCTTTCTGTATAATTTACTGTTGTTATAACAGTGCTTACAAACCCCAGTAAACACAAATATGGATTTTTTTAGGAGGCCACTCACCCTAAGTTATATGGATAACTGGAGCTTTTAAGATGCTGGTGTTAAATGTCATTCTCTCCCCACACTGCACCAAAATTCTCTATTTTTAGTAAAATATTTTGATAAAAAAATCCTTTAGTGTGAGCTGAGACCAACTATCCTCTAACAGTACATCTAATGCTTCAGCACCCAGCATCCACAAATCAGCGTGTGGTCCATGATGTCAGGGAAGTTTACAGTGGCATTTGGAACTAAGTATTTGGTTTGCAAATATTTTGCCCAAAAATTAATGCCATAAAATTTCTCTTGACTCTCCTTTTTACTTTTATCAATTCATCTTGGATTTACTGCTCCCTTTTTTAACAGCAGAAGAGAAGGGGAGGAGGAATGGGGTGTTCAAATTCCACTTTATCAAGGTCCTGGCAATCTATTAAGACCTCAAAAATCCATAAAATTGTCCATCACCTTTCAGCTGAAAAATCCACATCACATGCCAAGAATTACCACACCAATAAAAACTTCTCCATCTTTAGTGCCACAGAGCATATTCATTGACTGCAAAGTTTCCCAGGAACATTTGTATTTATGCACATGACTCTGTGAATGTTGACCAGGGAGGGTGGAAAATCTCCAAGCCTCCTCTCTGGTCAAATTAGATTTTTCAGCTGAATCATTAAGACTACACTTCGATTTTCAATGCTGGTGCTGGCATTTTTATGACAGTGGCTTTGGCTTATTAATAGAGCATATTGAAACCAGCTTGTTGATTTTCTCCTCCTTTTTTTACTCTGTTATACCAAAGAACATTTATTACTTTTTGATAAAAGATTCACACCCCTCCCTTAGGAGAGGGGCACTGAAGCAGGACGAGATGGCTCCTGCCTTTGAGCACTGTCTCCAGAGTAACTGGGGAAGGGCAGGGACTGGAGTGTAATCATTCAAGAGAGTGACAAAACACGGGGCTGAAGAAAAAAGCTTAGATTAAATAATTCTTCGATGTCCCTTATGTCTTCATCTATTTCTCAAAAGGCATTATGTGCAAAGCAGAAAATGGTATTACTTTTTGTATTAATAGAAGAGATGAATCATCTAATGCCATTCAACAGTTGGAACTAATATCAGGATTCAGGTTTCACAGCTGCCCATAAAAGGCATAGGAAAAAGGTTGCATAGATCAAAATATGGAGAAAATCCAGGTCCAGTCCCACATTCCAGTCCCTCAGTTCTTCCTCTGATCTTGAAAATTGAAGCTCTCCTCTTAAAGCCTTCAAATTTAATTCTTGTTTTCCTGAACACTAAACATCCAGATGCAGCATTTTCAGAATGTGCAAGGAGGACAATATGGGTTTGCTGCCATGTAACCAGCCTCCAAAAACCCAACAAAACCTTTGAAAGGATGATGACAGGGTTTTTTTCTGAGTGTCTAGAGCATCTCATCAGGCCAGCAGCAATCTCCTGGCATCACCATGAAGGGTTCAAAGAGCCAGTTGTTGTTCCAAGGGTGCAGCCCACCAGCCCAGTGTACCAAGGACTGTCCATCTGCCCTGTGGAGCAGGGACCACCTCCCACTGCCCACTGGCACTCAGAGACCTGGCAGGGTCTCCATGCACCTCTGTCATGTTTGGAGGAAATCTAGGGTGAAAAGTGGTTCTGGAGCAAGGCATGAGCAGGTCCACTGACAATTTCAAATGGCTGTTCAAAAATCTGTGCTTTTTGGGATGTGCACTCAGGAGTATGGGTGGAATAGAGACTCAGGTGACTCCTCCCCGTGAATCATTCTTCTCCCACATCTCCTAGAGACTGCCCGGCCTCCACCTCCATCCATGCACCACCAATACCTGAATAACCACAGGAATTGGCACCAAATTGTTCGTGCCAGTTTGTCCTAATAAATCACCCCACGCAGAACAGTGAAGCAGGAGATGTTTCATGTACAGTTTCTGCTGCAGAGGTGGCACTCTAGGTACAAACTGTTACAGCCATCTATGTTTAATGCAGGTGCATAATCATCTAGCTTTTTTGGAAACAGCCTGGACATGAGTCTGCTACTCCAGGATATTATGACTAATCATAAGAGGGGAAATAGAGGGAACAGCACACAGGAGGGGTATGAGTAGTACAGTCTCCAGAGCAAAGAATTAATTGCTTGCATCCTAATTCTTTGCAAGGTGTGGAAGTCAATGTGAGGGAAGGATGCCCACATCTTGCAGAATGAAGGTGCGTAAAGCCAGGGTCACCTTTCACAGCAAAACTTCATAGAAATTAGATGACAGGCCAACCGTGCTAAGAGTTTCTCCACATCAGAGGTTTTGAATTGCAGCAGAATAATTCCAGCATCTGTAATTAGCACTTCCATTAAATTCTCATTGCTCTCATATTAATTTCAGGAGTTTGGAACTGTCAGAAGCATTATTAAGGGATGCTATCCTTGTCAGGGGCTGCAAATAAAAGTTGAGCTTCTGATTAAAAGTTTAGGGCAACCCTCATTATTTTCTGCATCGGAAAAGCAGTTCTTTTGGGCTACCCTTTCAGTCACTACTGTTCCATTATGGAGAATCACTAATTATTTCTGCCTTGGAGCTATTTAAAAAAAAAAAAAAAAAAAGACAACTTGCTTTTCAGATGCTGCTCAGTGAAGCCAGATACAGAAATTCTCATTTGTTTTCAGAGCTGGAAAGACACAGTAACACTGTGAAAGTGCTGGAAAGAGTCACGGTTGAGTTTTCCAAATTACCTACCAACTGGACCAACAAAGGCACTGGAAGGTATGTGTCCCACATGGATACTTAGCTTTTCTCAACTCCAGCAGCTGACTTGTTCATCACATCTCCCTTGTTTATTACTTTTCTCTACTAGTAGACAGGTGTGGTTTAGTGAGTAGGGATTAACTATCTCTCTCATTAAGAGTCACATCCAGCATATGTGTTTCCATGAAAACCTATGCAATTATTTTGGCTTTAAAAATAGACCAAACTTCCTGACTTCAGACCCAGCCATTCCCCCAGCACAGCCCAAGCCTTGGGGACCTGGGAGGGGGGGGATTGTTGGTTTTGGATGAGGAGCAGGTTTTGTGTGCAAAATGAGATAAGGGAAATTTCTTACAGAAAACCTGGCTACCTTTTGCTGCCTATGTGCAATCTGCATACACCAAAAAATAGGTGTAGAGGCTCAGAGGGCAAGGCAGGCTGGGGTTGCTGCCAGAGGGGAGTTGTTCTGGGCCTAAATACAGGGCTGCACACCAGAACAGCTGCAGGGTTTTCAACTAAATATTTGCCAGGAAATAAAGATTTGGGTAGACTTAACATCATGGTAAACTCCTGTCAAACTTTTGTATTTTTTTCATTGGAAATTGAAGTTTGAAAAATTAAGATGCCTTATTTTGGATTACAAAAAAAAAAATTAATTTCAGAAGGATGTTTTATATTGGAATTTTTGATACAAATTGAAAACATCTTCTAATTGTAAAACACCATGCATTTGGAGGGTTAAATAACATTTACTGAATCTTATTTTTCTGGGTTTTTTCAGACAATTCATAGCATTTTTTTTTCCTTCAGGTAGTAAATAAACTGATTCTCAATCCAGTGAGCTGCTGAATGCCTTTTACTGTATCTGATGCTGAACATCTCTGAAGACTGAGTTCTGTATTCCCTTGGTTACTTTTTAATTATATTGCAATAAAATTGCAAGGAATCTAATTTTGCCAGACGAAGCCCAGGGGCTCTGTGAAAGGTGATGGGGGTCCAGCTATTTCACACACTAATTACATTCACAGGGGCTCTGCAATACTGTGCTATTTTTATTCATTCATGAAAAAAAAAAGCTTGTCTAGATCTGAGTGACTTCTATTTCATTCTCAAAAAGAGTCAATGCATTCTTCATTTCCCAAAAAACAGCTGCCCTCTTCTGTTTCCAGAGAATATTACCACCTTTCAAAATCCTAATGGATGTTTTTGTTGAAATCAAAATAAAATACCATCACTCTGCCTGCCTCAAAACAAGAACCCAATCTCAATAAAGCACTGCCACCTTTCTTAAAACCTCTGGAAAGGGTACAATATTAAATAAGAGCTTGAAATATGGGTCTGAGGAGGCAATTGTTTGGGACTTCTAAAAGTATGTCTGCAGTGCCATCAGGAGGTGTGATCACAACATAGGAAAGCTGAACTGAGCTGAGGCCAAGCCAGCTGAGTTACACAGCACAGCTATCAGTACAGACAGACTCTGGTGCATGGACCTGGGGACAGGTATCCCACACACATCTTTCAAGAGACAACACCATCCTAATGGCTCCAGACACCCTTAAGAGCCACCACAAGGCACAGCCAACTCTGTGACCATCCCTCCAGCTGCAGCCAGAACTTCAGAGCCTTAACCCAGCTGAGGACTGATGGGAATTCTGCAGCCAGGAGGCTCGAACACATGGAAAGGGGCTACAAGACTCTTGTAGTTTTTTTCTCTCGATTTTTTGGCAGCAAATTAGGAAACCACAGGCCAAATCTCCAACAAGTGCGATGCTGGTCAGTGCTGCCCAAGCAACACATCACAGCCCACAGCAAAGCTGCTGGACCTGCAGAGAAGTAGCAAAAATGGAGCTTGGGAAAGTGAATGCCAACTAGTATGAGTTATTTTTGAGTTGTGAATTACTCTGACCCATTTCCTCCAAAACTGGCTTCAGTTCCCTATTGTTCTCAATTTTCCAGTTACTAAAGCCATTCCTCCAGGGAATAAAGATTAAACACTTGTTAGAGCATTTCAGGAGGGTGATTCGTCATCTCACACCATGATCACTCTCTTATCTCCTCTGCCCCATAAAATGCATCATAAAAATGCCTGAGTTGCCCTAGTAAAGAAGGATCAAACATATCATTGCATTTACATGAACATTCAGCATAGTCAGATTTACCACTCATGTTTTATACCTTAAATATTATTTATCTCCTTGAAATAGTAACAAATCCAGGCACCCCACACTTATTCTTTCCTCCAAGGGACAGAAAAAATTCCCCTGAGACAGAGAAATGTCACAAAATGTCACCAAAGTCCTATTAAAATAAAAAATCAGTGTCTCAAATAGCTGAAGACAGAGCAAACTGTTCTCTGCCCCCAAGGAAGCCTGGGCATGATGATGCTGATTAAAACTGGCCTCCTGTGTATGTGAAAATCTTTGCCAAATAATAGAGCCTGCCTGGACTTAAGGCACCTCGCTTTGTACGTGTGTTCTGAATGCACGAGATTACCCCCTCAAAACACTATATTTCATCACCTGTTTTCATAGCAAGAACCTCCATTTTGGATGGCAATTTGGGTTTAGAAAGGTAATAACCTAAAGGCAGAAAAAAGAGGAGTGAATCAGGTGGCTGTACCCCTCCTTAGCTCAGCTCTGGACTGGCACAGCCCTGGCATCTCACAGCTCCTGCTTTGTTTTTCCTTCCATAGGTTTTCCATGTGCACCCCTTGACTTTCAACATTTCCCTGCAGTCTTAGCAATAGATTTCCATGCTCTGAGGCTGTAAAAGTTAAACTCTTTGGAAAGAGCATCAAAGCACACAAAGCAGATAAAGAGCTAACATTCATTTAGCCCTTCAAACGCTTCATTTCTGCAAGGTGACAGTTTGCTTTGGTCATAGAGCAAGTCCAAGGAAACGAAATTCCACAGACATGATTTTTCCACAGCACGGGTCTGTAGGTGGAACCAGCTGTATTGGGTTAAAGGCAGCACTTCCAACATAGATAAGTTGTTTCTAATAAACAGAAATTGGAAAAGCCTCCAGCATCGAGACAATATTAAAGATTGAATCCTTCTGGGAAAGACATGTGGTATTTGTCTGGCAAAATTGCTGCCAGCCATCAGTATAATTGTAGAACATTAAGTTTCATCCCAAATGCCAAACATGAAGTGATGCTCCTGTGTGATGTGACAAGCTTCATTTCCTTCTTGAGGAAATCTAGATCATCTTCAGGAGCACCTGCTGAGCACAGGGTGACTGCAACCAATCTCCAGAATGACATTCAAATATTTGCAATTTCACTGCAACACTGCAGGGTTGAGATGACTGGTTTCTATATGGAACATGTAGCCTGAGACTGGAACCAGTAGTGCACCCTGGGAGTGACAGGGGACTGTAGTCCTTAATTTTGGCATAGGCAGTTCAGGCAACCCCACCCCTGTGCAGGGAATTGCCCTGGATATTTCTAGCCAGGCTCAAAGGCTACAAGTGCACTCACTGCAGTCACACAACCACACGCTGATGACTCTCCTTGTTGGGTTAAATTTTGTAAAAGACTAACTCACTTGGGGGTTTAGCCTTGTTTTCAAAGACAACTTTGCAATTAGATTTACAAAAATGCTACAGCAATTTAAAACATCTGCTGAGATTTATAAAAATACTCGAGTAGATTAATGTGCTGAATGTTTTTAAATGTTACTCATGACTTATGCTGGTCCTATGGTTGGCAGGATCATCCAATGGAACCTCAAATTTTCTGTCTCCTTGTTACTTTCACTGATTATTACTTACCCTTCTAGGACTCATACATTATATTCTCTTTTAAGTATGACAGCCTATGACCTAGACCCAAGGTGTACCTTTGGGTCCTGATATTTTAGGGATACATGCTCTCATGTAGAAGACCTGCACTGTATTCACTGTGGGAATATTATGTTGTGTGTCTATGACAATAAACACTGGCTGGCATTTTATAAACTGAAAACTCTCATGAACCATTGCAGTGAGCTGCAGTAAGCTTGGTTGCCCATCCATTTACCATGCAGTTTGATAAGTGGGCAACCTGACAGTCACAGTAACACAGCTTCACTTTCTCCTAAGAACTTCAGGACACAGTTTCTTAAATCAAGACAAAGCCTTTGAAGTTAGTGAGTAGAGAAGGCAATGCTGGCTTTGTTACCACAATCAGAAATACAATTTGAAAGCAGGCATGCTAATCATCAGGACTGCTGCCATATAATTAGCATACATAGTCTGTTCCCAAATTAAGAAGAACTCCCTTGGAAGCTTATTATGCCCTAATATACACCCAGCACATGTATTCACATAGCTGTGTTCTTGCCCCACCTTTGCATTGCTCAGCAGCTGTGAGGAGCTATGTGAAGATCAATGCTAATCTAGATGAACAAGGTGTCTGCAGAAATCTGTCCCACACGTTAGACACTGGGCAATGCATGAAAGGACTCCAGGCTGATGTAACTGCATCAAGAAACCTGTTAAGAGGAGAGATGCCATTCCACGCACCCACATCCACCCTGAACTCCCGGTGCCTCTCTTCATGCTCTGTTCAACTGCAGCCTCTGATACTTCCTGAAAAGCTTCAGGGATGTGGCTACATCTTATGTTTTAATAGTGATTTTCATGTTTTCTGTGCTGGCACCAGGCTAACACACCGCCCACCCCACGGACAAGGGCTTAACCCAGCCTGCTGTGTTTTGCCTTTGTGGGAAGAGAGTGCAGGGGAAGGCTCAGCCTGCTTGGCTGTGCAGAACGATCCCTGAGCCCCCTGCTTCCAGTCTCTTGTCTGAAACTGCAGGAGATCAGCCTCAAAGGAAGGCTAATACAAATGGTCAGCAGCACAGCTCGGATTTTAGCAGATATTATTTCAAGGGTATAATTGCAAATATGGTAGCTGAACATCCAGTGTGTGTCTTGGGACTGTGTGATTGGCAAAAGACAGGCTGGTACTATTACTTGGAGGTTGCATAACACAAATCTGTGCTTCATACAAGTAAATAGACTTTAAATCAAAGTTGCTAAACAACCATTATAAAAGGTGTCCTATTAATTACACTTCTGTGACTGTGTGACAAGGTAAACCAAAGATAAGACTAGTCAGAAACAGACCCTCAAACACAGTCATTGAAAGCAGTGACAAGAGTAGGCATGAGAAGCATCTAGCTCTTGTGCCTGGGTACCACCAGAATGTACAGCAGCCTATAATCTCAACACAAGTAAATGCAATATCCTGGAGACAAATGGCATTGTTCCTCTGTTTAAATTCAGATCTGCTAATCCAAACATCCTCTGAATGAATATCTCTGTTCTACAAGCAGCAGGTGCTCACCAGCTTTTACAAAGAGAAGCTACTTGTTCCGCTATGTACTGGGTAGTTTGGTCATTTCCTAATTAAGTCCAACAGGCTGCTGTTGAAATGTTGCAAAGTGTTAGAGGTAGCTGAAATAAGGAGCTACTGGAAAATGATCTCTTACAATTAGTAGACAATTCCAAGAACAAAGAGTCCTTAAAGGGACATGCAAACACATAGATGGCAGGTCAGAGCAGAAAAGGCTGAGTCCCCCAAGGCTACTGAGGCCACAGCCAGCTCTGCCTTGCACAAGAGCCTCCCTCTGCTGAAACAATCCCACCTATACAAGTTCACACAGAGCAAAAAGAGCTATTATCATAAGTGAGATCACAGCCACCAAACTCTCTAGTCAGTTGCAATCAGAGATTTTAGGTAGCATGATGTTTTTTTACAAGCACCTTATTTCTGAAGTATCCTTTTCAGACTCTCCAGGCGTTAATCCATATGTCATAATCTCTTCTGGTGCATGGGGATTTGGCCACTTAACTTTTCACAGTTTTTTTCATACTTACATTTCAGTTTTTGTATTTTTCACACTATTGGTATTGTAGCACTAAGTTAGGTGCATAGTCTGGCTTCTTTGGGTAATTACTGAATTCCTGCATAAAATTCCACAGACACACCAAATGCAGCATATTTATCGTGCAAGTGTGTTCATTTCTTCTTACAACCCTACATGTTGTCCTTCCCCTCACAGTACCTCTTTGTACCTTGATACTGAGAAACAAGCCTTAGATTAATACTTCAACACTGTTATATGTACCACAAACACCTGCCACATTCTGTAGTCTGATAATACAGTGGATAATCTTCCTCTCTTTATACTCATGTAATTCCACTGACTTTAAACAGCTCTGCTGCTGTTTCACACAGGTAGAGGTGAAGGAAGCCCAGTGGAATAAGCCCAGTCGAGAGCGTCGTTCGCTGAAGGATAGACCAGTGAATCCTTAGGATTATCTGTTACAGCAGCTCATTACTGTTCCAAAACAGAGAAGCAGCATTCAATTCAAAGACTCTAGAGGAAATAGAAGTAGGAATAAAGAGAATTTATGTGAAGGGGACACAAATGATTAGAGAAAAGCCTCCAAACTGTGCTTCGCAAATCTGCATCCTGTACAATCCTCCTAAAAGCAGTTGCTTTTCCACCTCTCACTAAGTTTTAGTGGCAGAGCAAAGATCTCTCTGCCAGGATTCATTAATTAAACCACATGCTAAAGTCCATTTCCTAATGCATTATAAAGCCACTGTATAAACAATGAAAGTCCAACTATTATTAATCAAATTGGTTTTAAAATCCAGTCATTTTCATCATCTTGTGAACAGGGAAGTTGGCTGGAGATAAGGCAGGGTCAGCAGCCTGGTATTTTAAAGGCCTTAAGTTCAATCTTCCTTTTCAGCCACAGACTTGCTGGGCAAATAATTTTTCCCCCCCCCAAAACTTTACTTCCTCAGCTATAAAATGTTGCAAGACAAGTAAGTGAGACCCTAATTGTAGAGGTAGGCAGTGGGCTATTTATGCTTTCAAAGTCTTAGATTTTCATCTCTTTTTTATACTATTTTAGTTGCTGCCTAATTTAACAAATACCTGTGACTCTGAATCAGATTGTCCATGTATCTCTGTGTGTCACTATGGTTTTTGGCTGTACCAAATTGCTACAGAATTGATGTAAAATACAATTGCCACGTGTAAGTATTAAAAAGTGCTTTAACATCAGACAATGGGAAGATGCTGCTGTGTAGAAGTTTGCTCCTCTCTGGTTCCTGGGATGACTGAACAGAACACACAGCCTGAATGGGCAGAACACAGTGAAGGGCTGGGGTCAGATTTAACATTAAACTGCACTTACAAATTTTTATGACTCTATTTAGTATAAATGAGAACACATAAAGCCTCCTGCTTTGTTAGCACAGAAGTCACCTAAGCACTGAGGCAGCTCTCATCCCAAATGGTAAATCAGGATAATTTCACCAGTGTCAGTATTCTCTGTAATGGTCCTACACCTTGAGTAACAGAGGACAGGGGAGTGCAAGGACAAATCCCTGTTCACAGCTGCCCATACACTCAAGAGCTGTGTCTCAACAGCAATTAAACACCCCAAATGCCAGGTATGCCACCAGGACACTGCCCTTGGGGTCAACATCTCAATGCACCAACAGCAGGGCTGCAGCACCAAGGAAGAGTGACGCTTTTCTCTTACCTGAGTTGAACTAAAAAAAAACCCCCACACTTTCTCTGCTTCCAAGGCTCCAGTTCAGAATGTCCTTTCTGTTTGGAAAGTCATCTATGCTGCATAAGCATATGCTCTTCTGGAGCCCTCAAGTAATGTAAGAGGGAAAAGCACACTGGTAAAAAAAAAAATGTGCAAGTGTAAGTATCAGCCTCAGCTTGTCCCCCACCTTTTTACAGTTTGAGTTGAAAGTCAGTCCATGGTTCAGCCTGGGGCTATTGCAGAGCTTGAGATGTCTCCTCAAGGGGAAAGCACAGACGGAAACAGAGCCTTTCCTGTACCTTCTGGCTTCCATCCTGCCAGATGCTGAGCACTCCCAACCCCTCCTGAAGCCAAAACAGCGCTCAGCTGGCTTTCAGTAACAGCTGAAAGTACACTGACTGTCCTCCAGAGCAAAAAATTCTACCCTGAACTATATTTCTTTATCTGTCTGATAAAACATATTCATGTAGTTGCACTCAGTGTTAGGCTAAACTCAATTCAGTCATGAGCAGTAGCAACACCAAACACTAATGCTGTACAATGGTAAGAGCAAGATGATTTATTATATAATGAAGAAAAAAAAATCATTTTCATCAAGTATTCCCTCAGGAGGGTCAGTACAATATAAGGAAAACAAGGAAAAATGTACAAAACAACCTGACAAGAAGGCTCTAGATGAAACATGTTCAAAGCACTTGCAAATGGTGTTGCTGGACAGATGCAGAAGGAAATTAAATCAAGTAATTTTTCCTCTGCAAAACACAGACTGATTTTATTTTTAATAATCCACAGTCCTGCCTTTACCTGCAGACATTTCAGATATAAAGACAAAATTTTAGTTGTGATACATTTTTAAAAGGAGAGATCCCAGACCTACTGTTTGAAAACATTTATTTCAAAATGGATTTCATTTTCCCTTTCACCATTATGCAGGTGGCAAAGGAGCCCAGCTCAAAATAACAGAAGCTCAGACACGAACTTCAAAGAAAACAGGTCCATACTTCTCCATTTTCTGCTATCCATAATCAATAATAGGTGTCCATCTCATCCAGAGCGTCCTTGTATGCACAGTTGCAATTTTTTTTTAAAAAGCACAAACAAAAAAACACATATAAGAGAAAACATCAGCAGTATGAAATTCCTGAAGGTTTTCAAGGTTTGCTCCTACTCAACTAGTCAAAAGTACTTTGAACTGTTTTAGCGGGAGCAAGACCAAATCCTTACAGAACCAGATCCTCAGTCCTCAAAAAGCAAAACCTTGAGAGTGTTGTAATCCAAACATAGGAGTAAAAGACAAATTTTAGCAATGTACCTTGCCTGGCCCAAGCCAACATAGTATCTTTGGCACAGGTACTTCATTTACTCCTGACCCGGGCAAGATTCCCAGTGGTTACAGTGAAAGCATTACTTAAGTAATGTAGCAGAAAGACATCATGCATTAATAAGCTAAAATATGAATTCATGCTTATGGCAATAGCTTTCCCTTCTAATGCCCTATAATGGGCATCTAGGAAAGGAAAAAAGACAAGCAGCTTTACAGAAAAAAATCTGCATTTTGTTACATTGATGACCATCCTAAGCAACTCCACAGAAGTTTTCAGGGTTCCTTTCAATGTACATGAAGAAAGCAAAAAGTCAAATACAGACCAGTGTTAGGCAAGATTTTAACACATTTACTCATTAGTGCAGAATGCAAAACAACAGCTAATGCTTAATACAAACAAAACAGTATCACTTTCATACTCCTCATAAATTCATGGATTACACATGGTTTATTTCTTTGCCTTAGAAGAAATGCTTAAATGAACCATGAACTTCATGTCTCTAAAAATATCATCCCGAGTTAGTAAAGAAACCATTGGAGGAAAAAGAAATTGGAAACGGACATTTAATAACAAGTTCCAAGGAAATCCCCATTTGTTTAGCATGAAAAGAAACAAAGATCCACTGGTTGGACTTGGTTTGAGGGGTTTTTGGGGTTTGGGGTGGGTTTTGCTGTTTAGGTTTAGTGGGGTTTTTTTGCATCAAGGGAAAGAAAACAATACTTATGTTGGAGAAAAACATTTTCACAAATATAATAAATAATTGTTCTGATCCAAAAGCAAAGTGCGATGTAGAATTTTCCTATTTAAACAAAAACAACCTGCAGCATAATGCCTTAAATATTAACAAATCAATTAGTGGTCAGTCCAGTAAAATAAATATGAACACATTGATTTACATTTTGTTTCTAGCAGCAAAAGGTCATTAACCTACTGGCCAATGTGACAGCTTCACAGAAGTCCTGTTTCTTGGGTTTGGTATTTTGTTTAACATGAGAAAAAGATTAATGGGGTCTGGAAAATGGTACTTCAGCTGTACAGTGTTCTCCCCAGCCCATTTTTGTCAAACAGGGTTTGCCCAGGACATGTTTTCAATCTATGTTTTGAACACTGGTTTAGAGAACACCTTTTGCAAAACGAAATGAAATAAGGATCCACTCAGTTTCTCGTGCTGTGAGTTTGGATTGTCCTGAACCCTAATGATAATAATGAGGTGGGGTGTTTTCTCTTTGCAATCAACAACTTTTGTGCTGACAGGAAAGTGGGAAGATCACAAGCTGCCTAGCAAGGCTGAAGAGGGAGAGGAAAGCTTTGGTCGCTTGTAGGAAGGGCCACAACAGAGAACAGGGGCAAAATGAGTCTCAGCAGTTTCTCCCAGCAAAACATCTTTCCTCCCACATAGAAAACCTGTCCTACTCTTGTCACTCAAGTCCCACTGTCTGCTTTATACCTGCTATATAATCCACCACTTTGAAATGCCCAGGAACATCACATTGTTGTTCTCCCTTGAATAAAACAAGGCAGGTTCAGGTCAGACTGAAGCCATACCTCAAAACCAGACAAAGCCCCATGCAGAGAGAAGCCTGCAGACAGCCCCCTGCACAGGATCCCTCATACACCCTCCCAAAAGCACCAGCACACCGGTGTGCTGTAGCAAGATTTCACCACCTGGAGCAAACCAAGTTTAGACACCGCCAGCAGTCACTGGAAATGCCAAATGAGGAGCAGATGGCTGGGCTGAAAGCAGAAGCAGCAACCAAAGCTGGAGTGGTGAACAGCTGATTTTTGGGACTCATGAAAGCAAGCAAAAATGCCTCTGTGGCCCAAGCAACAAGCTACACAACACCAGTACCAGCAGCTCCTCCAGCTCGTATTTCACAAAGTGTTGTTTTTCTGCTACTAATTGCAGCCCGTGGGAAATGCCATGCTTTAATTTACAGCCAGAGGGATGTTTAACCATAATGCAGGGATCACTCTGGTGAAGCACACCATGGTAAGGCTCATCTAACTCCCTCTGTCCCTCTGCACAGTGGTGTCAGACTGGCACACCAAGGGACAGAACACAAAGAGAAAACTGGAGCCCTTCTGTGACTGCAAGCGATGAGGGGGAAAGGCTGATTGAGAGATTTTGGCAAGGGAAATGTTCTTCATGGCTACGCAGAGGGTGAGACAGGGGCAGGAAAGCACCGAAGAAACAGACTTACAGGCTGTCAAAAGTGCTCAGTGAGTGCTCTGGAATCTGAACACTCATCTCCCAGTGAACAAATCCCATTTAATTGAGCTTTGTGCAAAGGAGGGGAGGGAATCCCATTCATGAGGATGTCCACTGCTCTGCCTGTACCTGCAGGGCAAGGATCAGCATGGAATGCTCTAGGGGTTTGTTTCTGGCTACTCTACAAGAGCTCAGCTTGCCTGGATTTAGGAAGGCTGCAGTAAGGTTGTGTGGCTGCCTGATGCTCAGGCAGCTAAAGAAACAGCACTCAATTTCTGAGAGCCAGCCAAGTGCAACAAACCTTTTGAAGGTAGACAGAAAGATGAATAAAAACTATCTGGGTTTTTTGTTAGTTCACTCATTTTTCATTTTTAAGGCAAGCAGAAAGTCCTTCTGGAATGCAAGAGGCAGGATCAGAATGCCAAAAAAAAAAAAGGAGGAAGGGGAGCTACCTTCCACATTATGCACTAGGTACAATTTATCCCTGGTAAAATGATACTGAAACCAATGGAGCTGCACCTAATTCAGGGTACTGCTTGAAGATGGGTGAGATGGATGATGCTTCCCGTACCCTCCCTCTCCACCTGCCACTGAAGTCATTGAGGCTACACCAGTGAACAGCTGCAGCAGCACAATGGGGAATCAGGTCCAAAGGCCACCTACACACTGCACTTGCCACTGGAGCCAATGTTTTAGAAACACTAAATTGGATTCCAATCACAGCTCCTCACATCTACCCAAACACTCAGAAGAATAAATGTCAGCCCTACTTCTGCTTTTTCTCCCCTTTCTCCTTTTGCTAAGGAATATCAAAACAAACACATACCCTATGAGTTTGTCTACACTGAAAAAGTTTTATGAATACTTCCATGTGGCCGAAAAGCTGTTAACTCAAACAATCATCACTCCTGACATTTAAATCCTACCTAACTTTGGATTTTTGATGGTCCGTAGAACAGCGAAGTTCACATCAAGGAACAGTAAAATCCATCCTGAGATGGAAAAAGAAAGAGGGGGGGGGGAAAAAACATCCAATATTGGTACCTCTAGTTCAAATGAGCATTTCAGCTTTGCTCTATAACACCCATTGGGCTTTATCCAGGGAATGGCATGGAAGTAGGACACACCAATATCTGCTGTCCATGGTCCAGGCAGCCCTGCTCTCCCAGAGCGAGAGCTACAGGCCAGAAACCAGCACTTGTTCTCTTCTACATCATTATAGAAAGACATTACAGCTGACAGGTCCTTCCAATCTATTCTCAACCCTATTCAGTCTAAGGCAGAATTGAGCAAAGCACATCTCACCTGAGCAGGTTTGCTTTACATTTCACTTCATTAAGTCACTGAGATCCCCAGAGTCTCTCTTCAGGGAGATGAGCTACACACATGGTGCATTAAAGTGTCCAGGCAACAACACTAAGAATCTTTTTTCACTGTGAAATGGTAAAAGAGAGTATTTCTGCATGGGGCTAATCAGCTGAAATCAATGTCAAATGTTCAGAATGAAATCTGCATTGCAGAGGAAGCAGTAAGAGGCAAGACCCTCCAAGGAGGAGAGGTATGCACAGCCTTTCTACAAGGATGTGGAAAGAACCTACCCTGGGCTGTAATGGGGGCCAGAAGCAGCAATGTGCGGACAAGTACACCACCTAACTCACACATTCACAGGCCCTATTCCTGCCCCTCTGTTACAAGTTGCCCAGAGATTCAGTCTGCTGTAGGGAGGCGTTCTGGAGCACTGCTCTGTGGTGTGCAAAGAGGGGAGTGAGCTTTGCACATGGTCCACCCACGTGGTAGAACCACAGAAGTTCCCAGCACTTCTTGGGCTTTGCATATTCATGCAGAAGGCTGAGGAGAAGGCAAAGTCCTCCCCGCCACTCAATACAACGAAGAGCCTTAGATAATTAGCAAACAAACATCAAAAACACTTCATGTCCCGCACAGCGTCATCCTGCCAACTATGATAGAAAAAAAACCTAACCATACCATTAAGTTTGCAGGTGTTACATGTATAGCTCGAGAGCATACTCCTATCAAATGGAGCACAAAGCAGGGCATGTGGCAAACAGCAGGCGAGAGAGACAAGCTGCTCTAGTTGCAAACTACTACCGAGGGTGGCGCGTCATTGTACGTAGCCCAGGTTCTCCATCTCGCTCCTGTACCGCTGCTCAGACACCTTGCTCTTATGCTGTTTGCTTTCCAAGTGCTGCCTAAACTCCATCTCCTCGCTGGCGCCGGCGTTGCACATGGAGCAGTAGAACTGGCCACTGGGCGTGACACACATGGCCAGATCCCGAGGAATCCTCTGGCGTGAGCGGGGATTGAAGTAGGGACCTGAGGAGCCAAGAGAAAAACCTGTTTTGTCTGTAGGGAATAAAAGCTTGAGGCAGCTCGGGGACAATTTCTAAGTCCACCGAACGATTAAAAAGCAGAAAAAGATTTGCTTCACTAACTGATTGGAGTTTGAACCTTATTTTCCCATGATTTCTCTGCTGATATCCAGATTTACCAGAGCGTAGCACACAGGGCAGCAGTACTTGCTGGAATCTTTTAAAACAGTAGAATGGGCTAAGTGCCCTAGTCTTATTGAAAATCGATTGGGCTTTGAAAATTAGCAGTCTACTCATTTAAGTAACGAATGAATTCTTTTTTTTTCTTAATCATCCAATTCCAGAATTAGAACAGTCTTTTGATCAGAATAAGCTGCCTCAGTTTAAAACTCACAAAATAGTATTTCATAGAACTTTAAAAGATTCATCTTGTCCACATGACAGCGCTTAGAACAACATGATTAAACCAAGCTTCACCAGGAAGCAGCCAGTGTGTGCTCATAAAACAACTTAAAATGAAAAAAAGAAATAGATGCTGAGCTGGAGACTGCAATACAGTCTTTAAATCATAGTAAAGAGACAAAGTTAGTATCTAACACCTGAGAAAGGACTCTACACTAGAACAGATGGTCTTAGAGGGAGGCTAACATGCTCTCTCATTCTGGTCATGGGAGTGCAAGTACAGGTTGATGCGCCACAGTAGGAGTCAAAGCACCTGGCCATCTGCCAAGAAAATAAAGCAGGGAAATTGTCACCACTTAGAGCAGCCTTAGAGACAGGCAGATGGTAAATTAAGTTACAAACTGAGAAACAGAACTAACAAGCAGGCTGACAAAACAAAGCAACTTCAGCAGCTGGGAAAAAATCCATGCAAACATGAAGGATCAGCAGAGCTTGGACCAGCTCCTTTTACAACCTGTCTCTGCTAAAACAGACGTCAGAAACAGAAGAAAAACAAGTCTGTTTGATATTCATTGCTATTCCAAGTATAGAACAGATAGATGCAAGCTCCAAGTTACCTGTGTTGTTCTGAACTGTATACGTATTTCTTCTGTTCTGCATCATCTTATATTCATTCCCTTCTTTCCTTGCCCTTCGCTTGCCCAGTTCTGATGCATCCCTGAAGATTAAACAAACGTGAACAGCTGCAATTCAGAGTTTCCTGAGAAAAAGACTGCCAGAGACACTGCCACACACTTCCAGCCTGAGCATGAAGTTGAACAATACCTACGAGAACGAGTTATTCTGTGCTTCTGCAAGACGCAGCCTTTTGGCATGATTCTTCCCTTGGTAGTGAGCCTGTGCCACAGCCGGGGAACTAAACGAGGCATCACAAAGCTTGCAGTAATCATTCTCTGTAGCCAAGATCACTCGGCCACCTGGCTTACTGGATCCCATCTAGCAGCAAAGGGAGAGACAGCATGTGAAACGTGAGAAGGTTATATTGTTGAAGTATTTCAACCACAGGGACTGAGACCTTCATCAGACAAGCGAGAGAGCTGGAATTAGAGGGTGTGTATTAAGACACTCAAGTTCTCCCTCAAGTGTTCTTAGAAGAACTTCCTTTCTCCTGTCTCAGCCTCCAGGACAATCTGTAAATTCCTAGAGATTTAGGCAAATCCCTGGCCTCAGGTGGAGAGGAAAGCAATCTGAACAAATGCCCTGTATCTCTGCAATAGTTAGAGAGACTTGTTAACATCACAGCAGTGATTTAACTCCTCTACTCCTGACTGCTGGAAGCTGATGCACAGTGACTTTCACACTGAGGAAGACCCATTGTGAAAAGTAAAGCTGCTGCTCTCTCCTATTTACAGTGGACCTAATCTCTCCACAACACTCTTTCTTTACACAGCTCCCCGATCACAGCAAGAAGAAAAAACAACAGCAGAACTGCCAAACCTCTGATCCTTTCCCTTCAGTTAGGGGGACACCTGGATCCAGAGGGAAGGACTCAGCCTCACATGAATAGCTCCTGCCACATGAAGGACACCTTGCCTGTCCAGTCAAACCACATACACTGACTGGAGCAGCAACCACGTCTCCTCAGCATGTAACATCCAAAGAAAAGTGTTTTGTAAACAGTGCAGCAGCAGTGATTCATTCAGCCATGTCACTGCAGCACTTGCCAAGTCAACTTTCTCTCCCATCTCCTTTGATACTGCTCCACCTTACAGACACACACACAATTCTGACTTCTGTCTTACAACATGAATACTCACATGGCCACAGAGTGGTATTTTTATTGCCATGGACCAATTTCTCTACTAAAGAATGCATCATCATCAGATACCCTGGCAGGTACAGCAGCCATGTCCCAGTACCTTGGTCTGGGCCTCACACCATCCCAGTTCAGATCTGAGCTGCAAAGCCAATTTACACAGGGTTCAGTCTCCCTCTGGTGGTTCCAGCAGTGTCTGGAACAATCTGCCACTTTGCAAATGCTCTTGGCTTCCCTACAGACGATAGAGGCTTCTGCTTTGGGAAGTGACAGGCACAGCTTCAATCCCTGCAGCACAGATGTGCTTCCCTGCACAGTCACATGAAAAGCCAGGTTAGCTGCCACATCCCATGACAATCCCAAGGGATGAATTTTATAAGAAAGCAAGAATCACCTCTTTTGCCTCTAATGCGCCCAAAACAGAATTCATCTGGATCACGAAGGGAACAATCCATTCACTCTACACACAGGAATGAGCACTTCAAAAGGAACAACAAAAGAGGAATTAGCTAACAGCCCTGGGCAATGGGTGTAGGAGCACCAAAGCACTTTTTCCATGTAGGCTTCCCTCACAAAACAGAGGGATGATTGTGCAGAGTGGGTGCCACGCCCTCACATCCAAATCCAGTTCCAACGATGCTGTTTTATACCTGCCTTTAAACAACCGTAATCAGCAGCACATCGGACTTACTTAGGAATCAAAGCATTTGCCAAGCAGAAATAGAACATTTGAAGTCAATATTGTGCTGCAAGGGCAGATCAATATCTGCATCTTCAAAGGAAAGCAAACAGCTCACAACAGGCCATTTCCACCATCCTGTGCCATCGCAAGGAAAATTCCTTCCCAACTCCTGCCGTAATCCTTAAAACCCGGGACCTAGTTATCCTTACTGGGGGCTTGGTGACAAGTAGGAAACATGATCTCAGTCCCGTTCCCATGCCTTACCTGAGTTGGAAGGGAGACAACCTGAGGCGGGGCAGGCTCAACTGTATTACTCATCCTGGCAGGTGCTGGGCAGCTGTTGGCAGCATAGTAATTTCGGAGTTTCTTACTGTGATTTTTACCCTGGAAAGAGAACTCAGATTAATCACTGTCCTAATAACAGTACCTCACACTGAATGAAAAATGATACAGACACCGAAATGAGAAAGTGGCCATGAAGATGGCAGCTCAGGTAAAGGAGCTGTCATTCAGAAAACAACAGCTCTGAATTCGAGAGATCCTGGAATCCCTGCCTTTCTCCAAAATGCTCATCACCTTACATGACTGGGCCTCATCTTCAACTGACTTTCTCAATAAGGTTACAATTAGCTTCTCAATCTGTTTCCATTTCACATGAAACCAGTATTTTGTTTTTTGAACATGATATATTCACTGCTTTGCAAAGTTTTTTGGTAAGCCTGAACACACACAAACACATACACACTTCTTCATGAGATTGCCAACTGAGTTAAAATATGAGATTGAACACAGAAACTAGCCCTCCCTCCTGCCTAGCGCTGTGTAAGATAGGGCAATTCAAGACTAACAAATTCAATCTCTCTGTAAGAAGTGCATGCAGTCTCTCCTCTGTTTCAGACAACTCAACCAGGTCAGCTCAAACAAAATTAATTTTGTCTAAGCTGATCCAGCTAATGAGTTTTTGCAGAAATGGCCTCACAGATCACTGGTATGTGTTGCCTCAGAAAGCAGACAGTGATAAACACATGGCAGCAGCCCCTTTCCTAATGGCACAGCTGGATCCAGCAGAAAACATCTGTCCAGGCCTCACAAAATCGTGTCAGGAATCAGAAGTTGGATTTTATTTAACTAGTGTAGAGGTGAAATATGATCTTTCCTTTGTTTTGTGTGCCCTATAAGTGTCTGATTTTTCACCCATGCCATCCTGGTACCATTTCTCTGCCTCTGTGGACAAAGCTTCTGCAGAAAGCTCCAGTGATGGCACCTTAAATGAAAGCACTGCATCATGTCAGTACAACCAGGAAATCCAAACAGAGCGAAGACATAGCTACAGAGCATTTTCAGTCCATTAGATGGTGCAGAGGTAGCTCCAGATAAGCCAACTCAAATGCTGCTGCTGGTGTGCAGCCACCTCAGTGCAGCACTCAAAACCCCCTCAAGAAGCTTAGTCCTCATGCATTAGCCCACACTTCCCTCTGTGCTGCCACAGCAACGCTGCTGGCACTGCTCACGCTGGCAACAGGAATTTCTACACAAGCTGCAGATGCAGCAGAGCCCCAAAAGCTGCTCCCCTCACCTGGTAATGAGCCTGGGCTTGCTGGGCCGAATTCAGAGTGACATTGCAAAGCTTACAGCACAAGGGCTTACATAGCTCCTCCAGCATAGGGTCCTGCTCCACCACCTTTGCAAGTTCTTCTTCTTGTGTGTGATGAAAAGAAGGCCCCAGTCCGAGAGACTTTGGTGGGGATAGTGGTGAGCTGGCCCTTGGCCTTGTAGCCACTGACATAGGAAGAGATGAAGGCTTCTCAGGATGAGGAAGAAGTCCTGCTTGCTGTAGAAGAATCATTGGCCAGGAAGACTGTGGGCATGCTACTTCTGAAGGATGAGGAGTCGTCTTCAGACCTAGAGCAGAGAGACACGAATGCTGAAACAAGCAACACTAACAGGAACATCAACAGTCCAGGGGCAACTTGTGTAACTCCACTGCCTCTACTTTATGCCTTTTCACAAAGCCAAGCAGGATAAAGTCAGTTTATAACACTTCACCTCACAGGAACAGCAGCATCCCAGACAACCAGGGCCAGATTAGAAGATATTGTGTAAGAAGCCGATCCCATGGCACCCTCCTGGACAGGTGAAGATGCCTAACCATCCACAGAACCTGCCCACCAGCATTTATGGCCTAATACTTAATGAGCGAGAAATAATGACATACAACATGCACAGCACAAAAAGCTGAGAGAGACAAACATCCACATCCTCTGACAAGCTCACACTCAAAGAGAAATATTACACTGCTTTGCTACAATGATGATTTACAATGAATCTGAATATTTCAAAGCAGGTTTATTGTATATAGGTAGATACAAAATACATTAATACATCTATCCCTCAAATACCCACAAAGACTCTCCTGAGACTTTACACTTAACTCTTCTCCAGTAAGTCAACAAAAGAGAAAGAATCACCTGGAGTACACCTTGTTGTACACAGTCAGCTCCCAAGGGCTCTCTCCCATGGTCTTGTTGATTGACCTTGAGTTATTTCTTTCACTTTGACTACAACCAATGCAACATTTAAAGCTACATCTTTTTCTTCTGCAAAATGGAGAACTTATCTCACAGTAGCCTTTATTCAATTATTTCTCAGTTAATTCAAGTTATTAGAACTAACCCTCCATTTCCAACAAAGAGTTCTGAGAGGTTTATTTAATTAAAGTTTATAAATCACATCTAAAGCCAGGACGAACATCCCTGTAATAATGCAGAGCAGTCACATTATGAAGCAAGGCACAGCTACTTTTGTTAATGTCTTATTAGCTTCTTATCATAACAAATCCTGTTCACTGCCACACTGGGATCAAGAGAAGCATTATCTTGGCCTCTGCAGATCACTTCCAGCTAGGGCTGCATTGGTAGCAACCGTGTTTATGCTACGGGCTTTGTTCATTTGTTTAAGCAAAGAATGAGCTACATCTGCACTTTAAAATAACAGAAATTACAGAAAGATGAATGAAAAAACACCTTGGAACTTTGTTCCTCAGTCATGGGTGAAAACAGAGTTTAAATGTAAAGGCATTTACGAACACAGAGAAGCAGAGAGCATTTATCTGGGATAACTTCTGGGATTTTCAATCTGCTAAAATTAGCTGGACATAAATACCTTCTGAACTCAAGCTACAGAAAATCCCAGTTGATGCCTGCAATTTTGGGTACTGTATTCTCTGTCTTTGAAAGTTTCTATTTGAAAGCTTTCTATTAGGAAAAATAAAAAATAATTATAAAAAGAACATCAGTGGGACTAAAGCACTCAAGTGACAAAAATATTTCTGAAATGTTTACCTCAAACCCATCCTTACAAATAATACAAGACTGGAGGCAGTTCAGTTACTAGCAACTAAAGGTAAGGAAAAAAAAAGTTCATATTCATCATGGTTAAATACATCATAACACAGGCCTATCAAGGCAGATAAGCATGCCAGCTAATTTCAAAGTTTTATTACACCAGTATAATGGGTCTCTTACCTTATAATGGGAGTAAAGTATAGCAAAATACTTTACAGAGCAACATAAAGAGATGTACAGTAAATGGCAATCAAGGTTCATCTGCTTAATTTTGCATGAGCATTGGTTGCATCATGTCTTCTTGAAAGTGTCACAAATGGGATTTGTCATGTACAAGAGAGGACTCAGTGCTTACAGGATCTACATCCATAGGGGGAAAAGTATAATAGAGTATTCTTAGAAAACCTTTAAATGTAAGGTCATTGACTGTTTCTTAAAGTAAGCAGTAGTCTGAAGACAAAATTAAGGCTGCATGGGCAATTTCAGTATTAGAACTTCTTGACATATGCGATTCTATATTCTGACAGTGCTCTTTCATCACTGAAATTGCTCAAATTATGTTGATTTCTTTCTTACTGATGTAATTTACAAGAAAAAAAATCACTCAAATTCAGCTTATTTACATGTCCCTTTAATCCTCTACTGCTGGTTGTTACAGATATCCTGTCCAGGAGAAGGTAAAAGGACATTTTGAACTCCTCCTTTCCCTTCACATGAGAAGCTGTAAAATCTACACTACGACACAGCAAAGGAATGAGGAACCACCATCGTCAAGGACTCCAAACAGCACAGCTCAAGGCAGGGTAAGGACGTGCAGCTCTCCAGAGTGAGCTCAGGAGACATTCTGCCTCAAGACAGCACCTCTCAGAACTCAGCCATGCCTCCTCCAACATGTTGTACGGGCCAGGATATCTTTCCATTCCATGCCAGCTGTTCTCGGGTGGGTGAAAGGGAGACAGGTACACGGCCCTTCTCCCTGCTTTTGGGTTGGGGCATCCCAAAGGCAGCACTGCAATGGGAATCCCAGCCTTCATGCCCTGAATATCACAGCCTGATAGTGCCCAGGCACTGCTGGTGGCACAGGTAACAGGGAGTAGTCTTCCCAGCTTAGAACAGCACAGGACCGGGGAAGGAACTGGTCTGGCCTCAAATCTGAGCATCATTTGATGGGGAAGGCATAATGTGACCTTCCCTGGCCATAAGTGTGTAAGCCACAGGGAGAAATTCACGTGTTCCCACCAGAATTAGCTTTCAAATGCAGCTGAGGCAACCAGCAACAGCGATGAAATCCACAGAAATGATGGACAAGCTGTGAGTTTCACTGGTTTGTTTTCAAGACAGGAAGTGTTTCTCCTGAAGTCCACTTGTATGTCAAAACACGGACATCATTTAACATAACTGTGCCAGAAAGTTTCCTCTGCCCACTGTCTGGGCCTCAACCTTCACTCTGAAAGGCAGGCTGTTTTATAATGCTGCAGGGGCTGAAGACAAACACACACACCATGCACAGCTCTACCTCAAGGTACACTGACCCTCTGCAGATGAGGGCACACATTCAGTAACCCAGAACCACCTCTTACGTCAATGGGGTATCAAAAACCACGGTGTAAATCCCGACTCCTTAGCAGACATTCCTGCCAAGCTCCTTGCCTTGCAGTCTGGGGGATGGAGAATAAGGGAAAAAACCCGCCCTGGCACCGACTGCCTTGGAATAACCGCAACCCGAGCCAGAAGAGCTCACGGCATCCCCCGCCACCACCCTGGGAAACGCAGAAACCAAAGCGGGCACCGCGGAGAGGCGGGGACGGACACACAGATGGACGGACAGACACCCGCATCACCGCACGGCTCCGGCATCCCGGGCACGGCAGAACCAGCGCGAGTCCCTCCCCGCTGCTCCCAGCCCCGCACCGACAGCAAAGGCGGCCCCGGCCCCGCGGAACGCGCCTTCCCCCCCGCACATCCCGCACGTACCGCGGCCCGGGCCCCGCTCGGTGTCCGCTGCCCCCGCTCGGCTCCGCAGGGCCGGGCAGGGCCGGGGCCGCGGGCTCGGAGCCGGCAGCTGCGGGAAGTGACGGCGCCCGAGGGGCGGGACAGGGCTGAGCCGGGCGGAGCCGAACACAAACACGCTTCTGCCTCTTCTTCTTCTTCTTTTCTTTTTTTTTTCTTTTTTTTTTTATAATAAGGCATTACGGGTTAAGGCGCTGTCGGAAAGTTGCTCCAAAAAAATAATCGGTTGTGGTTCTGCACAAGGTCATTTTATTTAATATTTTTTTATTATTATTTTTTTTTACCTCCTGGTTTTCACAGCAGAAATGACAATTAGCCTGATTTGCATATATAAACATCTTCAGCTTATTCATGCTGCTCGTAGCCAAAGTGAGTAATAATTTCCCCTCGAGCCACCAAGGCCTCACCCGTATGGTTGGGCCACCCTGTTTCAAAGCACATGGAAGTTTCTGTTTTCTCCCTTTTTGTTGGAACAGGAAAGTGCTGAGAAGTCACTACAAGCTAAAACCATCACCCGGACTTGACGGTACCATCAGCCGCCCCACCTGGGGATGCATCACTTAGATGCACTCATTGTTACCAATTTTTGTTACACTTTAAAAAAATACTTACCAGATTCACAAAAAGAACCATGGGATCATGGAAGATTTGCGATAGAAGGGACCTTAGAGATGATCTCATTCCGATCCCTTTGCCACAGGCAGGGACACCTGCCACTATCCCAGGTTGTTCCAAGCCCTGTCTAAGCTGGTCTTGAACACTTCCAGGGATGGGGCAGCCACGGCTTCTCTGGGCAACCTATTTGAGCGCCTCGACACTCTTACAATAAAGAATTTCTTTCTAATATCTAATCTAAACAACTCCTCTTTCAAATTTAAGCTATTACACCTTGTCCTGCCACCTCATGCCCTGGTAAAATGTCCCGCTCCAGCTCCCTTGTAGGCTCCCTTCAGGAGCATCACTACAGGAATTCACTGACTCCCTCACCGCGTTCACATCTGGCTCCAAAACTTGCTTATGCCGTCTTTCCCGATGAAAGGATAAATATCCCGTGAAAAAAAATAAAAAGAGCGATTAACCAAGATGCCTTAACGATTAATCACCCAGGTTATCCCTGTCCCTCCTTCCTGCCACCACCCCAACACCACCTTCACTTGTTGCATCCTGTTGGCTCTCACCGAGGCGCCGTCATTTCAGACCCCGAAACCCCAAACCATCAGGGCGTGCGTATTTTAAACGTTATTCCCCTTCGATCTCTAATTTGTACGGGTATCCACCGGGCAGGCCACTCTCTTTTAACACCGCCACACTCACGTACAGCGACTCGCTCCCAGTGGCAGCTCGGACACCAAAGCGAGCTGGAGATCCAACTGGGAGAAGGGTCAACAGCGGGGCAGCTCCGCTCCGAGGTGGGCGGTGTGACCTCGCGGCGATGGCCGGGGCCGAGCGGCGGCGCGGGCGGGACGATCCCGCGGCTCCTCCCGGCGCTCCCGGTCCCCGCACGGTCGCACCCCCGGGACCGCGGGCTCCGCGCCCGCCTCCCCCCGCCGCGGTTCCCGTTCCGGCGGGCGGTGCCTTCCCCATCCGGGGTCAGCCCGCTCCCTTCCTGTTATTCCCGTGCGGGAGGCGGCNGGCGGGGCGGCGGCTCCGGGCCGGTGAGGGGGCGGCGAGGCCGCGGCTCAGAGGTGAGAGAGGGAGTGGTGCGGGGTCGGTGCGGTGCCCGGGATGGGGGGGCTCCGACAGGCGGAGGGGCAGCGGGTCCCGGGGAGAACCGGGAGAGCTCCTCCGGCAGCGCTGGGACGCGGCTGCGAGAGGAGGAATAGAGGCTTGTTGTTCTTCCAGCGTGGGTTTATTTCAGAGCCCGTTTGTGTGCGTGTGTCCCAGCGGTGCTGGGGATGGGCTGTGAGTGGATCAGAGCCTGTCCCGGGGTGTGTGTATATGTGTGTGTGTGTGCATATATATGTGTGTGTGTGGATCCCGGTACAGCCTCCCCTGCCCAGATGCGCTCGACTGACGGTGGCAGTGTCGCATCTCTGCGACCTGCAAAACCTTCTCTTAAGCTGTCCAGTGATCTGCTTTTACTGCTGTTATATATAAAAGTGCTGTTTCTCACCACTATTCGTGTGTTTTCTAGTAGGGTGAGTGTGAGCGAAACTTTGGCCAAACTAATGCAAGCTGCCTGTTTGGTTTTGTTTGGGGTTTTGGTGGCAGTTTGCATGTGCCTGAAGTTATTAAGGTGTCAGACCAATTCTCTTGCCGTTTTGGGTATGTCTCTAAATTTATTTTTGTTCTATAATTGTTTTCTTGTTGACCAGAGATGTGATTGAACAGAGGTCACTTCATAAACATTGCCTATACAGAATAAGCAGGAGGAAAGTATGTATTTGAAAGTAAGCAATAGGGACTGTGAAGCTTTTCTTGATTTAATTCTCCTGCAAACTTGTGCAAAAGTGCTCAACTGGATTTTGAATCTGGATTCTGTAGCACTTGATAGAAGAAATCTATTCTGTTCTGCTAGTTGTTTGTACCCTCACATCCCTTGCTTTGAGCTGGAGCAGGTATTCAAATTGATCCCATTAGATAGAGTTAGAAACTTCCCTATCATGATCTGAATCATTCTTTGGTTTCTGCCACCTCACAGTTAATTTATAGAGATGTTCTCATACTTGTTGCTTCCATGCTGCGATTCTAAAATGTAAGGTAAAAATCAAAGTCCAACTTTGTGTGTAAACTTCATTACTTCCTAGGAACGTTCCAGTATTCAGGGTGATGGGATTTAATGGTTTGTCTGCTCTGAGGAACCGACTGGATAAGCTGGAGCTTAAAGCTTCCCAATAAATAACTTTACTCTCAAACAATACCATTGGCAAACTTTTTCAGTCGTTACTTATTTGGAAGCATATTTTAGCCAGTGTAGACAAACCACACATCAACCAAGCTCATAACAGAGGAATTTGTGAAACCACAGAATTCATTATGGGGTCTATGAAATATGCTGCTTTTTTCATTGTCACAATAAATACAACAACTCCAGAGCTGCAGTTGAAATTTGACTGGCACAGATGCCCTACATTTCCTAGATGTTCACCTGGTGCCATTCTTAGCAACCTGCAGACAGCATTTCATGGTTTCCTCAGAGGAGGAGAAGCCCAGCGTACAAATCCTAATTGTTTGGCTGCTTCAAATTGTCGTTCTCTGTTAATGACAAGTTTGTTCTGTTCCTCTTTGCAGTTTTCTGCCTGAATGATTGATTGCAATGTGAGGGTTTTTTCGGGTTTTGTTTCAGTTTCTTTTCTTTCTGGAGTATTCTTTGGGAAAGGTGATGTAGCTGAGCTGTTTACAAAGCAGTTTTGCTTTATTGGAAGTCATAAAGTAGTTCCAATACCTAGTTAACTGTTCCTCTGATAATCAGGCTATTCCTGCTTTCTGCGAGCAAATGGGGATATGTTTTCCTGGATAAATCACTCTTTAAAAGTTGCTGAAAGGTGTAGAATATGAATTTCTGCAACCAGCAGGGATTTCATGCTTTAGCATAAAGCTGTCTCACAAGACCAAATGTATCATAGTGGGTTTCCAGTGACTGGAAGAAAATAAAACACCTTTAAAAGGTGTTATCACATAAGGAATGGACTTCCTGATCACAGCTGTTCCTTGGATTGTAGTGTGTGATGTGCTTTTTAGTGGCTTGTCACGTGTAATACAACTTTCAACAACCTTGATAATCATCATAGTTTTCATTCAGAAAGAAATTAAAGTTATCTATAAATTGCCAGGTAACCAGCCCAAAGCTGGCATTCAGTCTGCAAAACACTACTTTCTTAAAAGTTTTGCACGTAAAAAGTCAACTCATTAAGTGGTCTTTGAGACTTCTGTGCAGATTCTCTGGGTACAAGGAATACTCTGAACACTTTGCAGATATCGTTCACATCAGACAGATGGAAAAGGGCAAAGGAAATTGAGATGATGAAAGTTTAGTTCCAAATCACTCAAGAAATACTATCATCTCTAGACAGGTAACATGTGGGTTTGCTTTGCCTCATTGAGTACATTAATGAAAGTTAACAAATATTGTGGTTAATAGGACATTTGAGAAATGATGTATTTGGGTGAGGGGAAGCTTTTTTATTTAAATTTTGGTCCTGATGCAGAAACTGATTTTTTATTTATAGTTAGACAACTAGTCTTTGCAGTTTAGTCTTAAAACACCATTATAAAACTAAGTTTTGTCTTACTACTTACTGGTTTGTAATTACTAAAAAATGTGTGTGAACTGGTAAACCCTCCCTGTTGAGGAAAAGTGGGCCATATGTGCATTTTTGTGTGTGTGATGGAGCTGGAGGGAAGATTAGGGAAAGAGTAAAAGTTTGTACTTTGTCAAACTGAGGAACAGACTGGCTTCTTGTGTAAGATGAGGTTTGGGGGGTTTGCAGCTTTTTATGCATTACATTCCATTCTTGTGGGAGTTTTGTCTCATCCCTTCATAAAACCAGACATCCAGCTGCTCCAGTGGGTGATGCCTGTCTGAAATTGTAACTATGACTGGGAGAGGCCACAAAACTATTTACGTTAAAACTGGATGGGAATTTGCTTTTGCTCTTGAAGTTGAATGTGTCACAGCAGAGAATTTTGTCACAAATGTTTCTTTGTGGTATCCTAATCCAAATGAGAGCAGTGGAGAGAGAAAATAGATTTGTTTCTCTCTATATTTAATTGGGCAACAAACGTTTGGGAATTGTTTTGAGTGCAGTTTTGGTCTTGATCATCTCCAGATTTTCCTCCCAGCTGAATTTGTTCTGTAGATGTATTTCTGAATGGTTAATGAAGTGTTAAATGAACCAGAAGTAATACTCTGAGTATTAACTACTGGATTTTTTTTCTTGCAGCACTGGTATAGTATTAACTTTTAACAAAATCAAAACAAACAAACCCACTCAATCAGTCAAACAAACAAAAAACCCAACACAAAACCAAGCCCAGCCAGCGGGTGGAGGAAATTAAACTCATTTAAAAAGGTAAAAAGGCATTTTTATAAGTCCTGTATGTTAACTTGTGGTCAAATGCAGCAGACTGAGTACAGTTTATGCCATCCTGGATCTGACTTTTCAATCTAAGCAGTACTTAAAGGTTTTGCAGCACACGTGTTGTTTTATGTAGCATGTATTACACTTGAATTCTATAGCAGTATTTTCCTGGTTAATTTTGGGCACAGATTTTCTGAAAGGCAATCTAAGAAACCAGTGTATTTCGAACAAGAAATGTCAATAGGTATCATCACTTGTTCTCCATTATGTTGTTCTTAAAACCACCAAAGCAGGGAATAAAAGCACTTGGTCCATTATGCCTTCTAAGTAAACTCCCTGAGAATGTTTCTAGTCTGTTTGTGGAAAACTGTGCTCGTACCTGTGAGCTCCAGAAGTTTAAAACTTAAATTCTAAGAAGGCAACTTACATTTGTCACGTTGAAGGGGGGAAGTGATGGGGCACTGGTGAAGCTCTTGCCCCTCGGGCATGTTGCAGACTTGCAGGGGCAGAAGTGAGGGACTCCTTCAGTCTAGTTGAATAACAGTGGGTCAAACATAGAACTTAAGGTTCAGTGGTCTCTGGTTTCATGCCCCATTGTTTTTTTACCAGTGGAGGGTCAGACAAATCTCAAAGAGGCTGTTTTTTGTCTACCCGTTAACACATTTCCTTGAATTAACTCACTTTCACGGATTTCTGTGTCGATAAACTCTGGTAGTTTTGTCTTCTGATTAAAGAAACACTTGCAAATGTAGCTTTTGAGGGTTGTGAACCCCAGAGCATATTTGTCAAACTCAGGAGACTTACTGGATTGACTAAGACTGACTGTAAATTCACTGGAATTTCGAGACATCTGAGTCACATTATTGACTGTATATTATGACCCTCTTCTAAGGCAAAGAAATGTGGAGAAACATCCCCTGGGTTATTTTCTCTCAAAGGGAAAAGAAAGAAAACTGAAAGGTTGCCTCCTTGATTGTACAACATGTCAAAAAACTTTATCTGTCATTAAGACTTAACTTGTTTCTTTTTTCCCATACTCATTAGTCAGTCTTTTGCCAATACTTAAGTAACCGTTAATGTGATGAATGACTCTTGCCCAACATGTTCCAAGACTGTTCCTGATTTTTTAACTCTTGCAGTTAACTTGGGTCATACTCGTTCCAGAAACATGGATTTTCTGCTGAGATTACATTTTTTTGTCTTGGAAAAGTGTCTCCGAGCGTCAGCTCTTTTAGCTGTGGATCCTTACAGAGGTGAATTAATGAATCAAAAAATTACTCCTTGTTACAACCTTCTTTTGGCCATTAGCAGTCAAGAGAGAAACAAGTTCTTAATTGTCTTCAAAGAACAAGAAACTTTGAACATTACTGAAAAGAAAATGATTGAGATTTGACATTTCATCTAAGACTCATCAACTAGGCAAGTAGAAATAGCTGCCTGTTCTGTGATCTGAGTCTAACAGAACAAAATTTCCTATGCCTTGAGACTCTGACATCTGACTTGCTGGAAAAGTGAGGAGACTGATCTCTGGAAGGACGTTGGCAAACTAAACCCTGAAAGCTTGAAAATACAAGCACAAAAAAGGGAGAATGAGCAGAACTTAGGGAATTGTTTACTAAGCAAACACAGTGAAGGTGAATTGTTTCTTTCTCAAACTCAATAAATATGCTTTCTTTGAAGAGGAAGGTTATGATCTCACTTTGGTGCTTGTGCCATTAAGTTACTTTTCATTAAAGCTGGAAAACACTGACTTGACTCTTGACTACAGGTGTAGTTTGAAAGATTGAGGGCAATAGTGCTAATGTAAGAAGTCTCTAGATAGGGCTGACTTGCTTTGGGAAAAGGGAAGTCAAACCACCATTCCAAATACCCTAGAATATGCATGTGGTGTCACTGAACTGCTTAGATTATTAAACATACCACTTATTCTTCATTTTTGTATTTACATTCCTAGCTCTCAACAGAATAACAAGGAAATCCTGTGACTGGTTTATAAAAGTGGAAGTGATAGTAATAAAACTGAAAATTGCTCTTCTGCTTTTGTGGATGTTGAGCAACCAGTTCCACTTACCAGTTTATCAAGGCAGTCTCCACTGGTGGGAGGAAAGTGATTAACTATTGTATTTTATCTTATTGCAGATTAATACTGTCACCTCTGAAATCTTCAGTTTTGATGTTATGTAGTGTAAAACAGCACTTGTACCAAAAAAGCCTCTAGTGTCTAAGTTAAAGAGCTAATTTTTAAGCAACAACCAGATATCTTAGTCTTGATTGTAGTTTATAATTGAGGGTGTGCCAGTGAGTTCCACTGTTAGTCTACCAAGTTTGTTACAAAGATCAATTTATAATAAATTACATTTGTGTTCTGGTGCAAAATAGTAATATGTGGAGTTGAAATGCTGCCATTGTAGACAAAAAACTTAACCGGTTGCATGACTTTCTGGATAAGTGTTGGCTAGCTAAAAGAAAGGGCTTAAATTCATTTTAACATTTGAGGAAGTAATGCTTAACGCTTTTTCTCATGTTTATCCTCTGACCAAGGCTGTGGTTAGTAAAATTCTAGTAACTGTCCTTCCACTTCAACTTGCACTGAAATGGAAGATAAAGCACTGATGTCGTTATCACTGCTCAGCAGTGCTCCCCTGATCTCAGATACCTCCAACTTGGAATGTTTTGACAGGTTGGGGAGCTTTGGCATAACGACCACCAAGAGATAAAGAGCAATAAAACGGCAGAGTTGGTACAAAAAGAGAAGGATATCAAAACCTATTCCTGACTCTGGAAGCTCTTCCTAAACATGTTGCCAAATTGCTTTGCAATCCTGCTCGTCAACTCTTCTTTCACCAGTTCTTTACCAAGGTTTTCATTGTGTATCAGCAGATAGGACAGTATCGCAAACAACTTCAGGGTGATAAGAGAAGTGTAACCCTAATTATAGATTGCAATCTCTTGTTGTCCGGGTATGTGAGCAGGTTATTTACTTAAACAACAAAAAAGACGATTTGCGAGATAGTTACCTTTCCCTAATGGGTGTTTTTTTATGGGTGGAAATTAAATCCAAAACACTTAAGCTTTTGTGGTCTTCTTGTTCCATTCCAGGGTTAAACTCCACCAGGCTGAAAACTGCTTTCAGCTTTTTTGAATATACACACCTACAAAAACATTAGCAAAATGTTTCCAAAGAACTATCCATGTATTAAAAAAATACTTCCTTGTTTGTGTAATGTGTAAAGGTCTCTTAATAGCAGTGACTGACTACTGCCAGTATCTTTTTGGCTTTTCAAAAATAAAGCTCATTCTGTTTAATGTGTTCCTCTTGCAGGGCTCTGTCTGTAGTAGTAGGCTGCATGTCCCTTAGTCTCAAAGTGTTTAATCTGGATATGAAAGTGACTTTCCAAACTGGGAAGCTGGGAAATCTTTAAACCATGGCAGAGATGTGGCTGATGGTCACTGCCTAAATACCTATAAGCTTGTGTCACTTCTTTGGAAAGTTCATGTTAACTACAAACATTCTTTGGAAAGTTCTTGTTAACTGCGGATATTATCTATATAGGCTCACGTTAGCTATGTCTTTCAGATGTATTAAACACAAATTGCTTGTACCCTGACCTCAGAGAAACAATTTGGGTTACAGCTTGAAAGAGAGGAAAAAGAGGCACACAGCAAGCAGCTTTATCCTTCAGTAGCCTCACACTTGAATTATGCTTTTGTGTGGTTTGCAAAGCAGACGCTCTAAGGAAAGGGTTAATAACATTTGCAGCATATGCCTTAAACACTGAGCTCTGTGGGGAGACTCGTTGCAGAAACGCTCCGGGTGCCTCTGCACAAGCCACAGGAAGGAGCAGTGTCAGTTCTGCCCTTGGGGGGCAGGACCGACCCTGCCGCCTTTTGCAGCAACGCTCCATTGTGGTGTGTTACAGGGCAAGTGCAAGGAGTGGAGTCACACAGAGGGCACTTGACTTTGGGGGGCACTTGCCTCGTTATGACCCCCAGAGCACACGCTGATGACCACCACATTAAGACCTGAGCATGCACAAGGATGAGACCATGCCCTCTCTCCTCTCTCATGAGGAACACAAACCTCTCGCTTCTCATGCCAAGGAAAAAGCATAAAAGTGACTCAGGGAGTGAACCAGATGGGATCCCTCCACCACCCAGAAGCCCAGGGTGCTGAAGGGCCAAAGGAATGCCACTGGATCCTCCACGGTGACTATTTTCTGCTTGCACTTTCTGTGTTCTTTCTGTTTTCTTCCTCTTTCCCCTCTGCACTTAATGTTACAAGATAAAGTCAATATTGTTGAATTGGCATTTGGTCTCATTTAATTTGGGCAGAGGACTTTAACGTCCAGTCGTAACAGATGCTTCCAACAGACATGTACAGGAACAATAAACATTTTCTTACAGATGCTGAAGAACCATTTGTCACAGTTTTCCAAAACTGGTTTTGTACTTCAAGCTGAAGCATGCTCTCCTTCATCACAATGAATCATGTTTGTTTGCACTTGCTGAACACAAATCCAGATGTATTAGTGTCTCCAGCATCATGCTTGTGGCATCCAACCTGTAAATTCAGAGAAAAGTACTGTTCTACCAGGGTCAACATCTAGGACAGGAGTAAACACTCCTTAAGATTTTAGAGAAACTTTGGATTCTTCATAAGTTTCATGGAGCAGTCACATACTCTTACAAAATCAGGAATTTGGTCTTTGTTGTTGTTTCACATAGGAGGCACAGTTTTCCAATGTGTTGAGGTGCAATACACCTATGGAATCTGTGACTTAGGGAGATGAAGGCTGATGGGAGCAGTTGGTGCCAAATGCTTTGAAGCTGAATAGTCTCCTCACTTGGTGTGGGGGATAGGCAGGACAGACTCCATCTGTTGCTGGAGTAAATAAAGATCTGTTGATAATATTCTGTGGAAAACTGTTGCTGCTTGCCTTTCAGCAGGGTTATCGTTACTGCTAAATAAATATTTAGTTAATCACCACTGACTCTGTTTTACAAACAAGTTTACTAGAGGAGTAGGACTTCATTATTTCTAGCTGACCCTTGAAAAGCTGTGGTATTTTCCATTTGTGGTTGTAGATCATGTAAAACAGACAACTTCTACAGGGCAGGGTTTGCCACATGTCTTTGTATAGAATAATTTTTTAAGAACTATTATGAATTTCAGCTGTTTATAGGACAAGTGTATTTATGCAGAATTGAGTTTTTTCATTTGGGTGGCTGTGCCTTTGTGTTAACTCTACCACAAACTTCCTTCTCTCAACAAATGGTTTTGAAAAGGGACCTAAGAAATAGCACAATAGAGAAAGTATTGTTTCAGTTTAGGAGCTTAAAAAAATGAGAAAAATAAAACAACCTACTTCCATGGTTTTCTTGGGGCACATGGTTTGTTACAAGCGCTCTAACAAAAATGGAGTTTCATCCCATCCTCTGTTTGTCAGGAAATAAAAGATAATTATTTCTGCTAACCAGATTCAAAAAGTCCATGCAGACTAAACCCATGCTTCTGTAAATGCTGTTGGTCTGCAGAAGTCAGTTAAGATAGAATAAATGGAAATTTATATTTGGGTTACAGAACGATACTTCAATCTTACAGTTCATTGTTGTGGGTTTAATATTAAAAATCTGCAAAGATGCAAAAATAGTGGTATCCACTGCCACTCCAAAAGTTTTTTGTTTTTACACATTAGCTGCTTTCAGGGTCTGGAGTAACTCAGTACAGTAGAAACCCATTATCTCAATTTGAAGTTGCTGCCAGACTCGATCCTAAAAAACATTACGTGGGAAATACACAAAGTGCCTTGAGTCAGTCTGAGTCTGATGTGTTTTTCAGCTGCTTCTTGGTGAAGAAAGGGCTCACAGGGTGAATATTCTATATAAAGATGAATGTGAATTAATAAACAGCATTAGGCCTCATCTCAGTCACGTTTTCTTAGTGCTCTCTGTGCTTTCCATCTGGAGGAGCTGCTCAGGTGAACGCTGTGGGTTGAGCCCTCCTGATGCCATTGCTTGTGTTGGGCAAGTGAGGTCTGTGTGAGGTCTGGGAGGTCTGCGGAACCTCCGGAGTTTTATTGCAGTCCCTGCCCCTCCTGGGTATGGGCAGTGGGAGAGGAAATCTTTCCTCTTCCTCGAGCAACTGGGGGTTTATCTTGCTGCAGCAGAGGGAGTTCCTTGTGAAAGGCGAGGTGAGGTTCCTGGGGGAGGCTCTGTCCCAGGGACAGGTCTGCTGCACAGCTGGTGGGAGAGCCTGGGCAGAGCTCAGAACACCTGGATTGACTCTGCTCCCATTCCTTGTCTCTGTGCCAGCACTTCCTGTTTTTAAAGATCCTGTTTACTGTCTGCGGCCCAAATATCCCAGGAAGGTGGGAGGATGGGAAGAAACACGGGAAGAAAACTAAACAGCATTATTTAAGGTGGAATTTTTGTATTTTTAGTTATGTGTTGCTTCTCAAATCTAGCTTTATGAATTGCAGTCTGGAGTAATCCTTTGTTCACGTCGTCTTGCACCGACATGGAAACTCTTAATATTTATGGCAAGGAGCAGAGTGTGGTTTGTGGTGTGCTTTTGCTTCGTGTTCTTTCTGATGTTCACCTAAAACAATGTTTGTCAGCTTTTTGAAATGGAGTGTTCAAGAAAAACGTGATCAGAGGAAAACCTGATTTCTGTGGGTACAAAATGCTGCTCTGATTTGCTTACCAAACTTTAAGCCTTTTGATTTAAAGAGCTTGAAAGAGTTTGAGTAGTGCTCACTGAGCTTCTGAGCTCACACTGAGCTGTGGAGGAGCAGCTCCAACCAGAACAGAGCCAGGTAGGAGAGAATTCTCATCCTGCTACACAACAAGCCAAGCTGATTGCCAAAACAGTGAGTAAGCAGATATGTGAAGTGTAAAGAGAAGATACATTGCTTTTCTAATTCTTTGTTGTGCTTTATGAGTATTAGTCCTCCATAAATAACAATGTCCTGTTCTTTGAGGTGTATCTAGAAATGGACTTACGGAATGATTTCGGACTATAAATGAAGATTTCATTCTGGGCTTTCCTTTGTATAGCAAAGAGAAAAAAAAAATCTGCCTTTAACTGGAAGAAAATGTTCTAGGACAGACATTCTGCCTTTGGTATGTCATGGGATCCCGAGGGGAAAAGCACAGTCGTAGTGGGAATTGTAGAGGTCACCGGCAACTTGCAAATGCTTCTTTCTCGTGATCCTGTTTTCGTGGCTCCCAGACAGTGAGTGAAGCTGTAAACACTGTGCCTGCATGGATGGGGGAGGGTGAGCAGGGGGATTTGAAAACAAGAATTCACAAAGCTCTTTTGGTTTTCTTGAATAGAAAAAATAAAATACTCCAGCAACAGTAAATCTTTTAAAACTGTTCATCTTGGTTGTGTTTCAGCTGTTTGATTCTGTGATTCATTCACTTAAAATACATATTACAGTAACATAAAACACATATTACCTCTTGGGCAATCATTTATAGTGAGTTCCTTTTTTTTTTCAGGATGACCTTAGTTTTATTCATGGCATCTATGAGAATATTGTATTCTGTAAAGAAAACAGCTCTGAAACATATTTGTCCCATGTTCTCATATCTAACGAAACTAAAACTGCTTTTCACTAATTTCCAGTGAGGTTTTACATTCACAGGAAGGAATGATCTTTTATTTCTGATTTACTATAATTCTACAGATGCTACAAATAACTTTAGGAGTTTTTAACTCTGTCTAGAACAAGGCAAATGCACTCTGCACTGTTTTTGAAGAAGGGAAAGAGTAGGTAACTACAAGTAAAATTGGTAGTGTTTGGAACTATTTGCCTGTTTCAGAAGGAAACTAAATGCTAAGATGTTTTTGACAATGTTAGACCCTTCTGTTTGCTTCCCTTGAGCTGCTGTTTGTGATCAGATAAGCAATTCCAGGTATCTGCACATTTTCTGGGAAATAGGGATGAAACTAATACGTAAGAAATGAGGCATGACACGACTGCAGTGCAACAGTCTTCTGTTTTCTATTCTAAACAAAGCAATATTTCTGCCATTTAAATCTGTATGTGATGATATTTTCATGGAGGACAATTTCAGACATCTTGGTACTAGTCTTTCTGGATTCTGGAGAAATGCCAGCTTGGCAAGCAGGAAGAACAAAAGGACAGTACTGAAAATACCTAGTCTGGGGCAGCCTTGCTGTCACCACCCAGCAGGTTTGGACAGCAGCAAAATTAGACAGACAACTCTGCCCAGTTTTCTTCATGCTTTGGAGTGCCTGATGTGTCTGAAGATGAGAATAAAACATTCTGGCATTTAGGAAGGTTGAAATGTCTCTTGCATTCTGAAAAGCGTTGTTCTTGTCCCAGGAACTTTTTTGTCTACACCAACACACAGCTTCTGTTTTGGGGATTCCACAGTACTTTATAAAAGTTTATTTGGGGTTATACCTGTGGTTCTTACTTATGTCAGTTTGACAGAGAATCAAGAAAATCATTTAACCTCCACGTGAGTGCTCAGTAAATCTGAATCTATGGACACAGTTGGATTGTTTAATGAATAGAAGCCTTTTTCTTGAGGCAAAGCTGGGATTCTAGAGGAAACTTCTGCCTGGGAAAGGAATCAAATTAGACACAAATCCCAATGAGCAGCTCTCTGATACCAAAGATACCGCAAATTATTCTAAAACGTTGCTACATCCTGTCTGTAAAAACAGTGTAATGGGATTTGTCTTGTGACTGGAAAAACTAATGGGCATCAATTAAAGCGTAGCAGTTTAGTGAATGACTCATTCAATTTCAAATATGGACTGATAAAATTGTACTGAGTATTTAGTCTGTCCTTTTGAATGAGTTTTGAAACACTGGCTGATGTTTATAGCAATACAAAGTCACTCAGTTCTCAGTCACAAATGTGTGCACCTCTTTGCATAAGCATCCCATACTTTATAGAATAGTAGAATAATACAGCACAGTAGGCTTCTTGCTTCCTTCTATGCTTGCTAGATTTCTTGCTAGTTGGTTCATCAGACATGGAAGAATTTCCTTGCAGAGCCTGAAGAGTCACTGTAGACACTTGTGCTGATGACAGAGAGCCTTAACCATAAATCTCCCAAAGTGAGCCTTTTTTATTTTTTGCCTAGATTGGCCCACTGACATGCACAATATGTGATAAAACTGTCATGGTTTACCAACACTAAATTTTCTAAACTTTGAATTTCTTAATTAGGCACTATGTCAGCTAGATATGACTGTAGCTAATTTCTATCCTATAAGAAAATACATCATATAAATTGCCAGTAATATGGTAAGTGTATCTGGAAGCAAGTAGGACTCTTTATTTTGGAAGGTATGTTGTTTATCTTCCCACTTTCTTCCCCCATGTAGGTTTTAGTCCTTTTGAATGGAATTTCAAAACGTGATCACTTCTAGGTTAGGTGCTCAGCAGGGTCAGTGATCTGCTCTTCACCAATTCTTCTCCCAGCCAGTTTAGAGACAAGGATATCATGGAGAACACTGTCAAATGCTTTGCACAAGTCCAGGTGTCCCAAAGCTTTTGGCAGGGAAAAATGTTTAATGTGCTTTTGAAAGGTCAGGGATTGCAGGTGTGATGTAGTGTTCATTTGATGTGTTTGTGTGTACCCTTAGTTTGATTTAAATAACATATCCCTAGAATTCCCTGAAAATTAGTCCTTTTACTGTCGAAGAACATAATTGATTCTATTTATTCCAGGCAGCCTTCCAGATTTGAAAGTGTACACAGAAACACAAGCTGCCAGCTATACTTCAAAACTGTTTCTGTTTACATTTTTGCTTTCCAAATCCAAACCCTGGAGGCGTGATTACATGTGCAAGTGAAATGAATGTGCACACAGGATGACTGTATGCACTGTTCCAGCACATGTCTTGTATCCCAGTTTGAAGCAAAAGCTGCTGTCTTGATGCAGTTGCTCTAAAAAGTGTAGATTTTGGGATGTCACTTTTGGACCGTTTGCAGGTTTTTGAAGAAATGGTATTGAGTTGTCATTTAACGTTTGAGTTATTTAAGAAGCCAAGGTTGACGTTTATTTTGAAGGATTTACTATGGATGTGTGTCCCCCACTTCTGCCTCTCTTTCTTTGTTAGCAGTTGGTGGGGAGAGAGGAAAACTTGGAGTGGAGCAAGCCAACAGTCTGGCAGAGAAAGTGGCTCTTGCAGTTCAGAGGAGCCTCAGCAGGATTGTGGAACTGAACTTAAAAGACTTCTGGTATAAACTCAGACTGTGTTGTGAATATTTAATTTGATGGTGGTCCATCTATACTATCATCGTATGTGTGTGGACAGGAAAAGTTCATGTGACTGCAAATTCTTGTTTGTTTGGCAGGGTTGTGCTGGTTTCTGTCATAACAGTGATGTGTTTCTGCCTATGCTTGTAATTAAGAAATGTAAATAGGCACTTGATGCAGTGTTTGGGAGAGGGAGTCTAGTTTGTGCTTTGCCTGATCAAAAAGGTGCCATTTAACCTGTGTATTTCTTTTTATCTGTAAGCTGAGAATAGTTACCAGTAGTTTGGAATCCTAGAAGTTATTCCAAGTGGTGTAATTTGGGTTCTTTGGTAATGTTTTGTAATTGGTAAGCTTCCCAAGTTTGTCTCTTTAAATACACTGTGTGTGCTTAGAACTTTGCATCTCAGCCTCTGCTCACTGAGACCATTACAATGATGAGGGAAATAAAACAGTTTCTTTAAGCTCTTTTTTAATAAGAAGTCAGTTGCAGAGCTTTTCTAAATATGCATGAAGTGTTAGTGGGAAAGCATTTTTCTAAATCTGCCATGGCACTTCAGTACTTTTGGGGATATTTTTGAAAGCCCAAGCTACAACTACAAAGGAGGGATTAAGAAAGACAACCCTGTTGCTACTCAGAGTTGCTTAGGAAGCAGTGGATTTGGGAAAACATTATTTTCATTCTAATGCTTCTTTGTAAGAACTGAAGTGTGGCAAGAGCAGGCGCTGGATGTACTTGGAAGAAAACTTTTCAGAAAATAAGTACCAAGGCATAGAAGTGCAGACGTGAGGATTATTATTTTATTTTGTTGCTTATATGTAAAATTTTACATATGCATTTTATATAATTTTATTCATGTATACATAAAACATATAATTCTTCACTGTGAGGGTGCTGAGATACTGAAACAGGTTGCCCAGAGAAGTTACGGGTGCCACATCCCTGGAAGTGTTCAAGTCCAAGCTGGACAAAGCCTTGAGCAGCCTGGTGTAGCAAGAGGTTGGAATGAGATGGTCTTTCAGGTCCCTTCCAGCCCTTAACATTATATGATTCTATGGTGAATCTCTGTAAAATTAAGAGCAATGAATGCAAAGATAAGGAACTTTGTTTCATTACAAAAAAATCTGGTATATTGGGTGAAAGTAGCAGGCTTTAGGACAGAGAAGAGCAAATATTTTGCAACCTGGGGTGTTCTTCACTCCTAGGATACCAAGAGTTTCTGTGTGAAAATATCCTGAACAAACTCAGTAGTTCTTAATGGAATTCTTTTGCAAATACACAAATATTGCCTCTGGTTAAGGAAATTAAAAATTGGTAGTGATTGCAAGTGTTTATTGGTGAGGCATCACCGAGTGCCTGCCTGGTGGTTCTGCTCTTTTTTTTGGCATCTTCCCTTGTTCCCAGGGCTATGAGACATCTCTGCTCTGTCCAGCTACTGTTTTTCTCATACCTGCTTTAAGGTGGCATGAGCAGCACAGCTGGAAGGTCAGACACATATTACCCTTTGGCTTGGCCAAGACATTCCTGCAGCTGCCAAAGGGAACTAGAACAGGGAATCGATGCAAAATAAAACAAGCCCAGCTAAAATGTGTTACTGGAGCTCAGTTCTTCTGTCTCATTCATGTTAAAAAGAGTTTGTTCCAGTAAGTAACTTATCTAAAAAAAGCTTGTGTGTGCATGGATACTTAAAATCAAGCTTGGAGGTTTTAGCAAATATTTAGAACAATTATGTTAGTGTTGTTTGAATAGTTTGGATGTTTGAGAAAGCTTTTTAAAAATATGGAAGCATTGGTTTGGCTAAACTTAACAGAGCTGATGTTTTGTATCATCCAGATGATAATAGATGTTTCTCTTTCCAAAAATGTGAAGCATGGGGTTTGAGATTTAAAAATTTCTGTAATAATTTGAATATTAGATATTTTCATTCCCCCATGCTATTGAAATGTTTTAATTGTGAAATATACAGTTCAGGTAAAAAAATAAATAATCCTTTATTTTTAAGGCCATATGTATATTGGCATTTTTTTCCAAAGTAATGTGATTCTTCTATTAACTGATTGGTTTGAGTAGATGTTTAGATCAAATACAAGTTCCTTAGGCATCAGTTTTATCAAGTCTGTCTTTGTGACCGTAAAATATATCCATGAATATTCCTCTACCATTACAAGCAGTGTTTGAACAATTTTTATCTGAAATTCCCTGTGACCTTTGTATTTTAAATTTCAATATTTAATTTTCTGATTTTTACTCAGGTTTGCACCTACGAATCCCTGCTTGAAAAGCTTGGAATACAAAGTTATCTCAAGACTTAAAAATGCCTCCACGGCCATCATCTGGTGAACTATGGGGCATCCACTTGATGCCACCGAGGATCCTTGTGGAGTGTCTTCTCCCAAATGGAATGATAGTGACACTAGAATGCCTCCGTGAGGCCACCTTACTAACTATTAAACATGAACTCTTTAAAGAAGCAAGAAAATACCCCCTCTATCAGCTCCTTCAGGATGAATCTTCTTACATTTTTGTAAGTGTTACACAAGAAGCAGAAAGAGAAGAATTTTTTGATGAAACACGGAGACTTTGTGACCTGCGACTATTTCAGCCTTTTCTAAAAGTTATTGAACCAGTAGGTAACAGAGAAGAAAAGATTCTTAATAGAGAAATAGGTGAGATGATCTTTTTTTTTAAACATAGCTAATCTGCATAACTGGCTTCTCATCTTAAAAGTAGGTAGAATTGAGATGGGTTGTGTTTGTCACATTTGCATTTCCTGGGTGTCAGTTGTTGCATCAGATGCCCAAAGATGCTGGTCAAAGCAAAGCCAGCTTTTGTAAACTGAATTAAACTGGTTTTTGCTGTTGTGTTTCATTCACCTGTAAAGCCTTGGCCATGTAAAACTTGCTTGTAGTTGCATGTGGGTTAGAAGATTTTTTTTTTTTTTACTTGTCTCTTATTATCAGGATTAGTGTTATTACAGAGAGAAGGCTCTTCTATTGTTTAGGAAATCAGTTATAATTTGTTACAAAAATTTATAGAATTGTAAATTCTGGATTTAACTACAAATCTGAAACCATATTTGCAATAACACATTTGCTCAAACTGGCTTAGAAAGTGAAATTTCAGAAATGAGGTTGTTTTTTGTCCTCCCTTTTCCCCTTTGGATGAAAGAGCATGGGAAGAGGAGGGAAACAAACACCTGAGGTTGGATAAGCAGAAGGGAGACCAATTGTAATGTTTTGAATCATCTCTGGAGCAGTTTATTGCTTTCTATGATCCATTGAGGAAGCACAGGGAGACTGGCTTGTATTCCAGCATCTTGGTCAAGTATTAAATTCAGGCAGTGCAAACATTCTCACTCCTGTTTCATTGCTAACAAGCGTGTACTGCAGTGGTAGAGACTTGTCAACTGGAAATACTTGTTCTGGGGTGCTCCTAATTGTTAAATTATTTAATTGTTATGAATGCATCATAAGTAAACTACTTCTGTTTTGTAAAGCTCAGCCTGTTCAGGACCAGGGGAGAGTGGTAGTTAGGTAACCCTGCAACATGACAGTTGAAAGTTTCTATTTGAACATTCATGCATAAGTAATGATTTATCCAAGTAATCTCATTAAAGTAAATGGAATTACATCTGAGACTGAGGACATGGCAGAAGTGGGCTGTTATTACATGAATCTCTGCCAAAGAGCTTATGTTCAGTATCTCTTGGAGCATTTGTTGTATTTCTTAAATAATGTAGGTTATTAACAAAAAAAATAAATTAATAGCTGTCACTCAGTTGTAAGGAAAGTTGATTATAGTCCTAATATCCTGCCTGGGTTTTTGGAAAGAAATCGGATATCACAGCTCCTCTGGTCCCCTCAGGAAACTTTGTGCTGTCTTCAAAGGAAGTTTAGGACTGGTCCTTTTCCTCCAGGAGGAATCTTAGCTGTGAGAGTGGTGATTTAAGGCTTCCAGGATCTCCAGGGAATGCACACCTGTTTTCTAACCTTTTCTGTGTCTGCTGAGTGCACTTAACTTTAGAACTGTGTGTTTCTTGAATACCATAAAACAATTATGTGTACAAGTAGAAGCCCGTGGTTAACACCATTATTTTAGGCTGGATTCTGCTTAAAAAGTGCTTTTTTTTTGTGACTGATAGAAGAAGTCTTTAGCTGTAGTTGTCAGTTACAACTGTTCTTCACACTTGTTCCATACTGTAGGTTTTGCTATTGGCATGCCTGTCTGTGAGTTTGACATGGTCAAGGATCCAGAAGTACAAGACTTCAGGAGAAACATTCTCAATGTTTGTAAGGAAGCAGTGGATCTTCGAGATGCCAATGCACCTCACAGCAGAGCACTGTATGTCTACCCTCCAAATGTAGAGTCTTCAGCTGAACTACCCAAACACATCTACAGTAAGCTAGACAAAGGTAAGATCGATATTTACAGTAGAAACACAATGCATTTTCAGTGTTTGAAATCAGAGAGTACAGCTGGTGACTTAGGCAAATCACTGTTTTAGGTATTGTATTTATTACACCCTGGCAACATCTTACACCTTCAGTTCTTCAGAATAATTTTCTTGGGTAGATTCAAAAGGATAATTAAAATTATAGTTGTTGTTGTTCTGCTAACAAAATCTTGAAATATAACTTGGTATATAGGGGAGATTTTTTTCATGCCAAATAGTCAGTAGTATTCAGTTAATAAAAATATTCTTAACCTTAGAGCTAAAACTTTGAATTTATGCCGGAATCAAAAATAAAGTGCATGCACCTATTTCCTTGAAGAAGCTATAAACTGTCAGTTTGGGCTCTGAATCTTGTTTGCACCTTTTAATACTAAAAGCAATTCTCTGATTTGAGGAGGGATGTGAGTTGTTTGGTTTGGGGGTTTTGAGGGTTGTGTTTTTTGTTTTGAAACTAATGGCCAAACGTGATTTTGCATTTATTCTAGGGCAAATCATAGTGGTGATATGGGTAATAGTCTCACCAAACAATGATAAGCAGAAATACACCTTAAAAATCAATCATGACTGTGTGCCTGAGCAAGTTATTGCTGAAGCAATTAGGAAGAAAACACGAAGTATGTTGCTGTCATCTGAACAACTTAAACTTTGTGTCTTGGAGTACCAGGGCAAATACATTTTAAAAGTGTGTGGCTGTGATGAGTACTTGCTAGAAAAATGTCCACTGAGCCAGTATAAGGTGAGTAACATAAAGGATTTATTTTCAACTACATTAAAATAATCAGAATTTGTGGGGGAGAAAAGTGATCGATTTTAGGTCTGAATTTTTCATCAAATTAATCCAAAATGTAAGAAGTAACACTGTATGCACATTTAAATAAATTGCCTAATGCATGTGTGTAGTGTGCATATTTGGTGCTTTATGTGCTCCAGAAGGGAGTGAGAAGAAAAGGTAATTTTAACTAGGATTTGTATCACTATTGTAATTTTTCTTCTTCGAATGTTTACCTCTAACATTAGTAGGTGCTTTCAGAAATACCTTAGATTTTTAATGGCAAGAGATGAGTTAGATTTGAATGGTGCTGATGAAAAACAAAAGGAAATTTTATAAGATTGTGAATTATGAAAGAACCATTGCTACTGTAAATTTTGCCTTAAAGGGGTGGAAAAAGAGAAAACTCTGTTTTCCCAATACTTATATCTTTATCACTTCATTAATAAGGTAAAAAATGTAAACTTCCAGCACCACAAAAATCATTGCTAAGCCTTCCTTGTGTCTGTCTGTCCTTCACTGCCTGGGTTTTGTTAGTGCTGGGAGTGTGAGACAGAACGTGTGACAGAAGAGCATCTCAGCAGCCCTCTCTGGAACAGACAACAATGTCACCCTGTAGATTTCCTGACAGACTGCTGCTGCTTCCTCTCTGAGGAATGAATTGTTGTAAAAAACAGCTTCCATTCCTTTGGCTAAAATGGTTGACAATCTGATCTTCAGAGCAGTGGAGAAGAGAAGGAGGGGTGGGGGATCCTGAGTAATGGGAAAAGCAGCTCTGTACTGTGGGAGCTGGGGAACAAGTGCAGACATACATGAATTATATTGCAGAGTCATCTTAAGATCAAACACCAGACCCATTTGATCTGGCGTGGCTTCTTCAGAAGCATCTGGTTTGCCTTTGCTGTGCCCCAGCAGGGCTTGCTCATTAACTCCAGGGCTGGACCTGTCTTAACACTGTATTTTGTGCTGCTGCTGCCAGACTAAATACTCTCAGCATTCAGACCTGACTGGACACCAACAGCTTTTCAGGTGGAGTCTGTCAGGATCAGTGCTGAGCATAAGGTAATAAGCAGAACTGAACCAAAGCTGAATGTGTCTGCCACTGTGAGATGTGACTGTGGGACCCTGCACAACACACACTGAAACTGTTGGATGTTGTAACTGTAAACACTGTAAAGGGTGTGCATACAGGGACATGATAAGCTCTTTAAATACACTTTCACTTTTCTCTTTTCCTGAATATCTTCAGGCTTAGCTTACCCAGAGCGTAGCCTTTGACAACATTCTGGTTTGGTTCTGTTGCAGTATATAAGAAGCTGTATAATGCTTGGTCGCATGCCCAACCTGATGCTGATGGCAAAGGAAAGCCTGTACACCCAGCTGCCACTGGACACCTTCACAATGCCATCCTACTCCAGGAGAATCTCTACAGCTACACCCTACATGAATGGAGAAGCTACAACCAAATCCCTCTGGACTATAAATAGTGCTCTCAGAATAAGAATCCTCTGTGCAACCTATGTAAATGTGAACATTAGAGACATAGACAAGGTAAGGCACGTGCTGTGTGTCATCACGTGGGGGTTTTCAGCAACTCATGGTTTCCCTCCTTTTTCTGTTCTGTGTTGACATTGGAAAATAAGTGTTATTTTACATGCTAGAATATGAAACTACTTTTTTTATTTAAATTGAGTAATATGTCTGTGTTTTCACATCTGGAAACTTGTGTGTACTGTTTAGAAAGGGTGAGTTGTGGTAATTAGATAAATATTCTGCCTGGTAGGAGTAGGATTCAGTTGGCAGAGGTCACTTCAACAGAGTATGTAATAGACAGAAAAAGAAAAGCCATGTTGTTACTGTATTTTTTAAGAACTAGTTTTGCAATTAATTGTGAAAAAGACAAAAACACTTTTTCTAGAAGGGTTTGCTTATATACTGTGCTCCACACCTGACAGAGCATGAATTAATTTGGGTTGGGGACTGGTAAGGCTGTTTGGTTTTCACTTTTGTTTCTGTTTTTCACTTACTGGAAATAAAAGGCTAATGGATTGTAATGATATGTGTTGATACCAATGAAAAAATTTGTTTATAGTAACATTTCAAAGACAGTACTAATATGGATGTTGTTTTCAGATCTATGTTAGAACAGGTATCTACCATGGAGGGGAGCCTTTGTGTGACAATGTGAATACTCAAAGGGTACCTTGTTCTAATCCCAGGTAAGATAATTATCTGAGTGGTTATAGAGAACCTGACTTCCAGAGCACTGAAGGAGTAAAGGCTTGACTTAGCCATTACTCAGTTAGAACTTCTTGCTGGGAATTCTTTGCTTTAAGTTTTGTAGAAATTCTTTACATAATTTTCTATAAAAAAATAGTGTTAATTTAATTCAAACACAAGCATTTTTTCTTTTACATAATAGTATTGCTTCTTTACTGAACAGATACGTTTTACATGTGCATTTACAGTTGCCTCTGAAACAACAATGTAATTCGTATATACATATATAAAATGTCATTCATAGTTCACTCAATACTGCTGTAAAATGAGCTCTGGTTTTGACTGTGGGTCAGCAGCAGGTGTTCCAGCTGCAGGTTCAGATTTCACTTTCAGCAAGGAGGCAGTTTGATGTCATGGAACCTGCAAATTTGGTTTAGTGAAGTGTGTCCTAAAGGAGAAGCACGTGGATGTGGAGAGATGGACATGCTGACATGCTGACCTGCTGACATGGAAGTGATTGCCAGAGCTGGCCTGATTATTTTTAGGATGTTTGACATACCATCAATATTTTCTGGAAAAACAAATCACCTGGCCTTATGAGGGCAAAAATAAGCCCTATGTAAATATATATATAAATATATATTTTTATATATGAACATAGGGGGACATATTCTAGCCACTTGTACTCATAACTTTAAATAATGAGGAGGTGTGAAATTCCAGCATCTGCTACAATTAGATGTAAAATACATGTGCAGAAGTAATTCTTGACTTGCATTTTCTGACTTCATGTCTTTATTAATAAATTTTGAAAGTTGTATTTTTATCTGTACACTTTCTATTAATATGATTAGGTTTTATAATTAGAGGACTAATAATATACATAGCTGCAGAAAAATAGCCTCTCCTTATGAGTTGCCCTGAATATTGCCCTGTACTTAGCTGTTAGTTTAAACTATTTTGGAGAGAAAATCTTGGAAAGGTGGTGAAGGTTATGGTCTGAAAAGATGGATATAATCACACAGATCTTTATTATTTGAAATGAACACGTAAGAAAAGTGAATTGAATTTTATCTTAGAGAAGGGGTTTGTACATTTTTTCCTTTGTAAAACTGCTTTTAGTACCTACAGATACATTGAAAAAAAATTAATGCCGTCCTTGGAAGCTGCTGCCTCTTTCAACTGAGAAAATTCAACATGACAGTTTTAGGAGAAGAAAGTGTGTTCAGAAGTTCCTCTTCAAAAGCACAGTTCTACCAACTGAGAGCTAAATTCTACTTAGGGAAGTTATGAAACCAAAACCAAACTACCCCTGTAGAATCAATCTGTGCTCTTATTACTATAGTAAATATAATAATATTTGACTTAGAAATAGTGCTTTGGATTTCCATGTTATATCCCCATCTTGCAGTTACCTTTTTATTTTCTAGCAGTTCAAATTTGTTTTTGAGTTTGAAAGCTACACCACGTTTTTCCCAATTGCTTTTTTTCCCTGAACTGGAAAATACTTCACAAGCTAAACCTTACATCAATGTAGCATATATGCAAATCCATTATCTCTAGACTGCAGGAATTGAACCTACCTTGACATTTTAAACAGTGTTGGTGCTAGAAGGCTGTTGGGGAAGTATCCATTCCCAGAAGGAGTGGATGTGGTGAAATGCATATATGAAGACCCTTTTTTAGTAAGAAAGTGTACTCTTTATGCACATATACAGAGAGGTAGGAATAAACCAAATGCCTTTTGGTGTTAAGTGTTGATTGCATGCAGTTTTCTCCATGCTGTCCTTTAACCTGTCTTAATTCTGCTTTCTGAATCTTACAGATGGAATGAATGGCTGTCCTATGACATGTACATTCCTGATCTCCCACGTGCTGCTCGGCTCTGCCTCTCCATCTGCTCTGTCAAAGGCCGGAAGGGAGCTAAAGAGGTAAAATACTTTGGGGGTTTAATACACTAAACTAGCAAAAGCTACTTAAATCTAGTTTGGGAAAACATTTGGGTAATGCTGTCCTGGCAGTGAGTCTTAGTTTAATTTGAATCTGATTGAAATAGGGGGTTTTCTTTTCTTGTTTCTTATTCTGATACTTTTTTTGTGTGTGTTTGGGAATTAAAAAACACAGAAAAAAGCTTATCAGTTCAGCATTGTGGGTGTTACATTGCCAGACACAAACACCACTGTTGCTGTTTTGAGGTGGAAGTGCTTTTGAACTTAATTTTGTAAACTCATGTTACTAACCTATTTCTTTTTAGAGGACAGTATTTATACTTCTAGAGTCAAATTCTCAAGTAAAGAAAATTTGTGTTCCTTTAGCATTTGATGCAAGATCTCAAATAGTAATTTTTGAGAATCTATGTCCAACATCTAATTCTAGCCACCAGTATCATTACATACCGGGTTTGAATGTGCATCACAGGTAGTACATAGGGGTTTTTTTGTCTACAAGCAGGTTTATGAATCTTACAGAATGGTTTAGACTAGAATGGATCTTCAAAGGTTACCTAGTCCAGCCTCCTGCCATGGGCAGAGGCACCTTCCACTATCCCAGGTTGCTCAGAGGCCCATCCAGCCTGACCTTGGATACTTCCAGGGATAGGGCATCCACAGCTTCTCAGGGCAACATGTGCCAAGGCCTCACCACCCTTATAGTACTGAAAAAAAATAAATTCTTTTATACAATCTAAAACTACTGGCTTTCTGTTTAAAACTGCTGTCCCCTTGTTCTGGCCTTGGTAAAATGTCGCTTTATGTCAAAATCTTTATCATCTTGATGTATTCTGATGTGAGGAATATATTGGCAAGTGCTTGCAATTCTTTTGATACCCTTTTGTAAAATGACTGCCATGACAGTTATTGATAGAAAAATGTGGTACAGCTTCCACTGCCTGCTTTCTGCTAATTTGGCAATGTGACAACTTGATCTGGGGGAAAAAAGGTTATTTCTCCTGACTCACTCTGCAGTAATTAATAGATGACACTGAAAAAATTATATTTTAATCTCTTTAAGGAGCACTGTCCATTGGCTTGGGGAAATATAAACATGTTCGATTACACAGACACTCTTGTATCTGGGAAAATGGCTTTGAATCTTTGGGCAGTACCTCATGGGCTGGAGGATTTGTTGAATCCTATTGGTGTTACTGGATCAAATCCAAATAAGGTATTTGCATGCCAGCTTCTTCCTTAAGAGTACATTTTCAAAATATGCTGTATTCTAATTAGTATCATTCAACAGAAAAAGTAATTTGAATTCCCTTTACATAGGAAACTCCATGTTTAGAGCTGGAATTTGACTGGTTTAGCAATCCTGTAAAGTTTCCAGATATGGCAGTGATAGAAGAACATGCCAATTGGACTATATCACGTGAACTGGGATTCAACTACAGCTATGCAGGCCAGGTAAGGCAAATTCCCCTTCCAAGATTTTCCTATTTAATAGGAAAGCATTATTTACTACTTTACTCAGTATGTTAGTTATAAAACTTTTTTTTTATATCCTGATTTATTGTAAAATCAAGAAATCAATTTGTTGGTCTGTATTGTCAATTTCTTGTCCCATTTTTTTACAATTAACAGGGGTGTCTAGACTACTTAGTTTAACTTTTCAAAAGTTGTAATTCTATGTCAACGATACTGTTCTTCTTTTTTAAACTTCATTTTATAGGTAGGCTTTCCTGTGTAATGCAGAGATGCTTATAACTCTTCAGTGTCTGTTTTATGGCCTAGGTATGACCACAAGTACAGGGCATTTTAAAGGGATTGACTGGCATACAGATGGATGTAGTCTTTTATCTCTCCTCTTCCAGGAAGAGCAGTTGACAATTGGCTTTTTGGTGAAGTTTGGAGCTTCCTTCAAAACACATATTGGATGATTAAAAGGAGTAAAACAGAAAAGCAGGAAAGCTAAAAATTCTCTGTATTTTAAGCCAGAACTGTGGAATTAGTTGGTGTGTTTTACATTTTCTTTTGGAGGCTGCTTAAAAGACATGAGAGTTTCCCCAAGAGAGCTCTGTGGTCTGTAAGAAGAAGAATCTTGTGATGGAAAGTTTTGCTGTGCCAAAAACTGCGTAGGTGGTAGTGAGCTTCCAGTTTGGGAATTCTGATGATATTTATAACAGTCCCATCTCAACATATCTTGAGCAGTGAGTTTGATTTCTTTTGACATTCTGCAGGAAGTCCATCACAGAGTAGCATTTCCGCTGTGGTTTGTGCTGTGATTGAGCAGTGCTGCAGGGCCCTCAGTAAATGTTTAAGGGCAGCTGGCTTCTTGGTAAATAATATTACTTTGCTATAACACAGACCCAAGCTTATACATGCTCAACTCATTGTGGGGTGTTATCTGTAGGCAAAAATAAAAATTGGGAGGAGGATAAGCCAAAGTAATGATCGATTTATACTTTACAGTTCTGTTTTCTGTGCCCTTTGGATAATGTCTTACACTAATTGTGATTTAATTTTTTCCAGTCCTTTTGTTACTCAGGCTTTCCTACAGCATTCCAGCCCTTATTTACTTAGCTTCATCCCCCTTGTTCTGCTTTTTCAGTTCTGAATGTATTTCATTCCTTTCAGCAGCTCTCAGCAATCTCAAACTGGGGATAGAAATGATCATTTTCACTTTGTGCTGCCTTATGTGCTGCAGATGTCAACTGCTGCTATTTCTCCACACAGCTGATGTACTTGAAATGTTAAAATACTGTATTTCATGTGTTTTTTATGGCAACAGAAGGAATCGTGTGGTTAATGTATCACTTTCTCTTTGCAGAGTAACAGAATAGCCAGAGACAGCGAGTTAACAGAGAGTGACAAGGAGCAGTTAAGAGCCATATGCACACGAGATCCTTTGTCTGAAATCACTGAGCAAGAGAAAGACTTCCTCTGGAGACACAGGTACTGAAAAGCAAAAAAAGCCCAAAGAAAAACACTTGGCATAATCAAACTTCACCCCATTCCCTCCAAACTGGTCATAATTGTCTTGGATTTTGCTCCCTTTTCTTCCGTGTTGTGGAGTTGGAGTTTTAGACAGGGCTTGTCAAGTATTCTGCACTGTATGTCTTGGTTCTTAATTCCATGGAGAAAAGTAAGTTTAATGAGCTCACATTTTCCCTGTTACTGCAGTCTTACCTACATGCATGGATCCTGACAGCAAATCCATGGGATTCTGCTGACAAGGGAAGAAAAAGGTGCAACGCTGTGGGGACAGAGTAGAGGGTTATCAAAACAAAAATGATGGTTTGTACTTTTTTCTCTTTTGCAGACACTATTGTGTGAATACCCCAGAAATTCTGCCCAAATTGCTTTTGTCTGTTAAATGGAATTCCAGAGATGAAGTGGCCCAGGTAACAAAAAACACTGAAGAAGTCTTAAGCTTTGAAGCTCTAAAATATACTATTCTAAAGAAAACTCTTGGAAGTTAAAAACATTTTTTGTGTACATTGAATGGAAACTTGGATGATTCATGTTGCCACTATGATTGACACATGTCTCTGGTCCATATTTGTTCTTTAGCTCAGTCTGATTCCTAAGATTTTTCTCTTGGTGGTATTAGTTGGATCCCTCTTCTGTTGCCAACTTGTCAGTTATAGTTACATGTAAGGTTTTGTTTTCATTCTTTTGATAGTGGATAAAACAACAAAGTCAGCTTTAATGCCAAACACCAATACCAATAGCATTTAATACCAAATTGTTGATTGGGAGGCTCAGCAATAAATAGCTTGGGTTTCTTGTCTACAGATGTACTGTTTGGTGAAAGACTGGCCTTCAATCAAGCCAGAGCAAGCAATGGAGCTCTTGGACTGTAATTATCCAGACCCAATGGTGCGAGCTTTTGCAGTTCGGTGTCTAGAGAAGTCCTTGACAGATGACAAACTGTCTCAGTATCTAATCCAGCTGGTACAGGTATATAACTTATTTTGGTATATCTTTAGTCTTCTGTATATTCAGTGATCACAGAGACTTAAGATACAGAAGAAGTTAAGGTGTTGTGAAAAAGAGGTCATCAGAAGTATGTTTGCTTTGTGGATTATTTAGGAGGAGAGGATGAAATGCAGTTAATTTTCTGTAGTGCTGTGGTTTTGCTTATTGATACTAAATGCCAGAATTTTGCAGAGATGCAAAACTGTTCTACCAACTGTAACAGGCAGCTTTTTCAGCTGTCCTAACATATGGGGAAGTATGAGCAGAAGCATCTTCTCAACATTTTGAGCAAGTTGAGGCTAAAATATTTGGTAACAGTAAAGAAAGCATCAGATGGTAAGTTCTTGAAATAGAGGCAGCCAGTGTACATAGCATATATTGTTCAAATCCTAACACATGCAAGTATTAATACCAAGATCAGTCCTACAAAAATTAATGTAGAACATAGAACATAGATTGCTTTTTATTTAACTACCTTTAGTCTGTTTATTGTTCATAGAAATAATAACTGCAGCTTATTTTTTTTAATTTTCTCTTTATTTTTAACTAGGTTCTGAAATATGAACAGTACTTGGATAATCAGCTTGTGAGATTTTTACTCAAGAAGGCACTGACCAATCAAAGGATAGGACACTTCTTCTTTTGGCATTTGAAGTAAGCTTAATATCGTGTTAAGGGATGGTGGGATTCCTATTAGCTGTAGACAATTAGTTGTTCTAAAAGGTTTGGCATATTAAATGTCCTTTTTAAGGAAAATATTAACACTTAAAGATTGGTTTATATTGGTTGAGAGTTTGAAGGCATAGTTTGGTGGTAGAAGTCATGTCCTGCAGTTTCAGAAGATAGTTAGTAGTAGATACTTAGGCTTGTACTTCCTCTTATCTAATAATGATTATTCCAAAAGCAAGGTAGTCCGAGAGTGCTGAAAGCCTCCCATGTTTTTAGCTGTCTGATGCCCCATCAGGTTTTTTCCAGAAAATTTTACAAATATACGAGGCCTAACAAAAGCCACCAAATTTGACTAGATAGAGCTAAAAAGCTTATTAAAAAACCTGTTTTTACTGCTTATTAAAGGCTTATTGTAGAGCTTGATAGCCCAAATACCTTAGTGTTCTTCCTTACTAAGTATAACATAGGCTTTCGTAATTCCTGGTGTTGAGAAGACTGAGTATAGATCAGTCTACAACACATTGGGTTGCAGCTTGATCTCACCGGAAAATGCTGCTCTGAAATAGTGTGATCAGACACAGAAGCAAAGCATCTTAGTTGTGCTTTCAGTTTTCTACTGTCCTTGGTAACCATCAAGAATGAAGGAATAAGTTGCCCGATTAACTTGTTTGGGGGATGTATTTTAGGACTGTATGAAGATGTTACAAGTATAGCTACATTTTTGGCACCTCTAAATGATCTTGTCTCTAAGCTGTAACTGTTCTTGCTTGTGTAGGTCTGAAATGCACAATAAAACTGTCAGTCAGAGGTTTGGTTTACTTCTGGAGTCCTACTGTCGAGCATGTGGAATGTACCTAAAGCATCTGAGCAGGCAGGTGGAGGCTATGGAGAAGCTGATTAACCTCACAGATATTCTCAAGCAGGAAAAAAAAGATGAGACCCAGAAGGTATTATAATCTGTCCAGATATATCAAAACTGTTGCTGTTTTGTCATAGGAGTTGCTTAGAACTGTTCTATTTGATTAACTAGGAAAGTGTTAATGCCAACTTCAGTAAATTCAGAATGATGTTATGTTCAGATAATGTAAGTAGTATGTTAACCATAGGAGCTGTAGCATTTTCTGATCTACCTCCTGAAGCAATAGAACTAAAGTTAAAAGTTTCAATTTGTGTAATATGTGGCTGAGCAAAGTTACTTTTGCTACAACTGTGCAAAACCGCTTGAAAACCAAAGCTAAAACCTGATACTTACTTTCATTTACAAGTAATTAGTGCTTTCAAGACCTGAATGTGATTATTTATCAGGTACAGATGAAGTTTCTTGTTGAACAAATGAGAAGGCCAGATTTCATGGATGCCTTGCAAGGTTTTATCTCTCCTCTTAATCCTGCACATCAACTGGGAAATCTTAGGTATTGTATTCAGTTTTGGAGTTTGTCTGGATATTTAAGTAAATGTTTATCGGTGTTTTGTTTAAGTGTTAACATATTAAATGTTAGTATCTTCAAGGTTCACTGAATAATATTTGTAGTAAAGTAATCCATAAAGAGTACAGTTGTTTCAGTGTAATGGTTTAAAGAATTAGGGAATAGCATGACCCTTAGATGTTCCTTCAAGGTGATGGGAACTGCAGTTCTTTTTCCAGTTGTAAGGAACACACACTGCCAAAGGATATTTACAATTAGCTAGATCTTCTGTTGGTCTTAGAAAATGGTTAACATTACACTTACTAATTCAAATTTGAATCTAAAAGTAAAAATTATTAATCCATAAAAATGGATTATCAGTTACTTATGCATTTTTAATTTGATATTGGTTCAGATATTGACCAAAACAGGAAGAACAGAATTATACAGCATTGAAGAAACATGGTATGAGAATCAAATTATGCCTGTTTCATAGAAATCTTCTCTCTTTTAGGCTTGAGGAGTGCAGGATAATGTCATCTGCAAAGAGGCCGCTGTGGTTAAACTGGGAAAACCCAGATATTATGTCTGAATTGCTATTTCAGAACAATGAGATAATATTTAAAAATGGAGATGGTAAGGAATGATAAGTGTAATTCAAAACCTAATATATGTGTTTATTTTCCTAATCTATTATCTAGTGGTTTTCCTAAGCATATAAAATACATATATAAAAAATAATTTTTAAACTCAACTGAGCAGAGCCACTTTCTTTTCCAAGTACAATTTTTTTATGTTCAACTTTTATGTTGGGGTGCAACATGATAATATTTAATATTTGTTCTTTTTACTTGAAAATGTCTTCACGATATTACAGATATATAATCTGGAATTCTATTTTCATAGTTTTAGTGTTTATTTTTAAAATCACCACCATAAGTTTATATTGATTTTTGACAATTTAAAACTTTTGTCTATTGAGGAAACAAAGCCTACACTTAATTATGCAAACTTCATTATCTTTAGATGTATTTGGAGATAATTTTTGGAGGAAAAGCAAAGTAATATCTAACCAAGTGTTCTGGTGATACATAATTTGCAATCTTTTTGCATTTGACTGTTGCAGATTTGCGTCAGGACATGCTGACACTTCAGATAATTAGAATTATGGAAAACATCTGGCAAAATCAGGGTCTGGATCTTCGGTAAGCATTAGAGGTCATTCCCAAGCAATGCTGTTCTTAATGGTTTTTGCATTGGTTTGTTCCCAGAGATTGCTTCTGTTCTCCCAAGGGTAATAATTGAAATGCTATAAATAGGCATGTTTGTACATGTTAGAGCAATATGTAATTTTTTAATAACCTCCTGTTAACTGCTATATTTTATAAACCTAAGGTCACATTTGAGAAATACTTAAGTCTCATTAAAGTGGGTATGAGTTATCTACATACCAGGAATGGATGCACGAGCTAATGCTTAGTAGCCACACTGTGGTCAACTGATTGTACCTGTAGGTTTTGCTTTGAACAAGTTGCCAAACACTCAGCCCTGCTGAGCGATGACTCTTTGTAGTTGGTATCTTCATTTCAGTACAAGCAGTAGGTATTGCCCAGTGTGGTCTATGTGCAGCTTCTCCATCTCTGGATAGTCTGTGGGTACAGCAGCTTCTGCAGGACATTCAGTGTAAACTATTCTGCTTCTGGAAAACAGATGGTAGACATGTTACACGTTCAAATTCATGTTTGCTGTGCAGTAGATTTTTAGGTGCTTCTGCACTGTCAAGAAACTGATAGTTTTCAATTTCTCATCTAGACAAAAGGACTTGTTGGTCTGAATCATTTCTTATGGGTCACAGTATTGTCTCCAGTGCTGTAATGAGTGAGAGAGCTATAGTTTTGTCCAAGAATAGTTTGCAGACAGTTGTCCCTGTCTTTTCAAGAGTAGACAGATACGGAATCTGCAAAAATTCATCCTCTCCCACCTCTTGCCACTATTCTCTATAAAGGAAAAAGCAACCAAACAACTGACCTTTGTCTTTCAGGATGTTGCCTTATGGTTGTTTGTCAATTGGTGACTGTGTGGGACTCATCGAGGTCGTGAGGAGCTCTCACACGATCATGCAGATTCAGTGTAAAGGAGGCTTAAAAGGAGCACTGCAGTTCAACAGCCATACATTGCACCAGTGGCTCAAGGACAAGAACAAAGGAGACATGTGAGATTTCCTGTTGCCTGTTTTTCTTGTCCATGTGCTTCTTTTTGATGGAGATCAAGAGAACTAAAGTTCATCAAGTGGGAAATTGTGTCCATAATTATGTCCATCTGGTTTTGGTTTTGTTTTCTTTCTCACCTGCCCTTGATCCCCTGGTATTCCCTCTTGTCGCTCTTTTAATGAGAAAGAAAAATTTGCACTTCTGTGTCACTAGAACATCTGAGGGAAGTGTCTCCTCTTTTGTTTTGAACAGGTATGATGCAGCTATTGACTTGTTTACACGTTCTTGTGCTGGCTACTGTGTTGCCACCTTTATACTGGGCATTGGTGATCGCCACAACAGTAACATCATGGTCAAAGATGATGGACAAGTAAGATGTGTTTTTCTAAAACCATAGCCTGAGGGCATCCTCACTTTGGTATGAGTTTGTTTTGGGGAAAAAAAATCTGTCAGACTGTAAGTAAATGATCAATTTTACTGTGACTTTATTTAAACAAGGAATTACTAATCTTAAAATACCTTTTTGTCTTTTCAAGCTGTTTCACATTGACTTTGGGCACTTCCTTGATCACAAGAAGAAAAAATTTGGTTATAAAAGAGAGCGTGTGCCATTTGTCTTAACACAAGATTTTCTAATAGTGATTAGTAAAGGAGCCCAGGAATGTACCAAAACGAGGGAATTTGAAAGGTGAGCCTTCTTTTAAGTGTTTGACCTCCAGAGTATTTTGTACCTAAAACGTACTTTACTACTGGTGACATTTAATAATTAGATCTTTTAACTGAAAGGTAATATTTTAATTGACTTTCAGTGTGTATGTTATAATTCTTTAGTTGAAGATCAGCCACCTACATGCAAATCTGTAGGGAATCTTTGCACTGACGTGACCTTTGGTCCAAGAAATCTCACTTGATATTTGCAGGGTCAACATACTTGTGTTTAAAGATAATTTTTTTAAATGTCAAAGACATCTTAGGTGTTTAAATCCTCTGGGTTTGAAAAACTGCAATTTTGGGGAATTCTGAAATGTTGGGTGTTATGTGCATGCTGGTCACTCAGCCATACTTCTCTCTCCTATAGCTGCTGTGATATCAGCTCTTTGATTGGTCTTTGTAGTTTGTGACATTGCCCAGAACCTGCTGAGAAAGGAAAACTTTAAAAAAAAAATGAATCTGTTGCTGTAGTCATTCTTAACATCTCTTTCCAGCAATCCAGTTTTAGAGAGGTTTGGTTTTTAATCTTAATTTCATTATATTGAGAGCACAGGAAAACAGATTTTGAATTACAGTGTTTGAATGCTGCAGTGAAGCCTTTTTTGCATTTTTTCCCTTCAACCTGACTTAAGTTAGTGATGTCAGCATAAGTGGATATTTCTTATCCGATGTGATATAGCAAATGCCCCTGTTTTCAATGCATTCTTCAGAGTAGCTAAGGAGCAAAAGCTACTGCCCTCAAACTACAGGAGAAATGCAGATTTGATGATAACTAGGAAAGCAGTGTTTGCAGCAGTATATCAGGAAGTATGTTTTGAAGTCTGAAATTCAGTAGCAGTGACTAAAATGGTTCTGTGAACTCCCATAAAATTGTGTTGAGCAGTTGAATGAATTGCAAATGGGATTTAAGGATAGAAAGCCTGACTTCAGTTTGGCTGTTATATTAATCTGTTAACTAGTAATTCTTACACAAATGAAAATAAACTGAGTAGGAAAATGAGTGTATGTTCTCAGCAACATTATGATGTTCTTACTAGACTAAAACTGTACAATATTTAAGGGTTTGGTTCCCTGAAAACTGTCTTGGAGGTGAAGAAGGTAATACTCATCTGGTGGAGAAATACACTGAGCTTTTTTCCCCTGGTCTCTTCTAGGTTTCAGGAGATGTGTTATAAGGCTTACCTAGCCATTCGACAGCATGCCAATCTCTTCATCAATCTTTTCTCCATGATGCTTGGCTCAGGAATGCCAGAACTGCAGTCCTTTGATGATATTGCTTACATTCGAAAGACACTTGCATTGGACAAAACTGAGCAGGAAGCTCTTGAGTACTTCATGAAGCAAATGAATGATGCTCACCATGGTGGCTGGACAACAAAAATGGACTGGATCTTCCACACAATAAAGCAACATGCTTTGAACTGAACTGACAGCAAAGAAAACAAGAACTGATACCCCACTTTGTGGGTACTGCACTGTTAATACCCGTTAGCAGCAATGACTGGTTGCATAGGAATTGCACAAACCATGAACAACACTAGAAATTATGGCAAGAAAAGAGATTAATTGTTCGGACAACTGTTGGAAGATAATGTAAAACAGGGTTTCAGATAGCACTAAAATTGTACACTTCAAAAATTAAGCTTTAGTATGATGTGTGCAGAGAGATGGGCAATCACCAACCGTGTGAAGCTTAACAAGGGCAAGTGCCGGATTCTGCACCTGGGCTGGGGCAGCCCTGGTTCTGTGCATAGACTGGGGAATGAGAGGCTGGAGAAAGGGACCAGGGGGTCCTGGTTGATGGCAAGTTGCATGTGTGTCAGCAGTGCCTTGGCAGCCAAGAGGGCCAACTGTGTCCTGGAGGCGTCAGACATCACCAGCCAGTCGAGGGAGGTGTTTGTCCCACTCTGCTCTGCACTGGTGTGGCCTCACCTTGAATATTGTGTGCAGTTTTGGGCACTACAATATAAAAAAGAAATTAAGCTATTGAGAGCATCCAGAGGAGGGCCATGAAGATGGTGAAGGGTCTGGAGGGAAAGCCTTATGAGAGGAGCAGCTGAGGGCACTTGGTCTGTTCAGCCTGGAGAAGAGGAGACTAAGAGGAGACTGAGAGGAGACCTCATTGTGGTCTTCAACATACTCAAAAGGGGAAGCAGAAGGGCAGGCACTGATCTGTTCCCTCTGGTGACCAGTGACTTGAGGAAATAACATGAAGCTGATTTAGGGGAGATTTAGGCTGGATATCAGGAAAAGGTTTTTCACTCAGAGAGAGATCAAGCACTGGAACAGGCTCCCCAGGGAAGTGGTCACAGCACCAAGCCTGACAGAGTTCAAGAAGCATTTGAACAACAGGCACACGATGTGACTCTTGGAGTTTCTTGTGCAGGGCCAGGAGTTGGACTCAATGATCATTTGGGTCCCTTCTAACTCAGCATATGATATGATTCTGTGATTTATGTTATGCCTTAAACCCAAAAAGGTAAACTTGGAAGAATGTTTCCTATTTTCATTTGATAGGATAAATTAGAAGGAAAAAGAAAATAGCTCTAGCATGAACATAAGAGTCCATCACATATTACCTTAGATCTGGTACAGCAGGTAGATACCATGCTGGATTGAGAAGAGTTTAAAGAGGATTCAAGCAATAGCAAATGCAGCATAGTTTGAAGGGAAGGAGTTTTAAGCTCAAAGATCTAAAAACAGTAGTGAGAGGACAGTGCCTTTTAAACGTGCTCAGAGGCATTAACATTTGCGGGGTTTAGGTGACCCTTTGATTTCTGGATCTGTGATCTGCACAGTTTCTGAAAGCAGTAGGAGAGAGGCCCACTCAGTATGGTGTTTCTTCTGCTCAGTATTTCTTGGGGTGCAATTCATACCTTCACAAAGAAACTCCCTATCATCCCCAAAAACTGGCTAACCTGGAAATTGAATGGTCAGAATTGGGTTTAGTGCAACAGAGAGCTGTAGTGTTCATCTTAGGTTTCCTTTAATCTAACTTGAACTGAATAGATTTTTTTCATACGTGTTTTCCAGAACCTAAAGAAAGGTGAGTTATTAAAATTATTGAAAGATTATTTTTTTATAAAGGCTATTTATATAATAGGAACTATTATTAATATATATTCTTTATTTACATGATTTGTCCCATATTCACTCTTTTAATTTTGCAGCCCAGTTCTATCTGTCCAAGACTCCCGTTTTCATTGACGTCACTGAATCAGATCACCAGATACAGTCCTAGGACCAAATTCAGCCCTAGTGAAAGAGAATACAAGTGCCAGTAAAGTAGTGGGGAATACACTCAGAAATGCCAGAGATGGACTTGGCCTAAGTCTTTTAAAGGAAGTTTTGAGAATCACTCTTCAGATTACTGAAGTGATATACTGGCTATTCAAAGAAAATACATTTAAACTCTCCATTTTTGGGTCTACCATTTCTCCTCTTTCTTCCTCCTTTGGAAGTGGTTGTTGAATCCAGTAAAATACGTCAGAAATAGCAGTTTAGATTTTCAATATGATCAGTAATAAGCATTTCAACATGCAGCAGATATGTTGGCTAGCTCAAAGCATGTGGAGTTACCAAACATTTTATGGCTTTGTCTGTTTTGTGCCTGTGTGTAATATATATTTGTAAAACCTAGTTGTTGTCCTTTAACACAATTATATGTGTGCAATCAATGAAATTGGCACCACTTTTCGAAACTGTTCAGAGTACTGAGGATTTCAGATTGCCCTTATGCACAACTTCAGGTAGGACTGTTTTTCTAATTATTAAACAGGGTTTTTTAGTTAGTGAAGCCCATCATTCTGCGGGTGATGTTCACCCTAACATTTTAAACTTGCTAGGTTGGCAGCACTTGGAGTGAATTCCAGAACTCTGGGGCTTTTGGGGGTTCAGTTTGTTCACTTGCAAACATGCACCAAGGTGCCACTCAGAAAGTGCAATACCATGTGTAATATAAAATATGCTGACAGTTGGTGTTAGATTAGAATATAAGTATATAAATAAACTGTACTTTGTGCAGGCTGTACTGATGAGGTAATGAGTGGTCGGCTTCATTTAGCAAATTGTAATATATTGAAAATGTGCAATCAATTACATTACGAAAGACTGGGGATTGGAAAGCCAAGGCTTTGGTGTTTCAAGACGCTTTTGTAGTCAGGATCCTGCAGTTGATTACTGCACACGTGGACTCTTGATGTTGCGGAGGAAAACCTGGTTTTGTGAACGCTACAGAAGCTCCAAGAATAGTATGGGAAATGTGAAGTTTTATTTCCTTAGTTCTACTAAACATTTTGGAGTAGTCCAACAGACTTCCCATTACTCTCTTTATTGACTGTTACATATTCCTTTTTGTTCATATGAATATTTTAACTCCTGCTAATCTTGGTTGTACTTTCTAGAGCAAAGTTACCCTTGTATCTATTACTTCACAGTCAACACACACTAATGGTTTAGCTCTTAAAACATGATTTAGTTTCAGTTTAGCTCACAAAATCTGAAACCCTGTTGGCTGTATCTCTTACTTTAATTGAGTAAAACTGTTGCACAAACATCACATTAGGTGCTATATTATCCTTATTTATCTGGTGTTGAAACAATGCTTTACCTCGTTTATCTAAGAGATGGTCAGCTTTTTCCAGCCTGGATGAAAAGATCAACTCAAATTTATTGGATTTTATGACCCCAACTTTCTTTGTACTTTGCCCCTTCCTGACCCTTTATTTCTGTAAATATCAGTATAAACGACTTTCAGTTCAAGCACACAGTGTTCTGCACCCTTTTTGCCTGGACAGAGGTATGATAAAATAGGTTCTGTTTCCAAAAGTTACTACAATTAAATGCTGTGCATAAGCTGTAGAAGTTACTGTGAGAATCAAATAGTAAAACAAAGGAAACTTCATAGAGATGCAGACGTAATACACTTTAGGATAATTATAGCCTTTAAATCAAAATTTTAAAAAGTAGGATAAACTCGTGGGCTTTAAGCAGTTGTTCTTACCATAACCAGGATGAGCATTTGAAAAACATTTTGCTAGTGTTGCAGGGAAAAAGTCCTTTTCTCAGCTTCAAAGTGTTCAACCTTAATTACTGTATCCTGTTACACCAGTTCTGTGCTGATGTAACTTAACTGAAGATAGTGGAGGTACTGTTTGCTTACCCTGGTGTAAATGAGAGGATGTCATCTGCTCTCAGTATCACAAATAAGATCTGCTTACAGACCATGAAAGCACCTGCAACTGAGGTCTAGGTTTTTACAGAGATAGCTTGGAATTTGGCTTATTTTTACTTGTTCCCACTTCATGGAGATTTGAAAATGACCCCTTTGTTCTGAGAATCAGCTGGACAAAACACTAAAGTAGCTTATTTTGAGCTTGAATTGAATCTGAACACCTTGCTCCTGCAGAACTTGGTTGTAAGACTGCCAGAGCTAGGAGGCCAGGACTGGGCCATGTGTTTTATCACAAAGCATTAGGAAGTGAGGTTTTAGTGAAATACAAATTTGAAGCTAATGACTTTTTTGACTGTGAAACTATGTTTGATTTAATAGCAGGACAGGCTGCTGCTGCTTAGTTTTACTTAGAATTACGTTCTTTGCTTTCCTAAAGATAGCAGAAAAAGCACCTGTACTGACTTCAGTGCATTATTAGTTTTCTCATAGGTGAAACAGACTTTCAGTGTAAGTTTTAAGGTTTTTTTTAAAAGGCATTTAAATAAAACTGAAATTGTAAGTGGTTTGGCATCTTGTGAAGAAGATATGAGCCTGCATATTAAGAATATTATAGAAGTTACCAAGCTTGTAAGAACTTTGTATGTGAAGACCCTACTGGTGGTGGTTTGGCAAGTTGTTTGTGAGTTTTTGTGCCAACTTTCCTTTTTATGTAAAATATTAAATGCCCTTAAGTGGTCAGTAGCCCATGTTTGTTGACAATTTGAAGGTATTTCCTTTGCTTTGTCGTTATATAACTGACATGTTCCAGCATCTGTTCTCATCAGTAATTATGAATTCCTCCTGTTTTGCACGTCTGTACAGGTTGCAGGCTTGGGCTGGACCCATTCAAAAGGCAAATATTAGAAAAGCCACTTGAAATTACTATTTTGTTGATGTCTTTGACATCTTGAAAATGCTTCAAGTTAATGAAAATGGTGTGGTATTACAGAAAGAATTGTAACTTGCTGCTTCTGAGATTTTTTTTTAAACTTTTTTCTCTTGTTTTAGTTTTACTTGAATGGAAGAACCACACTTGGTTTTTTTTAAATACTATATAGCTGTGGATGTTGATGCAGATTGTTGAATCCCAATTTCATTTTGCAATACATGTTTCATACAAATAATGAATTTGTATCTTTTTATTTTGTGCTGAAAGTTGTCTCAGTTTAGGTAAGGCTGTATCTGTCCCAAGTGATGTACAGCTCACCACCCCTGCAGATGGTGTTGGGGTTTTTCTTTATTTTTTTTTTTAAATCTGTGTTATTGAAGAGAAGCCAACTGGAAACTGGCATTAGAAGTTCTCTATACAGTAATGAAATGTAAAGGTGCTCTGCTCTTTGAGAAATTCTGATTTTACTTTATACTGATACAACACTGACTTCATGAGAATCGCTCTGGATTCACAATGGCATATGAAACTGTAATATATATATAAAAAATTCTGGTTTCATATGCCAGTTATTCCTATAATTCAGTATGAAAGATGTTCTCATAAGGAAAGGAATGTTTACTAGCATCCCAGTTAAACACTTGACAATTTTACTTTGAAATAGTCTTTATTAACTAGCTTTTCTCCTCCAAAACTACCATAATCTTGTCTGTAGTTTGTTTCATTCTTGAGGCTTCAGGACTTTTGTTGCTTGCCAGCTCAGTTTCCTCTTCCTATTCTTTCACAGCATACAGACTTGTTGAACCCACACTCAGGAACAATCATTGTTATTAACTTGCAATAGGATGTTCTTGACTTCTGAGCTTTGTGGGATAGGCCCTGAAAAGTATGAGGACTTACTGTGTTAGCATTCCTGAATCTGAGCCAGAGGAGAATCCCTCTGTCCCTCCCCTTTCCTCTCCAACACACTTCTCCCCTAAAAAGGGACATGCCAATAGCAGAACATCATACAATATTTGTAAGAGATGATCAATTGAAGCAATATTCTGCCTGTACTTTGAAGATAATATCCCCACTTGTTTGCCTAAGTGTGTCTTAAGTGTCCTTACTGTAACTTCTGTATTCCTTCAGCATAAACAAGGCAAAAAAAGACACTATTCTGTCTTGATTCTTTCTGAAATTCTGGTGCCAGATTCCCAGTTGTGATTAAACTGCTTCAGGCGCTATTCAGTTCAGTGTAACTGCACCAAGTTTTTTAGGAACCTGTTGCAATAATTAATCACAGTTAAACCTGACTTAATTGTATTGCTAAAGTTACAGAAAGCTTAATTCAGGCAGAAGCTGTTCCTTTCAAGAATCTTATGCCTGTTGCAATTTAGTTAATATTTGATAGACAAAATATGGATATTCATAGTTGCAATCTCATTCTGCCTTGTTTCTTTAGCTACTTTTAATCTATTTTCAGGCTTTATTAATAGTGTTCTGTATAGTGAATTATCAACTACCCCAGGCTGTCCAAAGTTGTCTTACAAATAGATTAATCTTCTTGTCTTACAAAGGGTGTGGTCCAAATTCTTCACCTTCTCTTGTGAAAATAAACCTGTAATTGATCATCTGAGAGTATCCTTTCTCCTTTCCCCCTCACATCTCTTCATCTGTGAATATCCACGTACTCTATCAAAGTCTACTCACCTGGTGAAGAAAAGGGTTTAAAATATATTTGGCTGCAGTCTGATGCCCTGGATCCTCAGGCTTGAAATTTTGAAAGTATTGTTGTCATTGGATCACTGAGGTTGGCAAAGAGTTTTGGAGATCATTTAGCCCATCCACCCTGTTCGAGGCAGGGTCAGCCATAGGTTGTCCAGGACATCGCCCAGTTGGATTTAGAGCCTGCCCAAGAAAGAGGAATCCACAATCAATTTTTTTCCTTCATGTTTATGTGAAATGTCTTCTATTTCAGTGCCTGATACCCTTTCAGTGGGCAGCACTGGGGAAAGCCTTGCCTGTCTTTACTCCTCTCTATCAAGTATTTATGTATATTGACAAGATGCCCCCTGAGCTTCCTCTTTGACCAGGATAAACAATCCCAGCTCTCAGCCTCCTTTCCTATCCATCATCTTTATAGCCCTTCATGGACCCATTCCACTACATTCATGTCAGGCTCGTTCTGGGGACCCCAGTATTCCAGGTGTGGCCTCACCAGTGCTGAGCAGAGGGTCAGGATGAAGGCTCACCTCCCTTGTCCTGCCCAGGATCCTGTTGGCATTTTGGGAAATAGTGCCCAGGAGGGTCTCACCTCTTGATGCTTCTATGTAACTTCTTTAAAGCCAGTAACAGTTGCATGTCTGCATCAAAAGGAGAATATAATCACCTACCTGTGCTTGAAATAGCTTTTAAAAATGAAACAATTACCTTTGAAATAACCACTACTGGGGGTGGGGGGGACTGTTGCCGTGTGTGTCATTCTGTGATAAAGGTCTGTGGTAAAGTAGGTAGAAAGCAAGACATTTTTAGTAATAATGGGCCAAAAAGTATTTAAGATGCAGCAAGATGCATGTGTTGTCATACTGAAAATAGTCTTGCAGTACTTTAAATAAAAAAAAAACAAAACCACAACCCCTTTTTTACCCCTTCTGCTGTGCTACTCAAATAACAAAAGTTTGGCCTACGATACTTATTGTAGTTCATGTTCATGGGAAAATGTAAAAAGTCTGCTTTTTATTTATCTCCGCGGTCTGTATCATGCTGTTTATTAAAAAAACTACTTTTGTTTGGTTTTTATCACACTTTTGAGTGTTAATGTATATACTAACAACTAAATTAAAATGAGATGGTTGGTACACTTGTGAATTCTGAAGTGAAAATTTAAGGAACCTTCAGTTTTGGAGTGTGACTTGGTATTGCAGATCTGCCTTCAAAAAACGCTAGAAGAAAGGAGATAGCAATTCCATACATCAGTTAATTTGGGGGGAACAGAAATAGAATTTGCATTATTTATGGGTGGGAAGTCCCAGATGCACATGGCATTTGTTCCTGCACACGTTGATCCTCAAAATAAGTGATTTTATTTTAGTTTTAGATGTGGGCTGTGAGAAGTTGTGACAAGAGAACAGAGATTATTGAAGTCTTTCAGCTGGATGTTTTTAAAGCCCCTGCTAAAATCAGTCTGGGTTGGTTTTGAAAAATATCCTTCATGTTTTCATTACCAAAATTATATTTTAAACAAACAAACAAGGTTGTCTTTTTGTATCCAATACTAATTTTGAAAGAGTGGAAAGAGCAAATCCAAATATAGCAAGGGGTTTGGAAGTAGCTACTTCAGTAACATGAACTAGCAGGTTAAACTAATGATTATTACAGCATAAAGTGCTGTAACACCTCCATTTCTAGTAACCATGAAATGGTTGTGAGTGGTTACTACTGTGTGTTAAATGCACATGTGTTAATCACTGATGATTCGGGGAAAGGAGATCATCAGTTCTTGTTCAGATTTTAGACTTTGCTGCCATTACCATGGTGTTATTCTTTTGTGGTAGTTCTAAATTTTGATACCTAAAGCATGAAAAAAATTTTTAAAAATTGCAAAATAATGCTGGTGAAACAGAAGAAAGATTTGCAATGTGGGCGGTTTGCTTTAGCATGGGAATCTCAGTGATCCCTCCCGGTTTTATGCTCAGAAATCAGTCTGGTTTCCAACCTGCCTTGGAAAAGACTCAATCCAAAGTCTGAACCCATGTAACAAAAGAGAAAGAAACCTGATGCTATACAAGAAGTCACAGATAACCTCCTGTATGTCCTCTCATACACTAAAAAGATCTACCTCTGGCAAAGGTTATCATCATGAGATAGATTTCTTGTTTTCATTGAAGAAATGATTTACTCTGTTCTTATTTTGGAGAAGACACATCCCCGCTAATTGAAATGAGCATCATCTGTGCTGTCCATTTAAACAAGAATGTGTTTAATATGTGGACTTTTCTGTATTTGCAGTTGGAATTGGTTCTGTGTGACTGAAACCTGACCCAGAGCTGTCCAAACATCCAAAGCACGTGATGGTTTAGAAAACAAGACTAATTTAGACTTTTCTGTCCTAAGCATTGATGGCTCTGTTTGATGCCTGTGTCTTTGAAGTGGATCTGCAGCTTCAAAGGGGATCTTCCTCAGATGTTTTTCTTTCTGTTAAAGCCTTGTCTTTTTACCTGACATAAGTAGTGATGTGCTGGGCTGCTTTGGGTGGAGAAGAGACCAGTCAAAAGGTACTGAAGATGTGTTGTGCTTTGGTTTGCCTGAGTTTGCCTCACCAAGCAGGACTAAATTCAAAGGGAAGGGTTTGGCTTGGGTCCTTGGCAAAGTATAGATTCTTAAGTTCTCATCACTGCCCTCTGCTGGGAACCGAGGAAGTGCTGGTTTGGAATATTTATATGGAAAACGTTTTGATGAATAGAGGAAGAAGTATGTGGGCATCCACCCATTTGGGTGGCTATAACAAATTTACGAGATCTTTCAACATAATCTGTTCTGGAGAAACATCAGCAAACATGGCTGGAATAAACAGCAGAGAACAAACTGAACTGGGATGCCAGGATCTTGTTTGATTGGTAACTCAGCTAAGAAAATCATAAATAACCCATATTTATTTAATTTCTGAGGGCTCAGCAGTGTGTCAGCAAAAGGACACCTTTAGTTCTGTTTGTTCTGCTTACCACCAAAACTCCTGTGTGATCACAGGACGAAGCTCTTTCCCTGTAGCTCTACACAAATCACATCACCCTAAAGACATATTTCCAGTGGACAAAGGCTAAAGGTAAGATTTTATAGACAGGCTAAGTCCATATTTTTTTTTACTCATCAGTGCAGAAACACCATTAGCAATTCTCTGCTAATTGAAAGCTTGTTCTTAAAATTAGGTAAAGTCAGGCTAAGACAAAGCAGAATAACTCAATGAATTAAAAACTTGTCAAAATTCCATAAACCGTTTTAAGTTGTGGAAATAAATTACTGTAATGGCCTCCCTTGTGTCTTCAACACAAATGAGCAATTTTTCAAAATAATAAGATGTTGTTTGAAATGTTCTGCCAAGGCAGGGTCACCTGGGGCAGGTGACACAGGAACGCAGCCAGGTGGGTTTGGAATGTCTCCAGAGAGGGAGAATCCCTGCCCTCCCTCGCAGCCTGTTCCAGGGCTCTGCCCCCCTCGTGTTGAGGTGAAACATCTTGTGGTTTAGTTTGTGGCCACTGCTCCTCGTCCTGTCACCGGGCATCACTGACGAGAGTCTGGCACCATCCTCTTGGCACCTGCCTTTGAGATATTTCTATGTACTGATGGGATCCCCTCTGTCTTCTCTTCTCCACGTTGAACAGGCCCAGCTCCCTCCATTTCTCCTCGTAAGAGAGATGCTCCAGACCCCTCATGGTCTTTATGGCCTCTGTTGAACCCTCTCCAGTAGCTCCTTGTCTTTCTTGTACTGTATATATTTCTGTCTCGTACTGCATATACTTAAAATATACTTCATACTGACTCTCCTATAGAGTAGCTCTAAGAGACAGCTTGCACACTGACACAAAAAGCAGATTTGCGCTTCATGAAGTTCTGGCTTTGACACCACCCTCTCATCTGTGTAAAATCTGAACATCTACCGGATACAGTCGAAAATATAAATTAAAGGTTTATTTTGGGGGTGTGTGTGGGGGTAATGTGTGTGTCTGTGTCTCCGCCGTTGCTATAGCGACGGGCGGGCTGAGGTGGCGCCCGTGGCCGGCAGGGGGAGCTGTGGGCGGCGGCCGCGGG